>CAWUFW010002360.1:1800000-2261747 GCA_963921515.1 Calotriton arnoldi
AAATTGTTGACCTCAATCTGGCAAATGTCTGTCCGCGAAATGACCGGACAATCACCTCTAATACATTCGATAGGATTCAACCGCTCAATATTCTGCACACAACAACCCTCGACCAGCGTCGGTTATTCACACACTCACACATTTACTCCCTATCTTCAGTGGTTTGATCAATGACGTCTCGTGATCCCCACTATCTCTGGTCAACAATCTCTATTCTGGGTGTCTTCTACACCACAATGTCTCTCGGCCCCGCACGCGCTCACGGTTTGATCCTCAATCACACAACTCTCATTCCAACTCCGCAAGACACTACACAACAATTAAACACCGCAATCTAGCAACCATCATCCTTTTCATACTCATTCTACCACGAACTGCTACTTCCGCCGCACCGTCACTCTCCGTCAGTTTTCAGTGACCGCAGACGTTCTCCTCTTACGATCCACTGGATCACCATCACTGGGGTTCTATGGGGCAACTAATCTCTTATCCTAATCTAGATCTCCCCTTACTATCAGAGGAAACCATCCTACTCTGCTACCAACTGATAACGATGATTCTTATCTTATCACCTCTAAGAATCTTCAGGTCGCCAGAATCTTTTTACCTGCTGAATAGTGTGAAGGGAAGAAAATCTTTTCAGTTATGCAATCATTTCTTCTTCAATCTGTTTCTCCTACAAAGACCACTGACTCCGAATTCAGTTTCGTGGGTTTATTACAGCCAAGAATAACTGCAAGTGCAAGCACCTCAACACGAGGTTAAAGAAGTAGATGGGCACTAATACAAATAGCATCCTACGCAGGAGTCTCATCCGACTCAGGATGAGAAGAATCGTTAGCTCCAGAAGTATTAGACAAGCAATAACAGCTCCAATCTCTATATTATTCCTCATTTATCTAAGCAAGCAGAAAACCCATTGACTGTCCCTACTCTACTTCTAAGGTGACATACCTACTTAACGAATTTCCCAGGCAAGAGTAAGTAAAAGGTGTCAGCTGTGAAGACTTCCTAAGAAGTGCACTCACTTAGTACTTAAGCTCAGATTTAAGTTGCTCCTTCTCCAAAATCCCTCTCTGTCCTCCTCTCTGGTCTCTCCTACCTCTTCTCTGCCCTCCACCCTCGGGGCACTATCCCTAATACAAAACCCAAATACAATTGAACACGCCTTTTGTCACGCCTCTTTGGCCAGGTCTTCTTTCTTGTACTTTTCCATCGAAACGGTTACTTCATCTTGGACGGTTGCGATGACCTTGAGTCCCAGGCACCTTCTCCGCTGAAAGTATTGTCCCTAAATTCCATTGCACTCCCATTTCCATGTCTCCCATCGCTCTAACCCGTGAAACAAAGAGCCAGTCTTTACTAACGAGGCATGTGTCCTTGCACCTGCAACAGAAGATACGTTCAACAGAAACCCTAAACTGTGCTAATTAAATCTACTGTCGGTGCCCAGAGAGCCTTTCCAAGAGAACCTTCTCTGCCTGTAAAATAAGCTAACATAAGAACAACCAGGCCTGTCCTTGGTGTATATGCAGTCAGGCCTTTACACAATTTAAACACACAACCCTTAATCACTTCTATAAGCATTGGTTCATTACATTTCATATGCGAAAGTGAACTACATGTGCAACTTAATATGGTACACGTTAAACTACTGCATCTCGATTACACATGGGCTGATTCATCTATGCATTACATTTGCATGATTAAAATAGCACAATTACGTTTCTTATTCATTCTAATAACTGCGGTTTATAACTACATTTTACTGGCCATTCATTGATATATAGCTGGATACATGCGGGTGCGAGCTATCAGTGATTATGATGCACCCCTATAAATTTCACAAGAACATGGCGCTCTATCACTTTCACCCCTGCTAACCATAGGCAAACGTTCACCCATGCTAACCAGTGGCAAAGTGCTTGTACTCTCCAATGTAAACATGGTAAAATTGCCATACACCCAATTGACACATTTATTTACTTGTAAGTCCCCAGTAAATGGTACCACATGTACTCAGGGCCTGTAAATTGAATGCTAGAAGTGGGCTGCAGCACACATAGTGCACCCCCTACAAAAGTACCACTGTAAAACATGAGAAGGCAACTCTTCAATGGGACAAACCTGGCCCCTGATCTGAACTGTACTTCATCACAGTTGGCCTGAACTTGTGACTTTCCTCAGGTCTAGTGTGACCAGATAACGGCGAGTAGCACTTTTTGGCACTAATTTCACCTAAAACTTAAAAAACTAATTTCCCAGATTCTACTGATTGGATGATTATCGATTGGTCAAATTTCTTTTATTAAAACTTACCCTCTGTTCCTATATTGGTTTGGGATTTTTCACTTTATTACTGTTTGAGTGCTGCATAAATACTTTACGCATTGCCTCTAAGTCAAGCCTGACTGCTTTTAACCCCCTTTAGCCAGCCCTATAGGTCAACAGACAAGTAATGCTTATGCTGGAGAACAATGCTGACATGCAGAGGTTTAAGACTGAGTATATGAATACTCGTCTAAGAATTCTTCTGTCCGCTTCAGATCCTAATAAATTTTCTCCTTGGAGCAGGTGAAACAAGGCATTCATAGGGTGAACTAATCAGTCAGTACTTGTAGGACCTAGACATTTCTAATAGTTGTCTCACACTTCTCACTCCCAGTATTCCAGAAAAATAATGTTCTTGCCTTCCCAGGTACAGGCTTTGCGGCATTAAAATGATCTTAGATGGCTATAAGATCAAAATCGAAAATTATGACTTCATGGCTGCGTTGTTGTTGGAAATTACCACCTTTTGCTGAACCTGTTTTTGTTGGCATTAGTTACTCCTGCCAGTCAGTGGGAAAGTGCTTGTGCTTTTCCTCTCAAACATTGTACAATTGGTATAGACTTAATTGACACATTTAATTTACTTGTAAATCCCTCTAAATTAAATGCTACAACTCGGCTGCAGCACTCATTGTGCCACCCCCTAAAGTAGCACTCTATAACATGTCTTGTGCTTGCCTGTGAAGCCTGTAGAACAATTTGAAACTGCCATTTCGACCTGGCAAAATAAACCTTTTGCAAGGCCTAACCCTTCCCTTTTAATACTTATAAGTCACCCCAAAGTAGGTCCTACCTGCTCACAGGAAAGAGTGCATGGTATCTAAAAAGTAGGAAATCTGTACTTAGATTCTTCATGTCCTAGCAATGAAAGCCCCCAAAGTCGTTTTTCCCTGCAACAAAGCTAGCTCTCCCACAGACTAACACTGGATTACCTTTTTCCAGTTAATAAGAGATAATTTCAAATTGGGAACAGCTAAAGAAATACATCTGAATTGTAATTTAAAACTCTCTCTAATGGTGAAGTCGAATTTTAAGTTTCTATGCTATAAATGCGACATTTAGAAAGTTGGCATTTTTCTGCCTAAACCAAATGTGTCTTTCTGCCAGTGACCAGGGTCACATGACTGTCAATGGCTCTCATTTGGGGTGATGTGTATTCCTTCCAGACAGGGGAAAGAAGGGCCTTGAGTGTGAGGAAGGGTATTTCTCTCTTGAGTATGATGGCCTGGGGGTTGTATTTAGTCCTTACTGAGCTTCAAAGGACTGTCCCCAGTCTCTTCCTGATTTCAGAAGATGCCCGTCCTGTCACTGGCAAATGCAGCTCACACCTAGTACTGCCTGCCCTTTGCCCCCTAGACAGATTGGAGTGAACCCCAGGGAAATGGGAAGAACTGGCCGGAACTAGTTTAGGGTTAGACAAATCGTTAACCTCCACACACAGGCTGTATAAAAGTGTCACACTCTGAACCGCTCATCAGAACAGTCCTGGACCTGTGCATCCTTGGTAAAAGAACTGCCCTACTGTCTGAAGCCTGAAGGAAGACAGGCCCTGCTTGTCTTGGACCAAGACCCAAGATGCGACTCTTAGGGCCAATTGGATAACATCCTGTTTGAGCTACAGAGACACAAACTTCCAGAGGCCTTCCCAGCAACACCCTACCTGACCAGTACCAACTGGACCTGCCTGAACCCTCCTGCTGGCCTCTGCTGGACTGTGCCCTGGCCTGCAAGAAGTGTCCCCCATCTCCTGGACCCTGTTGCCAGAGTGTACTCCTCAAACCCCAAAACTGCAAGCACTGGACTCCAAATGAAAAATAACAGAGGTTTTGGATTCTTCACCCTGAAAAAAACATCCACAGGCTCCTCACGAATGAGAACGGACTTCAACGCCAGATCTTCATCAGACTGCTGACATGATCTTCCCAGGCACACACCCAGACTTCATCACTCAGAGCTCTTTGCATCAGCAATAGGTTCCCCCTATTTCCTGCCAACGTGAAGTACCAACCACTTCCCTGCTCTTTGCACTGATGATGATCGCATCACCAACATGAGGTTCTGATTGCAGCTTAAGACTCCAGCAACCCGCCATCAATAAACCCCTCTCCATATTCAACTTTGAGCCCAACCACCAACTATCTCATTGACAAGTGCTTCTCACATAAAAAAAACTGGGCTAAGTTAGAAGTTAGAAGGTAAACTTTCCACCCGGATAAACCTGGTCCCTTTATCTGACCCACGCTCCATCATGGCCAGCCTAAACCTTTGATTTTGATCCGGTCCAGCACGACCAAATAAGCACAATTGGTGCTTTGTGCCTCTTGCCACTTAAAAATGTAAAACTTCCTAACTCCAATTCTGTTTTTTTGGATTAATGTTATTTTGGTGTCATTTTATTTATTACTCTCTTTTTCCAAATTGCTTTAGGGTGTTTCTTGTGTTGTGTTTTCACTTCATTATTTTCGAGTGCTGCATAAATACTATCCGCATTGCCTCGAAATTAAGCTTGCCTGCTTTTGTGCTAAGCTACCAAAGTGTTAAGCACAGGTTTTTTTAGTGACTTTTGTTGTTCACCCTCACAAGAATTGTTTATTACTTGAGAGTAGCTCAATTAATAATCCCATTTTTCACAGCTGTGAATAGTTCTCTTCTGCCTCCCATGTCCACCTATAGCATTCCCAATTCAGCTCTTTTGGCTTAATGTGAATTATCCTACCCTGGTCCAATCCTCATGCAAGGTACGTCTCCACTGGGTCTGCCTGTTCCCCTTCTGAACAGCAAAGAAGATGCTACAGTCATCCTTGCAGGTCACTGAGTTTCCTTCCTTCCTGCTGGACTGTGTGTGATCAATATTTTTTATGGGTTAGCTGGAGACTAGGGCCTTACACAAGTTGTTGATGGGTGCACTCTCAGACAGAAATGTACATGCATATTGCAGTGCACTGCAGCTCAGCTTAGGGATAAATCTGCCATAAAGGTTAAAAGGATAAGACTATAACTGTACTACTGGGGCCGTATTATAGAAAGTGCCCGGGGGGCGCAACGGGCATCTGAGCCCGCTTTGCGTGCCCCCGGGGCACTGGTATTACAGAAGGGGCCGCAGATGTTTGTGCAGCCCTTTCTGTATTACAGATAAGGCTGGCACACATATAGCGCTATCACCAGAGGGTGTACCCTCATTTGCATGTGGGTTGGGATGAGAGAATCCTTTTGCCTCTGCACCCGTGCCGTAGTACCAATGTGGCGCAGAGGCAAAGAAGTTGTCAGGAGGCGCACTCAGAGTGCGCCGCCTAACTGGTGGTGTACTGTCAGTGTGCCCCCTGATACCAGCCCTCTTAAAGGGGGAAAAGGGGCCCAATGGACTCCCCAGACATCACCTTACAGGCAGATGCAACCACTCATTGCACAAGTCTGCAAGGGGACCTCTAATCCCCCTTAAAAGTGAAGGTTGGTTACGGCCTGCACAGTAAAACACGGAGCGGCTTCTTCAAAGCTGCTCTGAATTTCACTTGAACGCGCTGCCCCCAGGGCAGCGCGAGTTCATGGCTGCCCTGGGGGCAGCACATTCAATGTAATACGGTGCACTGCTCTTGTTTGCGCAGGGCTAACCTTTTGAAAGGGGCACCCAGCACTAACAAGGGAAAAACTCTGCATTCCATAATATGGCCTCTGGTCTTCAGCCTTTTCATATTATGCAAATTTGTGATTTCCAATCAAATGTTACAAATGTAATGTGAAATATATTTTGTTCAGCAGAATACAAAGCCCTCAGAAGATGCAACTAGATACATATGCTATGCTCCAGAGGAAACTAGGGCAAATAAATCCTTCACTGAAACTTGCTGTGCCTGCAGAAGACTTACCTATAATGGCAATTTGGAAAAAATACTTAACCTATAAAAGACAGCACATGTGGCTAGACCCCGTGACTATATTGTAGCTGCTCTAGAGGTGTAAGCACCAGGCGTGCAATGTACAAAGACCCATTTGCAAACTTGGATGTGAAATTTGTACATTGACATTGAAGGGTTATGCAATTTGTGATACAGCCTAGGTTGCAAAAAAGCAATTTTGCCTTTCTAACGTGAGCAATTGAGCTATCTCAGGACAGCGTTCAGCTCTTATGGCAGCTAATTATGAACCATGTCCGCGAACCACGAGTAGGAGAGGGGGGGCAGCTGACTCCAGTGGACCATCCATTATCACCCAAAGTCTATCTGTCATGGCTAAAAGTGATGCCATATTAAAGGAGAAGAAACATAGGAGCCCATATAGACAGAATAGACAGTTCTGTAACTATACAAAGTTAACAACAACCCAAACTCCCAAGATTCTCCATTAATTGTTATAAGATGGAGATCAGTGTTCTCAAGGTTCCTGTTTCTGGGCATGTACAGATCCTTGAGTCCAGGTTTTCAGATTTAGTTTGACAGCACAGCAATCTCTAGATTGAATGTGATCAACAAAAAAAGCACTTACAAATGTTCCTGTAATAGAGGCTTAGGTTCTGCCCATTTGTTCATTTCACATTTGAACAGGCAGACGTTTTGAGCTTCCACTGAAAAAGAGTGCTTGCATTGCACTTTCTGCCTATTTGGAAATTGTATGCTCAACACAGCAGGACTAGTTGGTTTTCTTGCAAGCCAACTGTCGTAGCTATAGGCCTGTTCTGTTTTTTATGGAAAGTTACAATAAAAGCATTAGGCCATGACGTATGCATGTGAAAAGAATGCAATATGCCCTGAGGAGCATATTTAACAAATATCATGCCGCGCAGCACAGCAAGGTGAGTGACATGGGAAAGGGAAGGCATGCACCGTACTTAAAAATGTACTGTACATTCCTGTTATTTCCCAGCGCTGACACACATAATGGTGCCTAGCGTCAATGCAGGCACCCTTGTACCATGGTGCAAGTGTGCCTGTAATGTAAGCAGGATTGTTTTTGTGCAGGAAGGGACACCTTCCTGTCCACCGGCATTTTTCTCTTTCTAAGTGTGCTGCACAATACAGTACAGTTAGAAAGAGGAAACAAGTATAAATAAAGATATATTTCTCCTTGTTACGTCTAACCTGCGGAGGTGTAGTATTTTGGCACATTCCCAGGTCTACCAGAAATTGTAAATCTGAGAATGTGCCAAAATCCAAGAGTGGATGTGAGGGAACACCCACCTCCACCCATGAATGTCTCCCTGGGGCAGAGTAATGCAACTCAGCGATTTGCAAGGGCGACACAACTCTTTAGTAAATATGACCCTAAGGGCCCTATTCCGATGTCTTTCGGAAGGCCTCCGAATCGAACTTGGCTTTCCCGATCCGATTCGTAGCCCTTCTTTCCGACCGAATTGTACACAGGTCCGAACGGCCAAGTACAATGCGAAGATCGCGTACCCGAACCTGTCCGTACGACTCGTTCGTTGCCGAATCGTGCCGCACAATGGAGCCGAATTCCGACCGAGCGAATACGATGCAGGACTCGGACAGCCGCTGCGCCTCTGTCTCAGCGAGACGAAAGGGCTGTCAGAATCGAAATTCAGGGGACCGTAGCAGGCCCCCCTTCACCCGGGGCCCTCTGAATCTGTCTCGGGCTGTCTCGGGTGTCCCCCCGATCCAGGCATGCACAGTGTGGCGGGCACCATGGGGTGCCCACCACAGGGTGTACGCTTTTCCCCACCCACCCCTTTTAGCTATGGGAGCCTGTGTACGCGTCTGTACACAGGGTCCCATAGAGTTCAAAGGGAGTCCAAGCGTACCGAGTCCGTAAGCATACGGCTGCATCGTACTCGCTCATTCCCGGAGCACGTTTCGCTCGGAAAGCCCTACGGATCCGAGTCGTACAGAGGGCTTTCCTAGCAAGATCGGAATCGGGCCCTAAGTCGGAAGATTCGCAGTGGTCCAGCATTTGATGCAATACCTGTTGGAATGGATGTTTGGCCTGGAGACCAATTTCCACGTTATGCACAGGTTTGCACTTGGGCAAGTTTCAGCTCATGTTGGTGGCTAATGTAAAGTAATGCGACAGGCTCAGTACCAATGATGTTTTTGTCTCTTATCCCTTTTGGTGCAAAAGGGCCCCCTTGCCACCTTTAAATTCTCAGTCGGGTAATGATGGATCCAGTCAGCCTGACAATGGTCAGCTTTGTTTTTTACTGTTACGTCACTAATGGGACAAGGGGTGGGGGGCATAGGGGGAGTCCGTGTTTTCCTCTAGTTGCAGTCAGAGTCCAAGGCTACAGTTTGTGGGTGTGATATGAACTGCACGCCTGTGCCACTGGCCTCTGCCTGTCGCTCATACACTGTCAGGATTAGTCAGGGAGCTCGACGCATAGCGATAGAGGGCAGAGCTATGCACTGTGCAGTGGCACCCTCCTTGGATCAAGAGGCACTGCTTCAACATTCCGCCACTCCATCTTGGGTTCTTTACACTTCCTCTGTGTCCTCTGCAGCAGGACTGGTGCACTCCCAAGGGCATGCTGTGCATATGCTCAGGACACAAGCTTCCATCTTCATAATCCTCAGTTTAAGTTGAGTCCCCTTACTCATGACTCGAAGTCCTAGAGACATTGCACCACCGGCTTTCCTCTAGGTCTCCCCAGTGGCACCCATCCATCCCTGTATATGAGAAGGATGCAGGGCTTGTGTGATGGTGCAAAGGCTGTGATAATATCAGCATCAGCACAGCTTTGTCCAGTGCTGATCCTCATCACACTTAGAAAAAGGTCTGCTTTTACTCCAAAGTCACCACACTATGATTACTTTTTGGAGCAGTGCTTCGTGCTCGGTGTCATTCACGAGAGCTGTGACCAATGGTTGTTGAGCACACTTGCTGGAGTCAGATGTCAGTGTGTGTGACTAATGCTTGCTTAGCACACTTGCTGGAGTAAGATGTCAGTGTGTGTGACTAATGCTTGCTTAGCACACTTGCTGGAGTCAGATGTCAGTGTGTGCGACTATTGCTTGCTTAGCACACTTGCTGGAGTCAGATGTCAGTGTGTGTGACTAATGCTTGCTTAGCACACTTGCTGGAGTCAGATGTCAGTGTGTGCGACTAATGCTTGCTTAGCAAACTTGCTGGAGTCAGATGTCAGTGTGTGTGACTATTCCTTGCTTAGCACACTTGCTGGAGTCAGATGTCAGTGGGTGCGACTAATGCTTGCTTAGCAAACTTGCTGGAGTCAGATGTCAGTGTGTGCGACTATTGCCTGCTTAGCACACATGCTGGAGTCAGATGTCATTGTGTGTGTGACTAAAGCTTGCTTAGCACACTTGCTGGAGTCAGATGTCAGTGTGTGTGTGACTAATGCTTGCTTAGCACACTTGCTGGTGTCAGATATCAGTGTGTGTGACTAATGCTTGCTTAGCACACTTGCTGGTGTGTGATGTCAGAGTGTGTGATTACTGCTTGCTTAGCACATTAGCTGGAGTGAGACGTCAGTGTGTGTGATTACTGCTTGCTTAGCACAACTTGTGTGTTATCTAGGTTTGAAGCCTCATAAAATCCCCATAAAAAAGAGTATTAATGTGTCTTCTCCAGAGCATTGCACGAAGGGCCAACCTAATGATTTGATCCGAAAAACGTGTTACAGGGATCCTTGTGCAATCTGTCGGTCACAAAGTAAAGTTTGAGTAAAACAGCTCTGTGATGTATACACCGCTGCAAGCTGGTAACAGGTGTTACTGCCCCATCATTATTATGAGGGGATTTACCATGGACGCAATATTTTTCTTCTTCAGATTTCACCTGCTCCATGTGAACAAAATCGCTTGGGTAAAAAACAGCACAACATTAGGAATCACCGGGGCAGTCAGTAGTTCATAATTTCCTATTGGACTCCCAGGGTCCAACTCAAAATGGGGTGATTTTCGCAAACCCCAGATTTATTGGTGTCCCCAGTATCAGTAACCCTTGAGGCCAGGCAGATATACCGGGCCATTTCCCTAGCCACTTATTGGGAAAAACTAAGGGGCATATTACCAAGCCTCTATCGCCACCACAACGTCACTTTTTGTGACGTTGTGGTGGCGATAGGGTCAGCGACCTATTACCAAGGCAGCGTTAAACCACATAACGTGGCTAAAAGCCACGTTAAGTGGCTTAACGCTGCCTTGGTAATAGTGCCCCTTTCACGCTAAACTTAGCGTGAAAGGGGCGTGCAGTGGGTGTTGCGGTGGGCGTTCCACCGCAACACCCATTCACTTGGACACTGCCACCTATTATCAAGAGAGGCGATAATAGGTGGCAGCGCCGAACTTAGGACCAGGAAAATCCTGGTCTTAAGGTGGCGATACGAGGAGAAATGCTGCATTTCTCCTCGTTTTTGCTTTTTCCATGTGTGCTGCCTTGTGCAGAACACATGGAAAAAGCAAAATGCCAAGGTTTGTGTATGTACAAACCTCCCTGCTCGCAGACACCCTTGCACTCTGGTGCAAGGGTGCCTGCGTTGGCGTTAAGTCGTGAGACTTAGCGCCATCGCAGGGGGAAACGCTAGGCTGCACCATATCCTTGGTAATATGGTGCAGCCTTGCGTTTCCGAAGTGGCGATGAGAGGCGTTAAGCCAAGGAGGCTAACGCCTCTCACCGCCACTTCCTAGATAATATGCCCCAAAGTGTCAAAAAAATCAGTTTTCTTTGAGTTGCATACATGGTAATTAATATAATAACAAAGGTATTTCCAGTTGCGCCACCGAAATTGAGTTTCTTGCCTGTCCTGCCTCTGACGTTTCTTCTGGTTTCCTCTAGCCTTCTCTGCTCACGATGCCATGGTGTTGAGGAGTGGACAACACAATACCAGGCAAAAAGCTACCTCTTTCTCACTTTCTTTTGTCATGCAGTGTAAAAATTCTGAAACCAGGCCCGAATTACTTATTGCGTGCATTGTCCATGTGTGCACCAAGGCGCATCCTTAACAAGGTGCCCGCATTTATTCGAAAATGTTCTGGTGCAAACTCTAGCAGTTCACACCTGAACAGAAGCCAGTGAATTAGTGAAAGATAGTGCTGCAGTTTGAACTGTAGCATATCTGGCCTCACTTTGCAGGGGCATTAGGGGTGCATGGTACCCCTGTAATTCCCTCCAAAGAGACATACTTGTGGGAGCACAACAGCTGTACACCACGGTACACCACCTGTCTGTGACTCACAAGTGTGCCTTGTGATGGCTTCTTTGCCATTTCTCCCATATCTGCAATATGGCTCAGACGCTATGGCAAAGTGTTCACTTATTTGCCTGGGCCCACAGCCTCAAGCAAATGAGGGAATACCTCTTGTGCACCAGTGCGACCCACATTACAGAAGGGGCCGTTCAAAAAAAAGTATGTCCCAGGGACACAAAAAGCAGGTGCAATAACATTCAATTTCCAGCCCTACCTGAAGATGTAGGTATAGCCATAATAAAGTTAGCCTTGTAAACCTGCAATGCCCGACTTGTAGGTTTAGTGCAGTGCCTCCAGTGCTCATCTGCTCCATGCACACTTGTGCACAACCCTGCAGCCACCTCACCTTGCCAGCCATTGTCCTTGATGTGTCATCACTTCTAAAACTCCATTCTTTTGAGTACCAAAATTTCCTTCCTCATACCGCATTTTGACTTGCCGCCTATTCTTGTAAGTTAACAAAAGTATGAGGCATTAACTAACCTGAGCAGGTTAGTGTCTCATACATTTCAGTTGTAGACTAGTGCCATCGCTAATTTCCTATCGCCAAGTTTACCTTCCTGTGCAGAAAATGTTATGACTGCACCCTTATCCTCCATAATGGTATTGCTTATTTATTGCTGTTAAATAAATATTCTGTTGGGAAGAGTAGACCACTCACCACCTGTACTACCAGTACTGGCGCCTTCAGGTGGCCGCATCAATTGAAGAGCCAGTCCTTCTTTTATGTCTGTAGCGCTATAGGTGAAATATAATTACTGTCAATGTTAGCAATCTTACTTTTTCCCTCTTCTACCTTCATACAAATAGACTTTCAACTATGCGTATTAAGAGTCATATGCGCAATCCTGCAGAGGATTTTCACCCCCACCCAGGGCATTTAATTGCTAATAATTATAATTTTTTTAGAAAATACCTGCTGAACTTAAATTACTGGACTTTGTAAAAGTTTGGCACTGGCAGCTGTCTGAAACTCGTAGGGGGAGATTTACAAACATTTTGCACTGGGTTAGCGCCACCAAAGTGACGTGACGCTAACCAGTGTAAAATGTTTTTTTTTGCTATTTACTCGCGCTGGAAAGCACCCTCAAAGTAGCTCAAAGCAGCACAAAGCACTGCTTTGCGTTACTTAGAGCCAAGGGGGCATTACATGGGTGGAACATGGGCATTCCCATGCAACCACCCATGCCTTTTGAAGCATAACCATAATTTCAACGATTTGTAGACATGGTTTTGCGCCAAAAGTTAACGCCCCTTCAAAGGAGGCGCTAACAGGAGCAATGCTTTCATTTCTCTGTGCTTTTCTGACTTTGCATACGTGGTGCGCTGTGCAGTACGCATACAAAGTGAGAAAAGCTTTCCATCGTGTCTAGCATAGTATTTTGTACAAGAAGGGTACCCTTCCTGTACAAAACCTTTGCTAGACTGATGCACACATCCTAGCGCTATGGCGCTGTGGTGTGTGCATGGTGGACGGCACAAGGGAAAGGGGAGGAGAGAGCCAGATCTCTGAAGATATGGCGCTCTCCTGCTCCCTCCCTGTCGCGCAACGCAGCACAGCCTTGTGAGGGGCTACGCTGCGCTGCGTTGCATGACTTATTTGAAAATCTCCCCCAAAGTTACTTGAATGATTCAGCGTTCAGAAAAGAAGTTCATCCGATTTTATATTTTATCAGGCTTCACCAATGAGTAGCTCGTGAGCTACTGGTAGCTCTCCAGGTATTGGTAAGTAGCTCTTCTGTGTTCAGTGGAGCCTACTAAGTTAGAAGTTTGTGCTTAGTTGCATTAATATATGTTTACCAAAATTGTGTGTGTATTCAAGATGAAAATGTGTGTATTTACAGAACTCAGAGGCTGATGTTGGAGAAAAATTGCTGAATTACAAAGTATACATAAAGCTGATATTTGAGTGATGAATCGGATGGCAATTAGATGCTTATTAATAGTACTATTACCTTGGTGCCAGGGGCTTGCAGCAACTTCTGTTATCTATTACCCATGTAATGGTATTCCTAGTTTAGAAGCCTCTGTAGCATTACTGCTGGCAACCCTGCTGATGCACTGAAGTGATCATTGCTAGTAACCTTTCATATAGGGGCCACTAATGTCATTTTCTGATGTGGTCACTAACACTGCACTAATAATACTAGTAGCTAAGGATTATTTCATTGACCATAAGTAGCTCTTATTACAGAAAAGTTTGGAGACATGTTTTATACTGTCACAAATTTCTACCCCAGCTCCGCACAAATTCTCAGATTTTGGTGAATGTTGATTTTCATGAATATTCAGAGGAGCCTGGATTTGCCTAAATACATTTGCAAAGTAGGTAGCACGTTTATTCCTGAGAAGTAATTCTTTTAACCTTAGTTCTGGTACTGCATTCGACTCCTTCAGTATGGCAGGACATGAGCTACTGTGACCCACAGCCTATCGCCTCTAGCCTTCTCTTTGAAGGTGCTGTGCTTGAGTCATAAGCAGGCGCCTCCAGACAGAAAGATGGCTGGAATGCAGCAGAGCCGGTTTTCCCTGTTCCATTTCATTCCTGTTCTCTTGCTGCACTCCAGGTGATGTTTTTTTAAAAAAAAATCTCTAGCTCTATTGGTGTTAAGTTGTAAAGCCAGATGATAAGCCGGTTGGTACTGCCTTTTATTGTTCCAATCAAAGTCCAAGTTAGGGATTTTCAGAGAGACCACACCTAAGTGTGCAGAACTGGTGGAGAACCTGTGTGTTTGACTAGTATTATGTACCTAATCCTCTCTGTTCCACTTCACAGCCACAGAAAAGCAAACAATGCAGAAGAAACCAGCACACATTGGTCATAATTGTGCTTCATACAGAGTTTAAGTATTCTTTTCATACATTAGAATACATGGGATCAATTACAACACTGCACATTATAAAAGTATTGCAGATTATCAAGGTATTTTATGTCCATATAGAAACACTAGGCTGCAGGCGTATTGCCTTTATGTCACAGAGGCTTGGGATTAATTTTTCCTTTCAGTGTGCCATTGGTGTGTTTTGTACCCTATAATATATATGGGACATCCATCTCCTGCCTTCCATATTTTTAATATCAAACAACGTCTCACCAGGTAACAATAAAAAACAAATAAATCATAATAACCTAATTATGAAGAGAACATACGACACCAGGAAATGTTAATACGAATAGATTTTCAGAAGCTTAACCTAAACTTTTTAAAAGCAGCATCGTGCATAGTGCTCGTGAAAGGAGAAACGTTTACTGTCCTTTCATGAGCACTATGTGTTCACTATGCAGGTAATACACAGTCTTCCTTTCCCAAATACCAGAAGCTACACTAACAAAGCAAACAGTTCAATTTGGAAGAAAAACCACAAACTGAAAATTACTTTCTGTGCGTTCTGCTCCTAT
This sequence comes from Calotriton arnoldi, assembly GCA_963921515.1. Classification (NCBI taxonomy): domain Eukaryota; kingdom Metazoa; phylum Chordata; class Amphibia; order Caudata; family Salamandridae; genus Calotriton; species Calotriton arnoldi. The sequence continues at coordinate 1,814,883 of CAWUFW010002360.1, forward strand.
CTCATCAACAGCCATACTGACAGTGATCTTGAAAGAGTCAAAAGGTTAGCCTCATCTAAAAACCCATTTCACCCTCAGAAACTGCATACCCACACTTCACCCCACCAGCTCCTCCCATCAAAAAGACCTAATAATATTTCATATTTCTAAAGAAGCCCCCTCTCATATTTCCCTACTTCAGTATCTGGTTCTCCTCCTCCAGCTTCAGAAATGTCAGCAATACACTTCCACTGCCTGTGAAACCCATTTCCTCCTCAGAGGAACAGCCCATGGTCTTCTAAAATGCAACCCTGACCCCACATTTCTCTGGTTCACTCATACACACAATGTATGCACCACACAGGACACATACATGCACACATATAACTTACACATGGGATATGGGTTAGTGCAAATATTAGACCTGGCATCCTTGACATGGATTTCCCCCTAACATTTTGCCTTCAACCCTCCTGTTTTACTGACTTTGTTTTAGCTTGCTTAAGGACTGTGAGCCACTTTACAACTGCTAACCAGTGCTAAAGTGCTTATGCTCTCTCCTTAAAACATGGTAGAATTGTCTGATACACAATTGGCATATTTAATTTACTTGTAAGTCCATAGTAATGTGGCACTACCTGTGCCCAGGGCCTGTAAAATATATTCTACTAGTGGGCCTGCAGCACTGATTGTGCCACCCACTTAAGTAGCACTTTAAACATGGCTCAAGTCTACCAGTGCACCCTAGTGTGTGCAGTTTTTACACTACCATGTCGATCTGGCAAAAGATACCTTTTTAATATATGTAAGTCAGCCCCAGGGTAGGCCCTGGACAGCCCAGAGGGCACAGAGCAGTGCTTTAAAAAAGTGGGATATGAACATTTTATGTTCACATGCCCTGGTAGGGCAAAACTCTTAAATTTGTTTTCTACTACTGCAAGGTCTACCTCTCTCATATGCTATCATTGGAGTTACGTTATTACATCTAATACGTTATAGTTTCCAAATGAGAGCAGGTGACCAGTTCATGTTTGATGTCTTTGTAATTGTAATGAAAGATCCTCTCTCTCAGAACACCCCAGCCATCTTCCAGAGGTTGGTCAACCTGGTGTTGGCTGTGTTGCAGAACTTCAGTGCCACTTACCTAGATGGCATTTCAGCCTTCAGTTACAGCTGGGAAGACCATTTGAACGACCTCAGGGAAGTGCTTCAGGCTCTGCAGAGGGTAGGCCTGACTATCAAGCCCAATAAGTGCCAGATAGGGCAGGGTTCAGTGGTCTATTTGGGACACCAAGTGGGAGGAGGCAAGGTACAGCCTCTTCAGGCCAAGACTGAAACCATTCTGTCTTGGGAACCCCCCAAGACCCAGGCAAAGGTGAGCCTTCCTAGGCCTCGACAGATATTACAGGATATTCATCCATTGTTTCTCCCTTGACCAAGCTGACTTCTAAGAAACATCCCAGACAGGTGATCTGGACGGAGGGATGCCAGATCGCTTTTGACACCCTGAAGGAGGCAATGGGCACAGCACCCGTGCTCAAGGCCCTAACTTCACCAAAGAATTGATTGTGAAGACAGATTCTTCAGAGTATTGCATAAGTGCTGTTCTCCCACAGCTAAAAGGAGAGGGCCTGGATCAACCTGTATCATTCATCAGTCGGAGGTTACCTCCTGGTCAGGGAAACTGCTCTCCCCTCGCGCAGCTCCATAGTTGAGCCTCTGCCCCCAGTGCCTTACTGGTTCCAGGTAGGTGTTCGAGGCCCTCCTCCACTCGCAAGCTCCTGCCTGCGCCTCATCCCTGGTAGTCCAGTGGGAGAGCTTTGCTCTTCTGCTGGTCCGCTCTGCCAGCCTTTTCTCTGTCTGCTATCTTTTCCACTTTTCTGTCTGTGTCTTCTAAATAATTTGCTTTTGCTGTCTTTTTGGCTTTCTTTTACGCTTTTCACTGCTTTTTGCCTTTTTTACGCTTTTTACTGCATTTCTCTGTTTTATTTTCACTGTTTGCCTCCGTTTCTGCCTTTTTTCCTGCTGATTCTGCCCCTGCGACCCTCCACCCCGTGTTTCCGCTCCCGCCTCCCAGCTGCTCTCCCTCCCCCGACCCCTACTTAATGGCAGCCGCTGTGCGACAGGGTCGAGCAAGACCTCTGACCTCCTGGTCAGGGAAACTGCTCTCCCCTCGCGCACCTCCGTCGTTGAGCCTCTGCCCCACTCCTTTCTGGTTACAGGTAGGTTTTCAAGGCCCTCCTCCACCCGTAGGCTCCTGCCTGCGCCTCATCCCTGGTGGTCCAGTGGGAGAGCCTTGCTCTTCTGCTGGTCCGCTCTGCCAGCCTTTTCTCTGTCTGCTCTCTTTTCTACTTTTCTGACTGTGTCTTCTGCCTAATTTGATTTTTCTATCTTTTTGCCCTTCTTTTACGCTTTTACGCTTTTTGCCTTTTTCTTGCTTTTTGCTGCTTTTCTCTGTTTTCCTTTCACTGTTTGCCTCCGTTTCTGCCTTTTTTCCAACCGCTGCTGCCCCCGCGGCCCCACCCCCTGTGTTCCCGCTCCCGTCTCCCAGCTGCTCTCACTCCCCGACCCCTACTCAATGACGGCCAGGCACAGCTGGTGTGCCAAAGGCAAGCCCGTCTGTGCCCGTCTGAGCCCGTCTGTGCCCGTCTGCGACCTGACCGTGACCAGCGACAGAGACCCTGGTCCTCCGACCCCCCGCCGCTACGACTCCAGCACTCCAGCACTCTCCACGCTCTCAATGCTGGGACCTCCTCAACACCCTTTCACCCGACTTCGTCTTCCTCACAGAGCCCTGGACCAATGCCAGCTCTGCTCCCGACATCACAATCACCATCACCGACGGGTACAAGATCCTGAGAAAAGACTGACCCAAGCACCCAGGAGGAGGCCTCAACATCGTCCACAAAAGCTCCCTTCGACTGACTCCCTCCAGCTCGAACGACGCTCTGCTCCCCATGGAACACATCCACTTCCAGATCCAGCCAAACCCCAGAATGACTCTACTTGGGTCTCTCGCCTACAGACCTCCCAGACCCCGCTCCCCGTTCACAAACACCATCGCAGACTACATCGTGCCCCTTGCCTCCGCGGTCTACGTACTGCTCGGAGACCTGAATTTCCACGTTGACAACCTCAGCAACCCCAACTCCACTGCCCTCCTAGAGAACCTCGCCAACATCTGACTGAAGCAACTCGTCACCACCCAGACCCACACGGCGGGACACACTCTTCGCCGGAGGAAACAACATTCGCTTCAGTCACACCACACAACCTCTCTGGATGGACCACCACTGCCTCCACTTCTCCTTCTTGAAACCCACCGCACACAAGCCAACGCCGCGCCTTACACGCAGAAACTGGAGCAAGATCACTGTAGAGCCCCTCACCTCTTCCCTCAGCCACACACCCCCCACCACGACTGACGCCAATTCTGCAGCCAACGACCTCCACCAATGGATCACTGACTGCGCCAACACGCTCGCCCCCCTTTTTGGCACTATTTTTACTGAAATCTTTAAAAATGCATATCTTCTGTTTGTGAAGAAGTACAAGCGCCTCCAGAGAAGTATATAATAAGGTTCTTTCTTAAAATGTACTGTGCATACAGAAGCATCCCATCCATAACGAAGACCACCAGCTTACTAACTTCCACACATTTCTAAAGTAAATAGGCATTTTAGCACTTTAACATTCTCAGAATACCCAGGAAGAAGTATTCTGAGTATTTACAGGATACCACACATCTTCCCCCCAAAAACCTTAAAGAAAAGAGAAAAAACCTAAAATAGCATAAAATCCAAACCCCACCATGAAAACAAATTGCATATACTTGGGTGGAAATCGCATCTAAATTGAATCTAAGTATTATTCAACATCTCCTCATAATATTTTTCTAAGAAATTGTCACGCAAAAATGTAGGTGAAATCACCCTAATGTGTGCTCCTTCACAAGGACAGCTTTTAAACAGAGCTCCTTCCAGGGTGCCCCTCTGACTTTGTGAATCAGAATGAATCACTTCAATTGTATTTAAATTCCAGATGCGGTCATCATCCAGTTTAACAGCATTTTGAAATAACTTAGTTACTTTAAAAGGGGGCAAAAACTTAGAAGACCCATGCTTCTGTTGGTATTTTACCCTCACAATGTTGCACAAACTCACTTTAGTTTTTGGAGTTGAACATCTCATATCAAAATTACTCTTTCTCTTCAACAACTTTAAAACCTGTTCATCCATCCATGACTCATCCTCGGAGTTATCAATTTTAAGTCTATCCCTCATGCACGTTGGGAACATTAGTGTGTTGAGCCTCCTGTATTGAACAAGTCAAAAGGTACTTTACCAGTGACAGAGTGGGGCATAACTTTTTATAATTTCACCCTTTCTAAAATTTCAGCCTTCCAATCCTTATTCTGTGATTTTGCAATTTGGATGGATTCTTTCAACACCCTATTGAATTTCTCTACCATGTCAAACCCGTTTGGGGGTTTCTCTTACAACCAAGGGTTGCACCCTGGTCTTATACACCTTATCACTCACATTACACTCCACGCAACTGTTCACAACTCGCTCAACCTGTACATCTTCGTCAGGCCACAAAAAGTGCAACCTGATTCTCTCCTTGGTTTTCGAGATACCTTGGGGGCCCTGATTAGCTAACTGTAACTGAAACAGGTATGTTTGCTCGAACCACTAGAAATAATATCCACTTTTTCCTCAGTGAGAAAGTTCCGTTCCAGGCAAGTATCCTTGAGAATAATGCAGGGCTCACCGCTAGGATCCAAGATCACACCCAGATCACCCTGGTGAACCCAGCTGATAATGCTGTCACCCTTACAAGAAATGTATATCTTGCCTGGTGTCATCCTATTTTTAAAATCTAAATCTTCCTTAAAGTAACCGAATACATTTGCAGGTTGACCTCCATACATCAAGGGTTTTATATCAGGTTTAAATACCTTCAGTCGATGGGACTCCTGTCTTTGTTTTTTCCAGCCTGCAGGACTACTTCACCACAATGTAGTTCATCATCCAGCCTGCAGGACTACTTCACCACAATGTAGTTCATCATACTCGCCGTCACTTTTATCTTCATATACTACTTCTTTCACCCGCTAAGTTTTCTGCTGGGACTGACACACTTATGCAAGATGGCCCACCTTATCACAACTGCGGCATTCTGATGTCAATGGGACAAGATTTATCATTCCATATGTGGTTGCAATAACCTTAAGAAGTAAGCAGAAATATGTTTGGATGCAGGCTTGGCACTGCTAACTTGACAGATTGATTCTCGTTGTGAGTCTGACTGACTACTACTTGTGTGCAAATGAAGTACACATACTTTTCTTTTGCAAATTACCTTAATTTCAAATGCAATTAAATACATTACAGTTGAATAATTAGTGGAAATTTAATGATACCCAGAAAACAAAACCCTTAGAACTGAGAGGGAATGGACTAGAGGGATCAGGGTATTAGAGTCTGTATCTTGTAGCATATCACACACAATATCAAAAAGTAAAACCTGACTAGAGCAGGTCCCAGGCCAAGCACTCCCTGTGCTGCTGCATTGCTCTTGTTCCAGCCTTCTCCTTGCTTTTCCCTCATTTTCCCTTCTTTCTTCTTGCATTATCCCCATTATTTAATGCTTTCTTTTTTCTTTTCCCTCAATTTCAGTGCTTTCTCCTTGCTTTTACCCTTTTTTTGAGTGCCTGCTCCTTGCTTTTCTCTCATTTTCACTGCATTCACCTTGCTTTTTCACCCATTTTTTGAGTGTATTTTCTAACCTTTTCCCTGTTTTCCATTGCTTTGTCCTTGGTTTTTCCCTCATTGCTGTTCCCACCTGCCACTTGTTTTTTCCGCCTCCTGGCTAGCCCCGCCCACTGCCTCCCAGCACCCCTTCCTCCTTCCATGACCTACTTAATGGAGGCACAAGTTGCTAGGTGCAAGATGTGCCAAAGGAAAGCCCAGCTGTGCCCGTCCGTGTCTGGACTGCGCCCAGCGCCAGGAATCCTGGTTCTTCCATCCCACAAACCTCAGAGCCCTGGATTCCGGGCACATCGACAAGAACAACTGCTGCCGCACATCTCCATATACCACCAAAGGACCATTCCCCTGCCAGCGCCGCCACTTCACCTGCAACACCGAAGCAACCAACAATGCCGGAGATAACTCAAAAACAACTGCCCCAACCACGCTGACCGAGACCACCACAACACAACTCCAGTGCATTCTACTCAATGCAAAATTGCTCAGCAAACACACCACGGAGATCTGGGACGCGTTCTCATCCCTCACCCCTGACATCATCTTCCTCACAGGGACCTGGATGAACACCGCTTCGGCAAAGGACATCGCCTTTGCCACCCCTGAAGGGTACAAGTTAACACACCGGGACCGAACCAACATTCACGAAGGTGGAATCACAATCATCTACAAGGACACCATCCGCTGCATGACTTCCTCAGACAACTCAACCCCAATAATGGAGCATCTCAACTTCCAAATCCACACAGATGGAAAAAGTACCATCAGAGGCACCCTCGCCTTCAGACCACCGGGACCATGCCTCAGGTTCAGCAACTCCATCCCTGACCTCATTGCCCCGATCGCCATCGACTACGAGCACTACATCTTCCTAGGGGATCTTAACTTTCACCTGAACGACCCCAGCGACACCAGCACAACCGATCTACTGGAAAGCACGAGCAACATCTACCTCAAGCGATTTGTCATTGACAGTACACACACGTGGGACATACGCTCGTCCCCATTTTGACTTCCAGCAAAAGAGTCAAATACAACCACATCTCCAAACTCACTTGGGCCGACCACGATAGTGTCCACTTCACCATTTTAGGACATACCAACACTGCCATCATGCCCCCCAACTCTTGCTCGGAAACTGGAAAAAGATATCAGAAGACCAGTGGAACAATGCTTTCAACTCCCATCTCCCAGGCACAACATCCATCCCAGACCAGGTTGCAAAGAACTTCTCCCAGTGGATCACAGAACGGGCCAACGCAATGGCACTCGCCAAGCCAGCCAAATCTAAAAGACCTGCCAGAAGAGCCATCTGGTTCACTGTGGGACTAAAATCCACCAAATGCAACTGCCAACAACTAGAACCGAAGTGGCACACCAGCGAAGAGACAGGAGACCACACCACCTTCAAGACAACACTCAACCAGTACCACCACCTCTTGAAAGAATCAAAAAAAGAATGCCCTGGCAGACCACATAGAAGTCAGCACAAACCGCAGCAAGGAGTTCTTTGCCATTGTGAAGGAGTTCTAAACCCCCCAGCCGCTGAGAACATCACCCGACTGTTTGAAATGGGGGTCTCTAGTTGGCAGAGGTAGGTACCTTTGACCAAGTAGGGGCCCTTGCTTCTAGTCAGGGGAAGGGGGCTACACTCCTAAAATAACCCCTGCTCACCCCCTTGGTAGCTTGGCACGAGCAGGCAGGCTTATCTCAGAGGCAGTGTGTAAAGCATTTGTGAACACATACAGTAATACAGTGAAAACACTACAAATGGACACCACACCAGTTAGAAAAATAAGTAATCTTTATCTAGATTTAACACATGACCAAACCACAAAAATCCACAATACAGTATTCAAAAATATGACTTTCAGATGGTAGAAATAGCTTAGTTTAATGTAGATGGAAATTGCGACACTTTACTCTCAAAGTACCTTGGATGCGTAATGCAACATAAACAAAAGGGTCGCAGGGAAGGCGATGCGTCAGTTCCTTGCTTCGGGGGATGTGGCGCACCTGTTCCTTACTGCAGCGCAGGGGAGGCGATGCGTCTGTTCCTTAGCGGAGAGGAGGCAAAGCGTCTGTTTCTTACTGTGATCCGGTGCGATGCGACAAGATGGTGCCTTGATGCGATGCGACGATCCGGTGCGATGCGACACAATGGCGTCTTTGATGCGATGCGACAACTTGGATGCGATGCGTGCACGCCCGGCGGCCGTGCGGCCAAATCGATGGTTTCTTGAGCCGCGACAGGCCCTGCGACGCGCTTCTCCGGTGATGCGACTGCAACCTCTGCGGCGGCGGTGGCACGCTTCTCCGGGGATGCAACACGCTTTGTCAGAGATGCGACGGCAACCAGCTGCGGCAGCGGCACGCTTCTTCGGCGATGCGACGGCAACAGCTGCGGCGGCGACACGCTTCTTCCTCGTTGCGTCGCGCTTCCAGCTCCCAGCAACACACAGTCCCTAGAGGGCCCAAAACAACAGCAGGCACCTCTCTGCAGGTAGAATTCTAAGCAAGGAAATTCAGGGGGAGCTGGGGGTGAAGTCTTTGTGTCCCTGAGACTTCAGAACAGGAGGCAAGCTCAGCTTCAAGCCCTTGGACATCTTCCTCAAGATGATTAAAGTACACACAAAGTTCCTTTTCTCCTTTCCTTGGCAATAAGTAACCACTGCAGGCCAACCCCAAACAGTCACCAGCGCAGGGGCAGTCTCCTCCTTCAGCTTCCTTGGTTTCTCTCCTTGGCAAAGGTTCGTCTTGATTCCCAGAAGTGATCTAAAGTTCTGGGGTCTGGGCCCCAATATTTATACTCCAAAATCCTTTGTTCTCTGAAGGCAGAGAGTGTCTGTACCCAGCCCAAACCAGTTCTGTCCTCCCTGGTGCAGCTTCCTGGCAGGACGTGGAGACAGCATTGTTGAAAGCAGACCTGGCCCAGGTAGCTGAAAATAAATCTCCTCCCCCTACTCTCTATTCTATGTAGGCTCAGGCATACTAAACTTTATTTTCATATCTTGTTCCTTGGATCAGTTATGCTTATAAGATGTTATACTCAAACTGCCCATTCTGGCCTATGGGAACAGATAGCCTTGCAATAGTGAAAAACTACATTGGATGTAATTCACTATCAGGAAATGCCACACACACCAGGGCATGTCCAACCTTTCACATACAATGCACCCTGCCCATAGGGGTACCTTGGGCCTACCTTAGGGGTGACTAACATGTAGAAAAGGGAAGGTTTTAGGGACTGGCAAGTGGGTGCACTTACCAAGTTGACATGGCAGTCCCAGACTGCACACAGGCTCTGCAATGGCAGGCCTGAGCCATATTTTACAAGCTGCTTCTGTGGGTGGCACAATCAGTGCTGTAAGCCCACCAGCAGCATTTGATTTACAGGCCCTGGGCACTCATGGTGCACTGTACTTGGGTCTGACAAGTACATCAAATAAGCAAATCATGGAGTCACTAATCCATTACAACAATTTACAGTAGGGAGCCCTTGCACTTTGGCACTGAACAGCAGTGGCAAAGTGCCCAAAGCATCTAGACCAGCAAAAACACGGCAAAAACATAGGAGGCAACAGCAAACAAATGGAAGGGAGACCCACGCCAATGGTGCCAGGTCTAACACGTGTCCCCTCCAGCTGAAATGTGGGGAGAACTACCCACCCTCTTGGGAGTTTTCTTCACTAAGGCGGAAAAATCTGGACAGACCATCAGCGTTGGAGTGTTCTGTGCCAGGGCGGTGTTCCACCGTGAAGTCCATCCCCTGTAGGGAAATAGACTACCTCAACAGCTTTGGATTCTCACCCCTCATCTGCATCAACCATCTGAGGGGCCTGTGGTCTGTCTGAACCCGGAAGTGAGTCCCAAACAAGTATGGTCTCAACTTCTTCAGTGCCCAGACCACAGCAAATGCCTCATGCTCAATTGCACTCCACCTCTGTTCCCGTGGAAGTAACCTCCTACTAATGAAGGCTACAGGTTGGTCTAGGCCCTCCTCATTTATCTGTGAAAGTACAGCCCCCACACCATGCTCTGAAGCATCTGCCGGCACAATGAATTCCCTTGAGAAGTTGGGCGCCTGAAGCACGGGAGCCGTGCACATGGCAGTCTTCAGGGCATCAAAAGCTTTCTGACAGGTGTCAGTCCAGTTCACTTTCTTAGGTTGCTTCCTGGAAGTCAGCTATGTCAAGGGGGAAACAATGCTGCCATACCCCTTGACAAACCTCCTGTAGTACCCTGTGAGTCCTAAAAAGGCTCTCACCTCTGTCTGGGTCTTGGGAGGCTCCCAAGCCAGGATGGTATCAATCTTGGGCTGTAGGGGCGCCACCTGGCCGCTCCCAACCTGGTGTCCCAAGTACACCACAGAACCCTGCCCGATCTGGCACTTACTCGCCTTGATCGTGAGGCCTGCCCTCCGCAGTGCCATCAACACTTCCCAGAGGTGGCGCAGATGTTCTTCCCAACTGGTGCTGAACACTGCAATGTCATCCAGGTAGGCGGCACTGAAATCTTCCAGTCCAGCCAACACCTGGTTGATCAACCTCTGAAAGGTGGCAGGGGCATTCTTCATCCCAAAGGGCATAACCCATAATTGGTAGTGCCCATCTGGTGTGGAGAATGCGGACCTCTCTTTTGCCCCATCAGTTAGGGTGATCTGCCAGTACCCAGATGATAAGTAAAACGTACTGAGGTACCGGGCAGCCCCTAACCGATCAATGAGCTCATCAGCTCGGGGGATGGGGTGTGCGTCAGTCCTGGTGACTGAATTGAGTCCTCGGTAGTCCACACAGAACCGGAGTTCGGGTGTGGCACCAAGCGCAGAAGCCTTTGGGACGAAGACCACTGGGCTGGCCCAAGGGCTGTTAGAGGACTCAATCACCCCTAACGCAAACATCTTGGCGAACTCCTCCTTGATGCAAGCTCTCACCCTGTCAGTCACTCTGTAAGTTTTGTGTTTTACAGGAGGAGTGTCCCCAGTGTCCACATCATGGACGCACCACTCAGTGACACCGGGAGTCAGGAGAACAGATCAGAAACTGTCCCAACAGTTGGCGACAGTCATCTTGCTGCTCAGGGGTCAGGGTGAAGAGAGGTTCACACCGTCCACTGACCCATCTTGCTCTGTTGCAGACAGGAGGTCAGGAAGAGGCTCAGTGCCCTCCTCCATTCCATCATCTGTCGCTAGGAGCATGCCTACTTCGGACCTCTCCAAGTGGGGCTTCAGGCGGTTTACATGCAGGACCCGCAAAGGGTTCCTAGGAGACCGCAAGTCCACCAAGTAGGTGACATCACTCACGCGCTCCACCACCTCAAATGGTCCGGTCCACTTATCCTGGAGCGCACAAGGCTCCACGGGGGCCATGACCCACACTTTCTGTCCAGGCTGAAACTCGATCAGAGTGGCATTCTGATCTTACCACCGTTTCATCTCCTCCTGGCTGGCTTCCAGATTCGCCTGAGCGAGTTGTCTGAAACGCCGAGTTTGGTTTTAGAAGGCCAGCATGTAGCTATATACATCCTGGGGAGGTTTACTGGGAGCTTTCTCCCAGCCTTCCTTTACCAAACTCAGAGGTCCTCTTACAGGGTGACCATACAGCAGTTCAAAGGGACTGAACCCTAAGGACTTCTGTGGCACCTATCTGTAAGCAAACAGAAGGCATGGCAAGAGGACGTCCCACTTACACCTCATAGGTTCCTCAAGACCCATAATCATGCCCTTTAGGGTCCGGTTGAAATTCTCAACCAGCCCATTACCTTGGGGGTGGTAAGGAGTGGTGAACTTGTAGGTTACACCGCACTCCTGCCACAGGGACTTCATATACTTAGATATGAAGTTGGCACCACGGTCTGACACCACCTCTCTGGGGAACCCCACATGGGAGAAAATCCCCATTAATGCACGTCCCACCACTGTGGCCGTCACAGTCCTGAGAGGGATGGCTTCCGGGTACCGGGTGGCATGGTCCACCAAGACCAGGATGAACCTGTTGCCCATGGCTGTCTTGGGATCCAGAGGCTCCAAAATGTCAATGCCCACCCTTACAAAGGGGGTGCTGACCACAGGGAACGGTTGGAGAGGAGCCTTGTGCTTCCTCCCACTCTTACCACTTGCCTGGCAAGTCTGACAGGTCCTGCAATGAGTATCTGAACTCTTGCGCATTTGGGGCCAATGAAAGTGGGTGACAAGCCTTTCAAAGGTCTTGTCTTGCCCCAAATGTCCTGCTAAAGGCACATCATGAACCAGACCCAGCAGGCAGGCTCTGAAGCGCTGGGGTACCACCAGCACACGGGCTGACCCAGGCTCAGCAACCTTAGGCTCGCTATACAGGAGACCATTCTCCCAGTAGATCCAATGTGATCCAGACTGATCACCTGCAGCCTGGTTTGTGGCCTGTTGCTGCAAACCCACAAGAGAAGGGCACTTCTTCTGCTCCTCGCAGAACTCTTCCCTGGAGGGTCCCACTTCCTGCTGCCAATGGGTCAGCTCAGGCAGGTCCCCCAGTTCAGCTACTTGCTCCCCTGTAGGTTCCAGGGCATCCCCCTCAAGGTCTGCCTCCTCCTGGACTGTGGGAACTTCGGGGGCTGGTTTCCCACGCCCCCTGCCTCTTCTCTTTAAGCCAGGCACCTGGGCCACTCTTTCAGGCTCCAGGTCCTCTTAAACACCCTTACCGGCTGCCATGGACCGAGTGGTCACACACGCCCACTCAGGCAGACTCAACATCTCCAAATGAGACCTTCTCTCCACCTTAGCCCAAGGGGAGCTTTCCAAATCATTGCCTAGCAGACAGTCAACAGGCATGGCTGGCCTCACAGCTACTTGAAAGGTACCTGAGACCCTCCCCCACTCAAAGGGAACCTGGGCCACCTTGCAGTGGCTCTCTGAGTTGTCAGCGGCAACTACAGGGTGAAATGCATGGGGGATCACCTACTCGTCAGACACCAGCCGACAACTGACAGCCGTCACACTGGCTCCGGTGTCTCTCAGATCCTCCACCCTATGGCCATTGATGGTCACCCACTGCCTGTATTTCTTAGTGTTATCAGGCAGCTGGGTCCTAGGGACCATCTCACTGTCTCCTAAAGAGACCAGGGACATCTCTGCGGGACCTCACCCTCCTTGGGCACCCAACTCCTCCCCAGGACTACACTAGCCATCTGCCGGGGCGGTGCACCAGTGGGTGCTGCATTCTCTTTCATTTGACACTTAGGATCCCAGAAGCAGTGGCCCACCTGACCACAAGTATAACATTTCCTGGGCCCCTTTTGAACAGGCTTATCTGTCGGGGCTCCTGACTTCTTCTCAGGGGGAGGCTGGGAACCCTTCCCTTGGTTCCCTTGGGGATTACATTGGGGCCCTTTCTGGAACTCCCTCTGTTTACCCTTGTCCCCCCCACTCTTCTGCTGGGGACCCTGCCCACCTTTGGTGAAGTCTCCCACATGACCCTTGTGGACCCGGGTACTAACCCAGTGGTCCGCCTCCTCAGCAAGCTTCCTAGGGATAGTCAGCTTAATATCAATCAGGTGCTGGCATAGCTCTGGAAAACAATTACTGGACAAGTGCTCCCATGCAATCAAATCATAGAGCGGCTCAAAATCATTTACGTTGCTACCCTTCACCCAACCATCCAATGCTCTGCAAAAAAAAGACACATATTCCACCCAATTACTTGACTCCAGTTTCTTACAATTTCTAAACCTTTGTCTATAAAGCTCTGGGGTCAACCCATGCCTGGTCATTAAGTCTTCCTTCATGTGGGCATAGGAATTCTGGTCCTCAGAGGGCAAGTCTAACAAGGTGTCCCGCCCCTCACTGAGAAACCTCCCCCACAACCCCGCTCCCCAATCCTTCTCTGGGACACGGTGGGAGGACATGGCCACTTCATAGGCCTTAAACCATTTCCCAATATCTTCATGCTTGTGGAACTCCTTAATTACATCTTTGGGGATGAATATTCTTGCTTCTACAGGCATGGATGGTGTGCTGCCACCAGAGGGAGTAATCTCTAAGCTCTTTGCTTTCAATTCCAATTCCCTCAACATTCTCTCATGCTCTAAATGCATTCTCTTTTCTTCCAAGGCTAACCTTGGAAGGCACCTGTTTTGGTTTGTTGCGCGGTCTCAAACCTATTCTGGGCTTCTTTGATGCCCCGACCAGACAGATCATTATTCAGGCCTTGATCATATGGTAAATGGTAAATGCGACACTTTACTCTCAAAGTACCTTGGATGCGTAACGCAACATAAACAAAAGGGTCACGGGGAAGGCGATGCGTCAGTTCCTTGCTTCGGGGGAGGCGGCGCACCTGTTCCTTACTGCAGCACAGGGGAGGCGATGTGTCTGTTCCTTACTGGAGAGGAGGCAAAGCGTCTGTTTCTTACTGCAATCCAGTGCGATGCGACAAGATGGTACCTCGATGCGATGCGACAATCCGGTGCGATGCAACAAAATGGCGTCTTTGATGCGATGCGACAACTTGGATGCGATGCGTGCACGCCCGGTGGCCGCGCGGCGAAATCGATGGTTTCTTGAGCCGTGACAGGCCCTGCGACGCGTTTCTCCGGTGATGCGACCAAAACCTCTGCGGCGGCGGCACGCTTCTTCGGGGATGCGACATGCTTCGTCAGTGATGCGACGGCAACCAGCTGCGGCGGCGGCACGCTTCTTCGGCGATGCGCCGGCAAGAGCTGCGGCGGCGACACGCTTTTTCCTTGTTCTTCCTTGTTGCGACACGCAGTCTCTAGAGGGCCCAAAACAACAGCAGGCACCTCTCTGCAGGTAGAATTCCCAGCAAGGAAGTTCATGGGGAGCTGGGGGTGAAGTCTTTGTGTCCCTGAGACTTCAGAACAGGAGGCAAGCTCAGCTTCAAGCCCTTGGAGATCTTCCTCAAGACGATTAATGTTCACACAAAGTTCCTTTTCTCCTTTCCTTGGCAATAAGTAACCACTGCAGGCCAACCCCAAACAGTCACCAGCGCAGGGGCAGTCTCCTCCGTCAGCTTCCTTGGTTTCTCTCCTTGGCAAAGGTTCGTCTTGATTCCCAGAAGTGATCTAAAGTTCTGGGGTCTGGGCCGCAATATTTATACTCCAAAATCCTTTGTTCTCTGAAGGCAGAGAGTGTCTGTATCCAGCCCAAACCAGTTATGTACTCTGACAAGTAAATCAAATAAGCCAATCATGGAGTCACTGATCCATTACAACAATTTACAGTAGGGAGCACTTGCACTTTGGCACTGAACAGCAGTGGCAAAGTGCCCAAAGCATCTAGACCAGCAAAAACACAGCAAAAACATAGGAGGCAACAGCAAAAAAATGGAACGGAGACCCACGCCAATGGTGCCAGGTCTAACACCTACCAAGAACTGTGTGACACCCTGGCGGACTTCTTCCTTGACATGATTGCAGTCATCTACAAAAATTTCATATCCCAACCCCTCGCCACTGACAGCATCAGCCTGCTCACACCCACAAACACAAACCCCGAACACCAGCTCACCCATTGGAACCCTCTCACAACTCAACTATCTATTCCCAACATGAACTCCGTACACTCAGTAGCACCCACAGATCTGTGTCCCCACCACATCTTCAACCTCGGGAGCAAGACAGTTGGAGAAGAGCTCAAGAAAGTCCTGAAAACATCCATCACCTCAGCCTTCTTCCCTGAGGACAAGAAACCTGCTGAAGTGAGACTCCTCCTGAAGAAACGATCCAACGATGCAGCAGAACCTAAGAACTACCGGCCCATATCCCTGCTCCCCTTAAAAGTTAAATAGTACATTGTGGTCAGTAATCCTTTAAACTATGTATATAGCATGATTTACATGATCACAGCCTACCATTTAAGTAAGTCATTCCTCTCGATTAAGCCAATTAAGGTGATCTTAAAAACAGGTTCACACGGTGATGTATAAGGACAGATTAAAACTCAAAAAGCACATATCGATAAATATATATATGTTTTTAGGAGTCTAAATAAATTGTGATCAATCATAATCAATAGACCCTTTAACTGATAAAGTTATCTTGGGGGGACGATAGTAGATAATAATTATAGTGTCCTGTGCTAAAATGTGTCTGGTTGACCAGCAGTATAGCGAGTCAAGACTATGTAGTGACTATGTAGCGAGTGTCAACCTCTCTTGCCTAGATATGATGTAGAGTGGAAAATTTTAAAACCAGACCTACTTACACGTAACACTGAGGCATTTGTCTTTTCTAGGTGGCAACTTACATAACTGAGACCTTTGTACCATTGCTATCTTTGCTTGACAGGCAAGCTTGGTAAGGATGTATAAATGCTGAGTGCTTGCGTACTATTTTAGTCCAATGGAAGACCGTTTGAGGTTAGGCAATATGAATCAATCTTACTAAGCACTAAAGATGGATATCAGCAGCTAGCCAACCTAGCCAGTAACCTGTGAACCCTTGATGACCTTGCAGACTTGTCTCTGAGCGTTCATTTTTAAGTGTGCTTCTGCTCTTTGTTTTCATGCTGCATGAATGTAAGATGAAACAGCCACTATGATGGCTCTATCATCGGTTCACATACAGAAAGCCTCCGCCTCTCTACAAGTTCTGATCTTCGATGCTAGAAGAAGGGGTCGCAGATAGTGTTTGCGAAGTAAGTACGTGAAGTGGCACAGTAGGAGAAATTGAGATAGAGTCTCTTGACCTCCCAAAGGGCAGAGGCACCAATCTGATCTCTCACCTGGTGATGATGACCACCTTTTGATTACTGAGGCCACTGGTAGATGTCCCCAAAGCAATCGATAGGGGCCAGATCTTGGTTAAATGAAATGTTGCGTTTTGCCAAGGAACCTAGATGGCCAAGGTTCACCAAGTTTTTGTGATTCCAATATGCCTTCATTGCCACTTCAAGAGTGTCCTTCAAAACCGATTCAGGATGCAACCAATATTCTTTCAGGCCAATACTGATCAGAACATCTGACACATGATTAAACCATGGTAGCATGTATTAGTCTTGGTGCTTCATGATATCTTGCAGAGTGAATATGTATGATAGCAGATCGTCCCTAGACCATATGCAAAACCAGTATTTAATGGAGCCAATGCAGCAAGATCCTCAATTTTCTTGAAACCTAAATCAGTTATCAGTGCCAACATTGGTGTACCATGGCCCTGGTGTAAAATCTGATGAAAAAAGTTGTTTTCACAGGTTTGTAGGTCTGTGGTCTTCTTTTGGCCCCATATCTCAGTGACACATAAAGAAGCAGCCCTTGCTTTAATTTTGTCACAAACGTTGCTGACTTCACTGAGTGATTACCGCAAGAATTTGCGAATCTCAACACTGCTCCAGCTTGCAGGCCAGAATGATGGCACTTTTTGATATCTGTGGAGACCACTTAAGATTGTCGTACAATCGAATGCCTAAGTAGTCGTAAGTAGGTATGTGGTTCAAGGTTGTTTTGTAAACCATAAAAGTGGCTTGCAGATTTTGTTTTTGATTTAGAATCATGTAGTTTGTTTTCCAAACATTTATGGACAGTTTCCTTTCCATTCAGAAGGACTCAAAACCTTTCAACAGAGGGTGCATTGATATCTTAGTTCTGGCCAGCAGTATTGCGTCGTTAGCAAAGAGCAAGATTGGTATTTGGTTGTTACCTGATTTAGGTACGTCCAGGTTGAGGTCCTTCAGGGTTGTAACAATGTTGGTTATATAACAATTGAAAAGTGTTGGTGTGAAAACACAGCCTTGTTTTACTCTGTATTGGAATTTCAGTGGTATATTCACCTCTGGTACTGTATTTAATCCTCGTGGTATTGCCCTAATACAGGGAACTTAAAAGCTTCAAGATGTTTTCCGGGATATTCATTCCTCTTTAGATGTGCCATAGTGTAGTCTGATCAACGCTATCAAAAACATGTTGGAGATCAACAAAGACCAGGTAAAGTGGTGAATTTTTCAGGGATGTACATATTTAGAACAAATTAGATGTAATCTGAAAACCTGGTCTACAGTGCTCTGGCCCCTCCTGAAACCTGCTTGATACAGTGATAACAGATCCATTTCTTCCAACCATTGATGTAGGCGTGATAAAAGGGATTTGCCCAAAACATTTTGTGCTCTATCAAGCAGTGAGATCGGCCTGTAGTTAGTCACAGGATCTCTCGGACCCTTTTTATGAATAGGCACAATTATTGATTTTCGCTATGAACCTGTAAAGTCTCATAAGGACCAGATGTTGTTAAGGGAGTGGGTTAAAACGGGAGACCAATGAGTTAACTGGTTTCGAAAGACATCCGAGGGAATTGTTTTCTGGGCTAGTGAGGTTTTTACGACCTAATTGCTTGTATAACTTCCTCCTCAGTAAATCTTTGGTTTTGCCCTCTGCTCGTAGGATTTGCTAGAGATGTACAGACTGTCGTTGAGGATCTGTGATCTAAGACGGAGTTTTTCAAGGCTTTGTAATTCATTACTCTTGGGTTAATTCTTAGGTTTCTTCTGGAATCTCCACAATGCGTTAGCCCAGAGGCACTTTGCATGCCACCATTTGTCACTTGATGTTGTAGTGCTGGGGCAAGGGCTTAACATCACTTTTATACAGACATGGAGTGGTCGATCCTGAGTTGGGGGCTAATGTTCAGCTCCAAATTATTTGGGGCACCCTCACAGCCACATCTAATGATTTCACAGAATTTCTTTGGGTTCCATGAGGATATTGCATCCAACAGATCTTGCCATAGCTTGTACGAATTGTACATCTTTTTGGGCCAGATGTACGACCGTTTTTTGCGGTCGCAAATGGGAAATCGGCCCATTTGCGACCGCAAAATAGGTCTGCCCTATTTACAAACCTTATTTTGTGAGTCGGTATCCTATTACCAACTCGCAAAATAGGGTTTGTTACTCGCTATTAGGAAGAGGCGTGCCAAAGGTGTCCCTTCCTAATACCGACTCACACTTCAATGTAAGATTGTTTTGCGGCCACAAAACACTTGCAGTTTATAACCCATTTCAAATGGGAAGAAAGTCACTAACAAATGGGAAGGGGTCCCCTTCCCCTTTCTGACTGACATTGAAAATATTTTTTAAGAGCAGGCAGTGGTCCCACAGACCACTGCATACTCTTAAAAAATGGAACAGTAATGTTTCATTTTTCTTTTTTAAATGCAGCCCGTTTTCCTTTAAGGAAAACGGGCTACATTAAAAAAAAAACTGCTATATTTAAAAAGCAGTCACAGACATGGTGGTCTACTGACCCCAGCAGGCCACCATCCCTGGGTGTTCTAGCCACTCCCAATGGGGTCGCAAATTGCACCTGCCTTACACATATTAATGAGGCAGGCAATTTGCGACCCCATTAAGAATTGCAAACAGTGTCTGAGACATTGTTGTAAATTCCAATTTGATAGTCGCAAACTGCGAGTTGCATAATGACGCAATTTGCGAGTTGCAAAATGACGCAATTTGCGACTTGCAAAATGACGCAATTTGCGACTTGCAAATTGTAAGGGTCGTACATCTGGCACTTTGTGTTTTAATGGCACCTTGTACTGTTTCCTTTTCTCCCGAAACATCTGTTCATTAGCTTCGCACAGGGGTAGGTTCTTTAGGCCAGGGACAGAGTTTTTTTTTTATTTCACACACTCCATAGTGAACCAATCGTATCCTTCCTGGGAAGGATTTGTGGGGACGGAGTTTGTTTTGTGCTCTCTTTCCAGTGTTGTTTGTGAGAGCAGCTCCTTGAACTTGTGCATTTGGAGCTGTTGTTGCTCCATGTTATTCACAGGTATATTTAGTGTCGTGCTATGTAATGTTGACCATTTGAGGCTATTTGCATAAGCATCCAAAGCCTTATATCATAGATCCTAGTAAAAATTTTCCTGTTTGACTTCAAGGCGATTTTTTGTGCACTTATAGATTGAGACTGATTTAACTCAACAGAGCATGAATTTGGCTGTTGCAGGAGCAGGGGGTTGTGATCACTTTCAAGCCTAACTATTACTCCCATGTCAATGACAATGTGCCATGCTTCCATGTTTATTGCCATGCAATCAATGACACTTTTTCTGGCTCCCACTCGATAAGTGGATTTTGGGGGGGTTATCAGATTTAGTTCAGCCGTTGAGCGGGCGCAGGCCTCCCTCTATTAGTGCTTTAAAAATGAGTTCACCTTTCTTTGTCCTTTTACAGTGCTCTGTAGGTGGTGGGGGTATCTCCCACTCTCTATCCTCGTCAATGAACGATTTTTCCATGAATAGTGGGGGCAGCTTAGTATTAAGTCTCCACAAATTATTGTGCATCTCTTCCTAGGATGTGCAGACCCTCCCCCTGTTGTTTCAGGTTGAAGCATTGATAGTTCTTCTGGACATATCATCAAAAGGTGATCCTTTAAATCCGCAAGATCAGGTTTAAGTTTAGCACAGTTACCAGGTGGAAAGTATAAGTTTATAATCTTGAGCCCATGCCTTGCTTTTTAAATGGATAATTTGAATAATTTTATTAAGTATAGTGTGAGATGTTTCCGTATTTTCAAGAAGAGACGTTCTTATCCAAGTGATGAGGCCGCCCACTGGTCTTCCTTTTTGTTGTTTAGTTGCAGATATATGATATGTTGAGTAACCTTCTAAATCAATGTTATCTATTGTGAGAAGTTGGCCTGGTATATGCTGTTCACTAGTTAAAGTGGACACCTTGCACCAGTACAATTCGACTCTTATAGTAGGTAGGTTTAAGACAACCTTTATAGAAAGCTATCCTAGTGGTAGCTGTGGAGAGCAGCCTTCAGGCTAAGTCTTGGAGGAATGTAAAGCAGCTTGTTTTACCACACAATCTCTTGAATCACCAAATGAAAAGACACCACACAGGTATATATATCAAATATATATGTATTTATTAGTAAACAACTCTCTACTAATCTCTTTCTGAGATTAGAAGTCAGGAACATATGCACAAATCAACGTTTCACAATAAATTAAGCACAAATATGGCTGGGGCCCTAGGGGCGTACCAGACCATATACTAAAAAACAGACTTAGGAACAACGACTTGCAAAGAGACAAGGCCTAGGGCCTTCAGAAGTGTTGGGGCCTCACGTAACCACCCAAGGCAGGTAAGTAAAGGACCCACGGGGGACGCGTGCAGAGTGTGTACACAGGCGCGGATCGCCATAGACTTCAATGGGGCAAGTCGCGGTTGGAAATTAAGAGTTTAAGGGCACTTCGGGAGAACCTACAAGCAAGTCACTTACAGGGTAAGTAGTTCTAGGGCCAACACCCACAGGAGCACCGTAGTGCTGGAGTTACCTCACCCAGGGAAGCCGGATGCATAGGTGTCCTTTGGTGTTGGGTCGCGGCGTCGTTTTCAATGGGAGCCAATGAAGCCTTGCTGCTTGTGAAGTCCGAAGAAGTGTCCGGTGGAATCCAAGCCTGGATTCGGAAGAAGGAAGACCTGAAAGCAGAGGGGACAGTGTTCAAAGTCACTTGGCAGTGACCCGGGGCAAGGAAGATGAATGCCCACCGTCGTTGCACGGTTCAGGTCGTTCGCGGGTGTCTTGACTCTTCAGCCACAAGGTCCAGGAGGTGTTGACGACAACCAGGAGCTGGATTTGGCGTGTCCCACAAAGTCTGCAGCTTACTGCGGTGTCGGCGATCCGATTGGAGCCAACAAGTCTTGGTAACAGCAAGTCTTGGGGAACAAATGAAAAGTCAGTGGTGCAGACCAGCAAGGTCTGTGGGACTCACCCAGCGAAGGTAAGTCAGGGCAGGCCTGGAGCAACCAGGGGAGCCCTTTGGATTTGTAGAAATGGCTTCAGGGGACCCACAAGCCGGCTGGCAAGGGATCGCAAAGACGCCTTGGGAGGATTCACTCAACAGGGGCCCACGGTCACTCAGGATGGGGTAGGCCTCTGATCTTGGGAGGAGTCTCTGCTAGAGACTGGAACCACACGTGGTCTAAAGCACAAGTTCATAGAACATTGTGAAGGGGTTGCACTTGACAATAGTGCACAGTACCCAGGGACTGCGGTTCCTCATCACTCGTGCGGTCCACTTGCCTCAGCTTCACTGGGGACTCACGATGGCCTGGGAGAAGTCAGAAAATCCTCATCTTGGGCTGCAGGGACCTCGGGCTCTGGCGGGAGCAGCATAGTTTGCAACCATTGGTTCAGTTTTTGGTGCCTGCCACGCAGGGGAGTCACTCCTTCACTCCAAGGGAGATTCTTCAGTCTTCCAGAGGTAGTGGAACATCGAAGGTCCGGGATTCTTCAGTAGAGCGTCGTCCAGGGAGATCTAGTTTGCAAGTTCAAGGGTTCCCTACCTTATACTAAAAGGAAGGGAGGGACTAGCTCTAAGACCCCACCTATGGGAGGGTCAGGGGAGTGGGTGGCTACACCCACTTCCCTTGTCCAGTTTTGCGCCAGAGCAGGGGCAGGTAGCCCCTGAGCCGGTTTGAACTGGTGTGTGCACAGAGGAGCCTTCTGCTCCCCCAGTGCAGGACTTCAAAGCACTCTAGGAGTGCACCCACCCAGCCCCAATACACTAAACCCTGTCTGGAAGGTGGTCACACCCTCCTGTGACAGGATACCTATTGTTGGGCTTCCTCCACTGCGAGTTTCGGTCATCAGCAGGAGGGCAGCCCAGTGTCTGTGACTGGTGGCATCCATTTTGTGATGCCAGGGCTCTTCAGGATTCTACCGCGTTTCCACAGTAGGTACATGTCTCTCCCTCTAGAAGGGTGGAATGCTACCCCCGCCGCCAGGACTAGCGGGGGGGGTAGTATTCCAAGATGTTTGACACCAAACACGACATGTTTCCGTGCAGCCATTCCAAAGTTAGCATTTAACGAGGGGTTATAATGCGCTTAAGAGTATATGGTCAGGCTGCACTACAAACAGCATCAGAGAAGGGTCTCCGAATGCTGCAGAGGGGCTCTGCTCATGCAGGGGCACCCTCTCACATAGGAACCAAGCACTCTGCCTTCAGGATTGATAAGGCCTGCCATAGGAGTGACTTATAGGTTTATATGTGTGTATCTATGTAGTGATATAGGTAGCCTATATCACAGTAAGGAGTGCATGCACCACCTTACCCAGGCTGCAGTAGCAGACCTGTGGTGTCAGATTTAGTCTGCTTCCCAGGGGTGGCATAATACATGCTTCAGCCCCTGGTAGGCCTGTGAAGTACCTATGCCCTTGGAACCTAAGGTACCATATACTAGGGACTCATAAGGTACCACAGTATCCAATCACTAGTGCACCTAGAGTGCACTCCAAGTCGTTTAGAGAGAACAGAGAGGCTGGGGCCCTGATTGGCAGGGTCCCAGCCTGACTATAGCCAGAAACCAGTGTAAACATCAGAAAAAAAGTGGGGGCAACATAAGAGGCAGATCCTACTCTCCTACACAACCCCCAAACGCAGGGACACTAAACTAACCTTGACCAGTTGAGTCTTCGTGCTCTAAGTGGAAATACCTTGAGAGTCCATCTGCATTGGCATGTTGGGTCCCAGGCCTGTGTTCCACTGTATAGTCCATCCCTGTAGGGAAATGGACCACCTCAAAAGTTTTGGGTTTTACCTTTCATCTGTTTAAGCCATAGGAGGGGCTTGTGGTCAGTCTGAACTATGAAGTGAGTGCCAAACTCGTATGGCCTCAGCTTCTACAGGGCCCACACCACAGCAAAGGCCTCCCTCTCTATAGCTGACCAACGTTTCTCTCTAGGGGTCAGCCTTCTGCTAATAAAAGCTACTGGCTGGTCATCATTCAGTTGAGACAGTACAGCTCCCACACCCAGCTCAGAAGCATCTGTTTGGACAATGAACTTTTGGTGTAGTCTGGACTCTGTAAGATGGGGGCAGTGCACATGGCCTGCTTTAGGTCTTCAAATGCCTTCTGACAGCTAGCTGTCTACTGAACCTTTTTGGCATTTTCTTTGAGGTCAGATCATTCAAGGGGGTCACTATAGATCCATATCCCTTGACAAACCTCCTATAGTACCCAGTCAGGCCTAAGAAAGCTCTCACCTGTGTCTGGGTGGTAGGAGCAACCCATTCCATTATGGTTTGGATTTTGCTCTGTAAAGGCTGAACCTGGCCTCCACCCACAAGGTGGCCCAGGTACACAACCTGACTCTGCCCTATCTGGCACTTAGTGGCCTTGATAGTGAGGCCTGCTTTCTGCAGAGCCTCCAAAACATTTCTGAGGTGGACCAGGTGATCCTGCCAGGAGGAACTAAAGACAGCAATAGCATCTAGATAAGCTGAGCAATAAGTTTCCATCCCTGCCAGAACTTTATTCACCAACCTCTGAAAAGTGGCAGGTGCATTTTTAATCCAAAGGGCATCACCACAAAGTGGTAGTGCCCACCAGGGAGTCGAAAATGCTGTTTTGGCTTTTGCATCATCAGCTAACCTGATCTGCCAGTAGCCAGCTGTTAGGTCAAATGTACTTAGATACTTGGCTGAGGCTAAAGTATCAATCAGCTCATCTGCCCTTGGTATGGGATAGGCATCAGTCCTGGTGACTGCATTGAGGCCTCTGTAGTCTACACAAAACCTCATTTCTTTCTTACCACCCTGGGTATGAGGCTTGGGTACTAGGACTACTGGGCTAGCCCAAGGGCTATCTGAAGGCTCAATCACACCTAACTCCAACATTTTCTGGACTTCAGTCCTGATGCAGTCCCTGACATGGTCAGGTTGCCTGTAGATTTTACTCTTGACAGGCAGACTGTCTCCAGTGTCCACCTCATGGGTGCACCAGGTAGTATGACTAGGGGTCAGGCTAAACATATGTCTGTACTGTTGCAGAACTTGTCTGCACTCAGTTTGCTGATGGTCAGTGAGGCTGCTGGCCAAAGCAACACCATCTACTGACCCATCATCAGGGTTCTGTGAGAGCAGGTCAGGGAGAGGGTCACTCTCCTCCTCCTGGTCCTCATCAGTTGCCATGAGCAAGCCCATGTCAGCCCTGTCAACATATGGCTTTAATCTGTTGACATGGAGCCCCCTCAGGGGGCTCCTGGGAGTTCCAAGATTCACCAGATAGGTGACTTCTCCCTTTTGCTCAACTATTGAATGGGGGCCACTCCACTTGTCTTGGAGGGCTGCTGGGGCCACAGGCTCCAACACCCACACTTTCTGTCCTGGCTGGTACACAGTCAGCACAGTCATGCCAAGCTTTTTGTAATTCTTGGCTGGCCTCCAGGTTTTTGGTTGCCTTTTTCATGTATTCGGCCATCCTGGAGCGGAAACCAAGTACATAGTCCATCACATCCTGTTTGGGGGATTTGAGAGGTAACTCCCAGCCCTCGTTTACCAAACATAATGGACCTCTTACAGGATGCCCAAACAGAAGCTCAAATGGGCTGTAACCAACCCCCTTCTGTGGAACCTCTCTGTATGCAAACAACAGGCAGGGAAGAAGAAGGTCCCATTTCCGCCTAAGCTTCTCTGGGAGTCCTTTAATCATTCCCTTCAGGGTTTTGTTGAAACGTTCAACCAACCCATTGCATTGTGGGTGATAGGGGTGGTGAACTTATAAGTTACACCACACTCCTTCCACATTGCTTTCAAATATCCTGACATGAAGTTTGTAACTCTGTCAGAGATGACCTCCTTTGGAAAACCCACTCTGGAGAAAACTCCAATGAGGGCTCTTGCCACCACAGGGGCTGTGGTGGTCCTCAGAGGAATTGCCTCTGGGTACCTGGTGGCATGATCCACTACCACCAGGATAAATCTGTGCCCAGATGCAGTTTGAGGGTCAAGGGGACCAACAATGTCAATCCCTACCCTTTCAAAGGGTACCCCCACCACAGGTAGTGGTATCAGGGGGGCCTTTGTGGTGCCACCTGCCTTGCCACTGGCTTGGCATGTGACACAGGAGTGACAAAACTCCTTTGTGTCCTCTGACATATGTGGCCAATGGAAATGTGTAACAAGCCTGTCCCAGGTCTTGTTTTGGCCCAAGTGACCTGCTAAAGGGATGTCATGTGCTAGGGTCAAGAGGAACCCCCTAAACTTCTGAGGTATTACCAACCTCCTGGTGGCTCCAGGGGCTGGATCTCTACCCTCAGAATATAGGAGTCCCTCATCCCAATAAACTTTATGGGACCCACTAGCACTCCCAGCAGCCTCAGCAGCAGCCTGCTGTCTGAGGGGTTCAAGAGAGGGGCAGCACTGTTGCTCCTTACTCAGATCTTCCCCAGAAGGGCCCCCTGCCCCCAAGAACTCAACCTGATCAGGCTCAAGTCCCTCTGGGGCAGTTCATTCTTCAGGATCTGCTTCTCCTCCCTCAAGAGGTGAATCTGTGATCTGAGACAGAGGGGAAGGCACTGCCTTAACCCTACTGCTCCTCTTCTTGGGAAGCATCTGGTCCATGGTTCCAGGATCCAGAGCTGGTTCAGTGTTATGCATTCTGGCCTGTGACCTGGTCACAGCAAATACCTCTGCAGGGATGCCCAACATCTCAGCATGAGTCCATAACTCTACTTCAGACCAGGCTGAAGTTTCTAGATCATTGCCCAATAGACATTCTACAGGGAGGTCTGCACTGACTACAACCTTCTTGAGGCCAGTTACCCCTCCCCAGGAGAAATTCACAACTGCCAGACTATGGTTGGTCCTGACATTGCTTGCATTGGTCACCTGGTACATTTCGCCCAGGATGATCTGTCCAGGGTCCACAAGATCCTCTGCCACCATGGTGACACTAGCACCTGTGTCCCTAAATGCCAAAGCCTGTTTGCCATTTATTACAGGCTGCTGTTTGTATTTGCCCAGATTACTGGGGCTCACAAGGAAGGACATGTCCATGTCTCCATCACAAATCAGCATTGCCTGAGTGGGTACTCTGACTAGGCCAGAGTCCACTTCAGAACCCAGGGTCGACCCTACTACACCCTTATTCTGAGTACCAACTCCACCAGTAGCTGAGCTAGGGGGAACAGTTGCCTTAGGGACAGGAGTGGTGGTGGTTTGGTCTTTGGACTTGTTACAATCAGAAGTCCAGTGCCCTTTCTGTTTACAGAATTTGCACCAGGGCTTCTTTTGGCCTTTTCCCTTGTTGGATTGTGACTCCCCACCAGATGTAGATTTTTGGGGCCCTTGTGAAGACTTCTGGTCTTTTGACTTATCCCCACCTTTCTCAGAGCCCTTAGAATCCTGCTTCTTTGTGTCACCCCCTTGGTTCTGGGTTTTCTGCCTCACCCTGGTTCTGACCCACTTGTCTGCCTTCTTTCCCAATTCTTGGGAGAGGTCAGATCTGAGTCCACCAGGTATCGATGCAACAACTGGTTCTGGCAATTATTAAGGATCTGTTCTCTCATCATTAGATTATACAATCCCTTGAAATCAGTAACCCTACTGCCAACCAGCCAACCCTCCATATCCTTGGTTGCACAATCTACAAAGTCAGTCCAGTCCTGAGTCTGTGCCTTCTGGGTGTCTCTGAACTTCAACCTGTACTGCTCAGTGGTTAAGCCAAACCCATCTATCAGTGCACTCTTCAGGACTTCATAGTCATCAGCATCCTCTTCTCTAACAGTGAGGAGCTTGTCTCTACCTTTATCTGAAAAGGAGAGCCACAAGATTGCTGCCCACTGCTTTTGGGGGACCTGTTGTACTCTACAGGCCCTTTCCATAGCAGTTATCCACTTATGGATATCATCCCCACTCTGGTAGGGAGGAACAACCTTACTCAGGTTCCTATGGTCTGGAATATATTCTCTGCCTCTAGGGACACTGTTGCTGCCACCAGGGGGTTCTAACCCCTCTCTTCTAGAAGCTCTCTGGAGCTCCAGGGCTTCTCTATCCAATGGCAACTGCTTGGTTTTGAGGGCAACTCTTGCTTCCTCATACTGCAGCAGTTTGTACATTCTGTCAGAGGAGGTCTCTCTTATGGGAAAGTATGAGTTCCTCTGCTGGACAAATTCTCTTCCAGAGTGATAAGAGTGGTCAGATTCCCTAGAAGGGGACCTAGGCCTCTCCTCCACTCTGTCAGTTCTCTTAGGGAGAATTCCTCTGTCCTTTTCAGGCGCCTTGGAACCTGGCCCTTCAATCACAGAGTCTTGGTCATCCAGATGTTCATCATCTGACCCAGACACTGTATTGACCCACCCACTGATTCAGACCCATTAGCTCCTAGAGCTAATCTAAGATCATCTGCTGTCAGAAGATCTATCAGGTGTAGTGTGGAGGGACTCTGTCCTAGCCTCAGATGCCTTGCAGCACACATGGCTCTCAGTTCAGAGAAAGCCATGTCCTTATACTGAGGCTGAGTGGATCCACTGGGTCCACCCTTTAAGGACATTCTAGTGTTGTGCAGTGTTGTACTACCTACACTAGTTTGTGGCCTACTGATACTAGCTTGAGCTGTAGAAAGGGTGTGCTATCCCTTGGCACACAGCTCTAAGTTCAGTAGAACTTATTGATACTAAACTTGACTTTATATGTACCTTAAGTACCTATAGTGGTTTTCAGTTAGTAATTCAAATAGAGATTTTCTGGTAAAACAATAGCAAGCTGGAATCCCACACGCTGCCACCAATGTGAGAAGTTGGCCTGGTATATGCTGTTCACTAGTTAAAGTGGACACCTTGCACCAGTACAATTCGACTCTTATAGTAGGTAGGTTTAAGACAACCTTTATAGAAAGCTATCCTAGTGGTAGCTGTGGAGAGCAGCCTTCAGGCTAAGTCTTGGAGGAATGTAAAGCAGCTTGTTTTACCACATAATCTCTTGAACCACCAAATGAAAAGACACCACACAGGTATATATATCAAATATATATGTATTTATTAGTAAAGAACTCTCTACTAATCTCTTTATGAGATTAGAAGTCAGGAACATATGCACAAATCAACGTTTCACAATAAATTAAGCACAAATATGGCTGGGGCCCTAGGGGCGTACCAGACCATATACTAAAAAAGAGACTTAGGAACAACAACTTGCAAAGAGACAAGGCCTAGGGCCTTCAGAAGTGTTGGGGCCTCACGTAACCACCCAAGGCAGGTAAGTAAAGGACCCACGGGGGACGCGTGCAGTGTGTGTACACAGGCGCGGATCGCCGTAGACTTCAATGGGGCAAGTCGCGGTTGGAAATTAAGAGTTTAAGGGCACTTCGGGAGAACCTACAAGCAAGTCACTTACAGGGCAAGTAGTTCTAGGGCCAACACCCACAGGAGCACCATAGTGCTGGAGTTACCTCACCCAGGGAAGCCGGGTGCATAGGTGTCCTTTGGTGTCGGGTCGCGGCGTCGTTTTCAATGGGAGCCAATGAAGACTTGCTGCTTGTGAAGTCCGAAGAAGTGTCCGGTGGAATCCAAGCCTGGAAGAAGGAAGACCTGAAAGCAGAGGGGACAGTGTTCAAAGTCACTTGGCAGTGACCCGGGGCAAGGAAGATGAATGCCCATCGTCGTCGCACGGTTCAGGTCGTTCGCATGTGTCTTGACTCTTCAGCCACGAGGTCCAGGAGGTGTCGACGACAACCAGGAGCTGGCTTCGGTGTGTCCCACAAAGTCTGCAGCTTACTGCGGTGTCGCGACCCGATTGGAGCCAACAAGCCTTGGTAACAGCAAGTCTTGGGGAACAAATGAAAAGTCAGTGGTGCAGACCAGCAAGGTCTGTGGGACTCACCCAGCGAAGGTAAATCAGGGCAGGCCTGGAGCAACCAGGGGAGCCCTTTGGATTTGTAGAAAAGTCTTCAGGGGACCCACAAGCCGGCTGGCAAGGGATCGCAAAGATGCCTTGGGAGGATTCACTCAACAGGGGCCCACGGTCACTTGGGACAGGGTAGGCCTCTGATCTTGGGAGGAGTCTTTGCTAGAGACTGGGACCACACGTGGTCCAAAGCACAAGTTTGTAGATCGTTGTGAAGGGGTTGCACTCGACAATAGTGCACAGTACCCAGGGACTGCGGTTCCTCGTCACTCGTGGGGTCCACTTGCCTCAGCTTCGCTGTGAACTCACGATGGCCTGGGAGAAGTCAGGAAATCCTCATCTTGGGCTGCAGGGACCTCGGGCTCTGGCGGGAGCAGTGTAGTTTGTGACCATCGTTTCAGTTTTGGTGCCTGCCAAGCAGGGGAGTCACTCCTTGACTCCAAGGGAGATTCTTCAGTCTTCCAGAGGTAGTGGAACGTCGAAGGTCCGGGATTCTTCAGTAGAGCGTCGTCCAGGGAGATCTAGTTTGCAAGTTCAAGGATTCCCTACCTTATACTAAAAAGGAAGGGAAGGACTAGCTCTAAGACCCCACCTATGGGAGGGTCAGGGGAGTGGGTGGCTACACCCACTTCCCTTTGTCCAGTTTCGCGCCAGAGCAGGGGCAGGTAGCCCCTGAGCCGGTTTGAACTGGTGTATGCACAGAGGAGCCTTCTGCTCCCCCAGTGCAGGACTTCAAAGCACTCTAGGAGTGCACCCACCCAGCCCCAATACACTAAACCCTGTCTGGAAGGTGGTCACACCCTCCTGTGACAGGATACCTATTGTTGGGCTTCCTCCACTGCGATTTTTGGTCATCAGCAGGAGGGCAGCCCAGTGTCTGTGACTGGTGGCATCCATTTTGTGATGCCAGGGCTCCTCAGGATTCTACCGCGTTTCCACAGTAGGTACATGTCTATCCCTCTAGAAGGGTGGAATGCTACCCCCACTGCCAGGATTGGCGGGGGGGGTAGTATTCCAAGATGTTTGACACCAAACACGACATGTTTCCGTGCAGCCATTCCAAAGTTAGCATTTAACGCAGGGTTATAATGCGCTTAAGAGTACATGGTCAGGCTGCACTACAAACAGCATCAGAGAAGGGTCTCCGAATGCTGCAGCGGGGCTCTGCTCATGCAGGGGCACACTCTCACATAGGAACCAAGCACTCTGCCTTCAGGATTGATAAGGCCTGCCATAGGAGTGACTTATAGGTTTATATGTGTGTATCTATGTAGTGATATAGGTAGCCTATATCACAGTAAGGAGTGCATGCACCACCTTACCCAGGCTGCAGTAGCAGACCTGTGGTGTCAGATTTAGTCTGCTTCCCAGGGGTGGCATAATACATGCTTCAGCCCCTGGTAGGCCTGTGAAGTACCTATGCCCTTGGTACCTAAGGTACCATATACTAGGGACTCATAAGGTACCACAGTATCCAATCACTAGTGCACTTAGAGTGCACTCCAAGTCGTTTAGAGAGAACAGAGAGGCTGGGGCCCTGATTGGCAGGGTCCCAGCCTGACTATAGCCAGAAACCAGTGTAAACATAAGAAAAAAAAGTGGGGGCAACATAAGAGGCAGATCCTACTCTTCTACATCTATGGTCCTTGTTTCTTGAAAGCAGCATATCTCCTGTTCAGTTAGAAAGAACAACCAATCCTTGTCGTTTACCTTGGAGTTCATGCCTGCTATGTTCCAGCTCAGTATTTTCAGACACTTTTTCTGAAAAATGTAGTAATTCTAGGTTTATCCAACAGGCATCTGCTTTCTTGGTTGACCAATGCAGATGATGGTAATAGTAATGATCTTGATAGTGGCTGAAGAGCTCGACGATGTGAGTTCTGAGCCAAATTATTTGCTATAAAAAAATGTATGTCTGTTAGATTAAATCGATTGGAAAGTGACTGGGAGGAGCTTGAAGCATTTTGCAGCACAGAGACAATGTTGTTATTACGCCCACTTCCAGTCCTAAAACCATTAAAGGTTGGTTTTCCATGAATATAGATGGATAGAATTCCTTTTGCCAGAGAGTAATGCCCCAGATCTTCATGATTTTTTTATGACTAAGGATATCATTTGTTATGGTTGGGTTTGCCCAGACAGTCTGTGTGGATTCTCTATTGCTAAGCTTATTCGTTTGAACGAAACTAACCGTAGCTAAATCATTACGTGCTGTAAACCTGGCAGGGTGTTTATCAGGCACAGGATATTCCTTCTATTGAGGATGTCATGGGTCCCTCTTGAGATGTATTCAGTAGTAAATATAACTGTTGTCTGATCTTCAATGTTAGTTAGTGAATCCTCATTATCGTCGCCGTGCCATTGTGTGATTTGTTTGCATATGGCATTCTGTTCCCTCTTTTGAGGATACTGTCCAAAAATCTATATCTTTATTAGATTGTTTATCTTATGTGTACATTGTCCTTGGCAGGCATGGCCTACCACTCAGGCAATTAATTTGGTTATCACAAAGTCACGAGGCATCAGAAACTCTTTGCTCCGGTTGAAGTGCTGGAAGTAATAAGGGCAAATCTCACAAATTTCCATGAATAGCCTTTCTGAGGCTAAATTCTATTTGTTCCAACATTGAATTATTTGGTGCACTTGCACTCGGACATGCAGTGTTGCTACTTGATTCTTGAATTCTACAGATAAACAATGTGGTTCAGTGGGTCTCGTAGTTTTGGCACTACTAATGCCAAAATGTATGTGTAGCTGCTCAGTTTGAGGTAAGTGATTGGTACAATTACCTTGACTAAGCATATTATTATTGCTTGGACGCTGTTTTGATTTAAGCGTCTGTAATTCTTCTGGTGGATTGATCAACACTTTGGGTGTCATTACGATGTCGGTCAGAGTTGCCTTTGACTAACACCGTTGCGGAATCAGGACCGACCGATCTCCGGTCGGCAGTCCTGACTGCATGATTACGATGCGACCGCACACTGTGCAGTCACATACTCCCATTTCACTATGGGAGCTTGTGGTACAGCCGTAAAATGGCCGTAGCACATGCTCCCATAGAGAAATAGGGGTTTGAGTAAATTCCTGTACCCTGTGGTAGGAACCTCAAGGTGCCTGCAACAGGATGCAGGTATTTACAGGGGGCACCATAGGTGCCCCCCTAGGCCCACAACTGTAGGCCGTGGAGGCAAAGAGGGCCCTGCTAGGGGCCTCCAAAGTCGCTTTCCGACAGCCTTCCCGTGTCGGCATGGAAAGGCTGTCGGAAACCTACATCGTAATCCCGATGGTGGAACATTGTTCCTACTGGGATTACGGGCTGGTCTCTGACTGTCCAGGGTGCCTGTTTTTCCCCAGCCACCCCTTTCTTCAATAGCAGTCTATGCATTCGGTCGGAACATAGGCTCCGATTGAAGTCAATGGGAGTCCGACCGAATCGTATCTGGAAGCATCCGGATGCATCGTAATCAGTCGGTTGGACTCTCCCAATCTGAGTCAGTCGGAAGCCATTCCCAAACCGAGTCGGTCGGAATGATTTCCTAACCGCATCAAAATCAGGCCCTAAGTAGGAATCACTGCCCCCTCTGAAGAGACTACAGACAATACAAAACTCAGTGGCAAGACTCATCCTCGACCTACCCAAACTAACCCACATCACACCACACCCCAAGAAGCTACTCTGGCTTCCGATCCAGAAGAGATGCCCGTTCAAGATGCTGACCCACGCATACCCAGCCCTGCACAACGAAGGCCGAGCATACATTAACAAACGCATGACCTTCCACCAACCGACCATAGACCTATGATTTATCTCCCTCTTTCTTGCAGACCCCCCCCCGGATCCACCAAGGCAACAGTGTAGGACACTCCTTCTCACACCTGGCTGCCAAAGCTTGTAATGACCTTCCCCTGCACATCAAAACCGCCTCATCGCTCTGGGAATTCAGGCAAGGACTCAAGATTGGGTGTTCTACTGAACAGAGCACCACAAAGAAGCTCCCAACCCCAAAGCTTTGAGATCCTCGCAGGTGATTTGCTGCACTTTATAAATGACTGATTGATGTATTGATTGACTAGTAAGTGATAAGACAAACCATGGATAATTTATCCCTTGAACGAAAACTGTTACTTTAAGTTTATTTGGATGCCACGCCATGCTATAGGTAATCCACAGAGATCATCTTTTGAAGAATGTGTGACTACAAGGGGGGCTCCTGGCGTCTCCTCCATGGGGCACTGCTATCCCTAAACTCGGGTCCTCTTTTAAATTAAAACATCAGCACTGATCATCAGCAAAATGCATTGACTGCATGATGTATGAGTGGTTGCATGGAGAGTGCCGAAATTAAAGAAGGGATCCTGGTTATGCTGAATGCTGCGGACCCAGCTATACGGCCAGTTTGCAGAAACATGTTGCCCATTGGGGTGCAAGAGTACTAATTTTCCTTTGGCACCATATGCTTGTTTTTAACCATCCCCTAATGCTCAAGGAATGGAACTCCTCCCTAGCGCAGAGTAAGGCAATGCAGTGATTTGATCTGCCTTGCCTTACTCCATATCTATGAGGCCATTCAAAGCCACGCAAAAATGCTATGTGTGGCTTCATAGATATGATTTGGTGGTTTGCCCTGCTGAATCGTCACTGAAAGTGATGAAAGGGCACGCAAAGGCAAATGAACCCACCGGTTTTTAAAAAAATGGAAATAACTAGGCTGGTTGATGTTTTACTTTCTGGGTTGCACCAAGCAGGTTGCCATTGGAGTGTCGTTTGAGGCATTGCAAGCAGGTTTCTCACCCAGTTAGCTCCCACAGACTCATAGCTGAACTTTGTGGTAATAATGGTGCTGTATGACAAAAAGTTAATTAAATTACAGGTGACGAAAATATTATCAATTATTGAGGAACAATTCCTCCCCCTAAAAGTGGGCATACCTGAGTTATTAATTCAGGCCATTTCCAGCACTTTAAACAGTTCAGAAGAGGCAAGAAAACTCTCCAACTCTTTACCTCTCAAAACCCCTTTGACACCAGCATCAAAAGCACAGAAATTGTGAGCATTTGACAGCACTTAAAATCTCCGGCCAGACAAAAATACATTTGCTGTACCTCATTAGCTTTTTGTCCCACAATAGCAGCAATATAAACAAACAAGCCTGGAAATCTTTGCTAAGGCACATTATAGAAATCAATATTATAAAAATGTATAAAGTCAGGGCCCCCTTGAAAAAAGCCACTTGAAAGTCATTCCCTGGCATATCTAAGGACTCTGAGTGACTGCCAAGCAGCAAGTTAATCCATCCTCCTGAAGCTCGGCCTGAGCGAGAGGGTACAGCCGGTATGCTGAAACACAGGAATCCTTCAAAAGCTATGGGGTATACTCCCAGGTGTCTTGCATTAGCAGTATGTCATAGGGTCTTATGAGCAATTGCCAATCTGGTAGTTCTATTCTGGTGCGGACCCCAGCAATGTTCCAGCTTATTATTCTCAGTGGTCGGTGTTTAACTTAGTATATGGGGTCCGTTTGCACTGTATTTTTTAGGTACTGTGGCTTTACAGTTATAGCTGGGCATTCGGGCTCAACCAGCCAGGGCCAGCGTTAGGCATGGGCAATGTGGGCATCTGCCCAAGGCCTCACTCTCAGCTAAAAAACAGGGGGCCCTGCTTCACTGTGAAAGGCCACACAATAACAGGTAGCCCACCTGCTCCTCCAGGAACCCCTCCCCCACACAATCACAATACGAATGCGAGATGTCTTGACCTTGCTTGTCAGGGCGTGGTGGCATTCCTGGGGGTACAGGGGTGGGGGGAAGGGACACACAGAATGGGGAAGGCACAGCAGCCGGGCCACCAATTATCTTGGCTCACAGTGTCAGGGGCAGGGCAGCACCTCTTTTAAGTACTGGCCATTCCCTTTCTGCATTTTGTTTCTAGGCAACAGAAGGCCCCTTTGTTTCCAGGACCAGCCTGACACAGGTAAGGAGCTGGGTGAGGGGAGGAGGGAGCAGACAGATCAACTGGCTTTTGCTAACTTTTGCATCACCCATAGCAAAGATTTTTTTGATAGGAATGTGCATTTAAAATGTATGTAGAACTGCCATGGTAGGGCAGTGTTTTGCAAAATGCCTTGCTACTGCTTCGAGGCCCAGGGGAGGGGGCCCCTTTTCCCTGGGCCTCTAAGCACTGGAGCAAGCTGCATGGTCCAGGTGTTGGGGCCCCCTTCCCTGGGCCTTGGAGCCATTACTCCCTCTTTCCTTTCCTTTATTTGTTCCCCTGTGAAATGGATCCTAAAAAGAAAAACACTTTTGCTGGAAAGGTCGTCTTTTTCGGACATTTTTCACTTCCAGATGGAGAGAAATAAAAAGTTCAAAATGTAAAAAAAAACTAAAGAAAGAAAGACAAAGTGGGTCGAAAAGGGGCCAGATTGATTTAATTCACACCCAAAACACATTAGCGCCACTTTACAGAGTTTGCCAGTGAAGCGCTACTTTTGTTTTCTTGTCTTTCTCTGAAGAGCATTATTTTCCTGGGGATGGGAAGTGCAGCATTCCTGGATTTACTGCAATACCTGCTTGATGGGTGGATTGGAAAACAAAATGCATACCGCGGCTCTGTATGCACGAATGTGGTCTTTTTAAACCATACTGCCTATGTTTTGTAAGGATATAAGCAATGGATATTGAAACGGGTACCTTCCGGCCCTCTAGTCATGTCCTTAACTTTTCATGCAAAAGCACTCATTGATTTCTGAATAATAAGTGCAAAAGCGTTAAGGTAACCAATTTGTTCCTTCTTACATTTCACATGCTTTACTTAAACTTGCATTCCCTATGAGTGTTTTTGCTTTTTCCAGGATGTTGTCACTTTTTTTAGGCAGCATATTGCTCTTGTTTAGTGCGTAATTTGAATTGAGTCGCATCCAGGTGTTTATAGCGGGCGCAATTGGGTTGCAGTTGAAGGCATTGCAAGTTTCTCTCAGTGGGGCAGTATGGTGTTCAGTGGGGGAGAGGATGTGACACTATGGTCAGAGCTGCCGAATTTGGAACTGGGAACCCAGGTTCAGCCTTCATGACCAGTCCACCAGACCACTCTCCTGAGGGAGCACATTCCCATACTAGACCTTAGAAGGCCCTGCAAGACCTTAGAAGAACTGGTGTCTTAGCACCAGCAGGTGGAACTTAGCGGTGGCAAGTGTGGGTTAACCTTGAAGGCCTGTCCACCACAACCCCTATTGAAGCTCGCCTCCAGTCTTTTGGACAGGCCTACGAAGCAGCACACCCTAGAGCACCAGTGGCTCTGTCACTGAGGTCACCCGACACTTGAGCAGGGAGGCTATAGGGCGGTGCAACTGGTGAGGTCGCACTGAGCGCTTAATTCGGGTGGGGGCATCATGTTTGCAAGTATATTATGTTTTTAAAAGCATTTGCTGCCTCCTTCCTGACCTCCAGCAATTTTCAGCAAAAATAAAAATGTCATAACTCCGGTGATTAATGTTCTTTCTAGAAAGAGATGGAGTTTTGTCAAGTAGGAGTTTTGACTCGCGGAAAGGTAGCGCAGAGGGTTAATGTGCCTGCTGCAAAGAACATAGACCATGCAGATCACAAAGTCCACAGAATGTAAATAGGTCAGTGGGTTACTGCATTTGTCAGAGAGATCCTTTTGTTACTTGCAGTTTATATGTCAAAATCCTAACATAGAACAGTGAGCTATTAACTGTCATCTGAGAGCTGCATGCAAACTACAAGGTATAAATTAAAGCATTATGTTTTTTTCCCCAGTCTTTGATTATCCTAATGTTGCAAAAAGGGTTCATTTGGATAGGCGTCCTTTCTGGGTATTAAAGAGAACCCCCAACAATGGTATAACGTTTTAAATTCTCAGTTTGTGTTTCTCCAGACCAATCACTATTAAACTATACTGCCTACTAGTAGGATTGTCATGTGACTCCTACACCTTGTAGTCCTTTCTCTTATGTAACATTTCCTATACAGTGATTTACACACGTATTATTGATTGTCTCTGTGTAATGTGTGTGATATAAAGTTCTCTGACACCTTACACTGGTATCAGTGGCGCTGTAAGTCAAATTAAATGCATCTGAGAGAGAGTGGTTATGGGAACTTGAGGGGCACTGTTAAAGGGTGGTAGTGAGGGAATCCATATCAGAGGGAGTCATTGGGGGCACCAACAAACATTGTCGCACAGGGCTCCACCAGCGCTAAAGCCGGCCACTTACATGTCCTACAGTTCTAACACCAAATCAAAAACGTTGATTTGAAAACCCTTTGAATCTGCAGCATACCTTCAAGTCAATGTATGATTTAGCAGTGGTCTCGGTTGTTCTAAGTCTTTTTAGTTATGTACAATCTTTATTTGTTTGCAATGGTATCTTGTAATTTTCTATTATATGTGTTGTGTTTTTGCACTTAACATAATTTTGGCGAGTAAAGAGCCCACATACAAAAAAGATTGTCCTATGACTCTTAGCATGTGAGTGTGGGATACTGGTGAGAGGATTTACGTTAAAACAAATTACTAAGTATTAATATCATCCTAAGCTGGCACAATAATGGCACAGAAAGATAAGGGAGCCTTTTGAAATTTACGATTATATTCATGGTGTGAGAGGTTTTCTCTTGTGTAATTTTATATTTTGAATGATCCCGCCCCTCATTACCTCAACAGGATCTCTCCCCTTTATAAGACAGAACTGGAATTTTTATCATGCACTCATCTGGAAACAATCAGTTAACATGGAGTGAAAAATATCCATCTTTGTGAGGAATATACCGCTTTTTTACGCATCCTTTTTCCCTGCAGGGAATTACAACGCGGTCGTTACAACGCCCGCGTTGTAACCACGCATACCATTACCCCGCAAGTTGTAACAACGACTTTCAGAGGGGGGTGTAATGTTGTAGGACGTGCTGGGCACTAGGACCGGCACAGTAAATGTAAAGGTGGGAGGAGAGCAGGAAGGCGGAACGGGAGGAGCCTGTAAGGCAGTAAGGAGCAGGAAGGGGAAGAAGGCAGACGTTTCGATAATAAAGCTCCCACTGTGCCATACCTCGTGTCTGTGTCGTATGTTCCAGTATCACGACACTACAGCTGGCAACGAAGGTGGTCGTGGACTCTGGCTGCATATTGCCTGCTGCAGTGGTGTCCCGTCGAGAGCTCCACTGCCTCGGAGCTGCTGTGCTGCGACCCGGGAGCCCAGCCCGGTTGCGTGTTCCTTCGAGCGCTCCGCTGCCTTGGAGCTGTTGTGCTGCGACCCGGGAGCCCACCCCGGTTGCATGTGTCTCCTGCTGTGTCTGCCGAGCATGCATTTAGACGCGACCCGGGAGCCCACGCCGGTTGCGCAGGATCAGGGCTGTGCAGTGCCCGCTTTGCTGTTTGTGCCTGCAAGAGTCTCCTGGAGGCGTGTGGGTTACTTATTCTGGACCCGGTGGCTGCCTTCTCCATGCAAGTAGGTCCCCAGTGCCTGTCTTGCTGAGTGTACCTGCGCGCTGGGCAGCTCCCGCGTTGCCGGCAATCTTGGTTCCTGGCCTGTACTCTCGCGAGGAGCGAGATTTCCCCGGCGGCCATCTTGAGGTCAGGCACCTCATCCAATCCCCTGCCAGGATTACACAGCGGCCATTTTGAAGTCAGGCAATCGCCGAGAAATACATTGAACCTGCAAAAAAAAAGAAAAGAAAAAGGGGACATAAATACATGCCATTACTGGAACACAAAAAAAAAAAAATGTGGGAGTGGACCACATGTTTTCCTGCTGCATGTGCATGAAGACTGCTAATACCAGTAGTGTGGCGTTTACGTATCCTAGCTGTTGTGACTGCTACACTCCCGGGTCCCTCGCTGCTGATCCTGCACCCTGCTACAAGTGCTGGTATCGTCAACTTTACTGCATCTGCGCCAAGTGACAGGCGCTGTGAGGTTTCCTGTGTTCGGACACCTCCCTGCCAATCACTGCATAACTCTATACCATGTCTGGGTCTCCAACGGCGAGACAGTGTCATGCCTCCCCTGGCGCCAGCACCAGGCCGGAGTCCCCTACATCAACGTCTCAGACAGGAGGCCACAGACTTGCCATGTTGGGAGTCCCGTTTCTACGCCCGCCGGAACCCCTAGTTCTCATAGCTGGGGGAGGAATGGGCCTTCGCTGGCAGGAATGGCTAGAAGATTTTGAGGACTTCATGAAAGGTTCACACGTGACTAATGAGGATCAGCAACTGATTGCACTACGCAATCTAATTGGGAAAGATGTTGGACAGATTATAAAGGAACTTCCGGCTGATGCTGCGTCGTCCTACGCAGATGTGCATGACGCCCTAAACAGGAAATTTCTTCACAAAAGGAACATTGATTATGAATGATACACTTTCAATCTGGCATCTCAAGAAAAGGATGAGTCCATAGGAACATTCATCACGCGCCTCAGAAGGTTGGCCCGTTACTGTGAGTTTGACTCTTTCACGACGGAAGACGCTCTTCGTCTGCGAATCATCGAAGGATGTCAGTCTGAGTCGTTACGAAGACGCCTTTTAAAGAAAAGTTACTCCCTTGATGAGATTGAAGAAATGACGCGAGTACATGATCAGGCGGAAGAACATGCAAAACGAATGGAAGCTGGAAGAGGTGAAAAACGAGAACAAGCATTCTGGCTCCAATCTAGTAA
Organism: Calotriton arnoldi; assembly: GCA_963921515.1. Lineage (NCBI taxonomy): Eukaryota > Metazoa > Chordata > Amphibia > Caudata > Salamandridae > Calotriton > Calotriton arnoldi. The sequence goes on from CAWUFW010002360.1 coordinate 1,854,933, forward strand.
CACGGATAGGTCTTCCCCTGCAAAGCAACGATCATCAAGATCCAAAGTTCAGTCTCACCGTACAAGTCGTCGTCGCAATTCCAGTCGGACTGACAAAAGACAGGAGCGCCAACTTAAATGTTATCGCTGTAGATATGATTTCCCTCACACTGAGACTTGCCCTGCACTAGGCCAAAGATGTAGGAAGTGTGGCAGGGACAATCACTTTGAGAACGTTTGCAGAGCACCTCGCAAAGACACTCACAGACAATCGAGACACTCCAACACTCGCCATCATGCCAAGGCAGTCTGGGACCGCAGAGATCCTTCCACTGGCTCATCATGGTCCAGCCTACATTCTCATGGCACATACAAATCGCGACAATCACAATCTCGAGAGTTGAGGTCGCTGTCACCAGTGTCGCAAGATAGTGATGAATATGTCTGCATGGTCGCGGATCCTGACCGACTGAAGAAATACCCACGACTCCATCTTCAAATGGACACACACATGGCCAAGTTTGTACTGGACAGTGGGGCATCCCTCAACTACATCTCAGTTGCAGAATATAATAAAATGGATCCGCAACCTCACCTGCAGAAAGCTGCCGTGCGAGTATACACATGGATGTCAAAGGAACCTCTCCCGTGTCTAGGACAATTTCACACTAATCTCACATACAAAAACAGAACCATTCCAGCTCGCATTCACGTCATTGACGGTCCTGAAGCAGATTGTCTTCTTAGCTTGCCCACGGCAGAGCGACTTCAATTAGTAGAAATATTGTACCGAGTTGAGGACGAACCTGACATAGTTCACAAGTTTCCAAAGCTGTTCACCGGGCTCGGGAAAATGGCTCATTGTCAAGTTCGATTGCACATAAATGAACGTGTGACACCCATAGCACAACACCACAGGAAAATTCCATTTCATCTTCAACAGTCCGTAGAGGAGGAACTGCAGGATCTTCTCCGGGCTGACATCATTGAGAGAACTTCAGGACCCACTCCTTGGGTCTCTCCAGTGGTCATGGTACCGAAAAAGGGTTCACCTGACAAAGTGCATCTCTGTGTCGATATGAGAGCACCCAATACCGCCATTGAAAGAGAAAGACACCAGGGACCTCATATCAGTGACATGATTGCGTCACTCAATGGGGCGCAAATCTTCTCCAAACTAGACCTCAATAAGGGCTATCACCAGCTGGAACTCCACAAAAAACTGAGATATATCACCACATTCTCGACTCACCAAGCCCTGTTCAGATACAAAATGCTTAGCTTTGGAGTCTCGTCTGCAGCTGAGATCTTTGAAGAGGCAATCAGAAGAGTAATTCACCACATTGCCAACACTCTAAACTACAGTGATGACATTCTCATGTATGGAGCGACGATACAAGAACACGACAAGGCGCTGGACAGGGTATGTCATGCTCTTTTGGATGCCAACTTAACTTTAAACAAAGACAAATGCGAATTCCACAAATCCTCATTAAAGTTCTTTGGACACATTTTCTCAGGCGCAGGCATGAGACCTGATCCTGAAAAGATCGCAGCGTTGAACGATACCCCGAGGCCTCGAGACGCTGGGGATGTGCGTTCGTTTCTAGGCATGGCAAGCTACTGTGCACGTTATATCAAGGATTACGCCACTATCAGCTACCCTCTGAGAAAGTTGACCAAACAAGGCCACCCATTTCAATGGACCACGAGATGTGATCAAGCTTTCCACTCGATTAAAGCTTCTGCTGAGTCTGCCAACAACCTCGCCTATTTTAACCCTCGGCGGAAAACTGAAATCACTGTGGATGCGAGTCCCATGGGTCTTGGAGCTATATTGGCTCAGTGTGACAGAGAGGGTGATCAACGATACATTGTAGCCTATGCCAGCCAGGGCCTAACAGACACAGAGAGAGCATACTCTCAGCCCGAAAAAGAAAGCTTACCGGTAGTCTGGGCCTGTGAACATTTTCACATTTTCATCTACGGAAAACACTTTACGCTTATCACGGACCATCAGGCTCTGCGAACTATTTTTGGAAATCCCCGAGCCAAAATGCGACCCAGAATAGAGCGCTGGGGCATCCGTCTTCAAGAGTATACTTATACTATCATCCACAAACCTGGAAAAGCTGCAAATCCAGCTGATTATATGTCGAGACATCCTAAGTCAACGTCCAAATCAAATCCGTCATTAGCGGAGGAATACATCTATTTTGTAGTGGCTCAAGCCAAACCACCAGCAGTCTCTCTGGAGGCCATCCTTGAAACCGGTCCCAGGATGCTTGTTTCTGGTCCAGGGAAGACATGGCTTGGCAGATCGGGCTGGACTGTTCCCATGAGGCACAGGGTCAGACTGATTTGCATATAGCCATGTCTGAACTGGGGTGGCGGAGTGAGCTAAAGAATGATGATGGATTAAACCCAGATCAGTTAACTGGGGGTGAGTGCTTGCAATGTTCAACACTCCGTCCATCATCCCCTTTGGTTTTGCTTTGTTCGCCCTAAGTTGGCAGGGTATGCCCAGACGTGGGTCCCTTGCTCACTTTGCCACTGGATACAAGATAGCCTGGCTGATGAGGGCTGTGAGCCCGAAACCGGTCCCAGGATGCTTGTTTCCGGTCCAGGGAAGACATGGCTTGGCAATTCGGGCTGGACGGTTCCCATGAGGCACAGGGTCAGACTGATTTGCATATAGCCATGTCTGAACTGGGGTGGCGGAGTGAGCTAAAGAATGATGATGGATTAAACCCTGATCAGTTGACTGGGGGTGAGTGCTTGCAATCAATCAATCAATCAATCAATCATGTCACTTATAAAGCGCACTACATACCCGCGAGGGTCTCAAGGCGCTGGGGGAAGAGGGGGGTGGTGCTGCTACTGATCGAAGAGCCAGGTCTTGAGGAGTCTTCTGAAGGCCAGTAGGTCTTGGGTCTGTCGGAGGTTGGTGGGGAGGGTGTTCCAGGTCTTGGCGGCGAGGTGGGAGAAGGATCTGCCGCCGGCGGTCGTTTTCCGGATGCGGGGGACTGTGGCGAGGGCGAGGCTGGTCGAGCGGAGCTGGCGGGTGGGGGTGTAGAAGCTGAGTCGTCTGTTGAGGTAGGCTGGTCCGGAGTTGTGGAGTGCTTTGTGTGCGTGGGTGAGGAGCTTGAAGGTTATCCTCTTGTTGACAGGGAGCCAGTGCAGGTCTCTCAGGTGGGGTGTGATGTGGCTGCGTCGGGGATGTCGAGGATAAGATGTGCAGAGGCGTTCTGGATGCGTTGCAGCCGTCTCAGGAGCTTAGCCGTCGTTCCTGCGTAGAGGGCGTTTCCGTAGTCCAGCCTGCTGGTGACGAGGGCCTGGGTGACTGTTTTTCTTGCAATGTTCAACACTCCGTCCATCATCCCCTTTGGTTTTGCTTTATTCGCCCTAAGTTGGCAGGGTATGCCCAGACGTGGGTCCCTTGCTCACTTTGCCACTGGATCCAAGATAGCCTGGCTGATGAGGGCTGTGAGCCCGAAACCTATGGTCCTATGGGACCTGCTCGACTCCACTTCCCCAGACGTCGCCTTCCTGACGGAGACCTGGATGAACCCCTCCTCGGCACCCGACATCACCATAGCCATCCCAGACGGCTACAAGATCACCCGCAGGGACCGCACCAACGGAATAGGAGGAGGAATCGCCATTGTCCACAGGAACACCCTCAGAGTCTCGACCAGCACCGACGACACCCTCAGCACCGCCGAACACCTGCACTTCCAGATCCACACCGATCCCAACACCACCCTCAGAGGAACCCTCGTCTACAGACCCCCCGGACCACGGCCACAGTTCAGCGACTCCATCGCCAACTTCGTCAGCACGCACGCCCTGGCATCCACAGACTACATCCTCCTCGGGGACCTGAACTTCCATCTCGAGAACAACAATGACACCAACTCCACCACCCTCATCGACAACCTCGCCAACCTTGGACTCAGACAGCTTGTCACAACACCCACCCACTCTGCCGGCCACAAGCTTGACCCCATCTTCTCCGCAAGCTCCCACGTCTCCTTTAGCCACACCACCGAACTCCACTCGACCGACCATCGCTGCATCCACTTCCACTTCCGGAAACCCACCAAGCACCACCGCGCTCAACAGATCCCTCACAGCTGCTGGAGCAAAGTCACCGAAGACCAGCTAAACACCACCCTCGCCCGAAGCCCACCCGTCGACCCCACTGACCCCGACACCGCCGCCCGCAACCTCAGACAGTGGATCGACGACTGCGCCAACACTCTCACCCCAATCAAGAAACCCTCCAACAGACACACCAACAGGAAAGCCAGCTGGTTCACCGCGGACCTCCAGGCCTCCAAGCAAACCTGCCGAAAACTAGAGAAGAAATGGCACCGCGAACAGACACCGGACAGCTACGCAGCCCACAAGAACGCCATCTGCAGACACCATCACCTCATCAGATCCGCCAAAAGGGCCTCCTTCAAAGACCGCCTAGACAACAACGCACACAACAGCAAAGAGCTCTTCAACATTGTGAAGGAACTCTCCAACCCCAGCTCCAACACCAACGACATCCCACCTTCGCAAGACCTGTGCGACTCCCTCGCCACCTTCTTCCACCACAAGATCGCAGACATCCACGACAGCTTAAACACCCTGACCGTCCCGACAGCCACCGAGACCTCCGACCTCACGGCCACCATCCACACCGCTCCCCTGCTCACCTGGACCAACATAAACGACGACGACACCATCAAAATCATGAACTCCATCCACTCCGACTCTCCATCAGACCCTTGCCCACACAACATCTTCAACAAAGCCAGCGCCACCATCGCACCCCATCTCCGCAAGGCCATCAACACCTCCTTCGAGACCGCGACCTTCCCGGAGAGCTGGAAGCACGCCGAGATCAACGCCTTACTCAAAAAACCCAAGGCTGATCCGAAGGACCTCAAGAACTTCCGACCCATCTCCCTGCTCCCGTTCCCGGCGAAGGTCATCGAGAAGACCGTCAACAGACAACTGACCCGCTACCTCGAGGAGAACAGCATCCTAGACCCGTCCCAGTCCGGGTTCCACAGCAACCACAGCACCAAAACTGCCCTCATTGCCGCCACCGATGACATCAGGGCCCTGCTGGACAACGGCGAAACCGCAGCCCTCATCCTCCTAGACCTGTCAGCCGCCTTCGACACTGTCTGCCATCGCACCCTACGCACATGCCTCCACAACGCAGGGATCCGAGACAAAGCAATGGACTGGACCACCTCCTTCCTCTCTGGCAGAACCCAGAGTGTCCGCCTCCCCCCTTTCAGATCCAAAGCCACCGAGATCATCTGCGGAGTACCCCAAGGATCATCCATCAGCCCGACATTGTTCAACATCTACATGGCACCACTCGCTCACGTCGCCCGACTGCACGACCTCAACATCATCTCCTACGCCGACGACACCCAGCTGATCCTCTCCCTCACCAAGGACCCCCTCACCGCCAAAACCAACCTCCACGAAGGAATGAAAGCCGTCGCCGAGTGGATGAAGAACAGCCGTCTGAAGCTGAACTCGGACAAGACGGAAGTCCTCATCCTCGGCTCCAACACCTCGGCTTGGGACAACTCCTGGTGGCCGACCACACTGGGAGCAGCACCTACCCCCACCGACCACGCACGCAACCTAGGTTTCATCCTCGACTCAACACTCTCCATGACCAAGCAAGTCAACGCCGTCTCATCCTCCTGCTTCTACACCCTCCGCATGCTCCGAAAGATCTACAGGTGGATCCCCACCGAAACAAGAAAAACGGTCACCCAAGCCCTCGTCAGCAGCAGGCTATGGAAACGCCCTCTACACAGGAACCTTGGCCAAACTCCTGAAACGACTACAACGCATACAGAACGCCTCTGCACGCTTGATCCTTGACATCTCTCGCCGCAGCCACATCACACCCCACCTGAGAGACCTGCACTGGCTTCCCGTCAACAAGAGGATCACCTTCAAGCTCCTCATCCACGCACACAAAGCACTCCACAACACCGGACCGGCATACCTCAACAGACGACTCACCTTCTACATCCCGAACCGCCAGCTCCACTCCGCCAACCTCGCCACCGTCCCCCGCATCCGAAGAGCGACCACCGGTGGCAGAGCATTCTCCCACCTCGCCGCCAAAACCTGGAACACACTCCCCATCCTCCTACGGCAGACCCAGGACCTACTTACCTTCAGGAGGCTACTCAAGACCTGGCTATTCGAGCAGTAGCAGCACCCCTCCCCCAGCGCCTTGAGACCCTCACGGGTGAGTAGCGCGCTTTACAAATGTTATGATTGATTGATTGATTGAAACCAGTCCCAGGATGCTTGTTTCCGGTCCAGGGAAGACATGGCTTGGCAGTTCGGGCTGGACTGTTCCCATGAGGCACAGGGTCAGACTGATTTCCATATAGCCATGTCTGAACTGGGGTGGCGGAGTGAGCTAAAGAATGATGATGGATTAAACCCAGATCAGTTGACTGGGATGAGTGCTTGCAATGTTCAACACTCCGTCCATCATCCCCTTTGATTTAGCTTGTAAAAATAACCCAGTGGGAGTGCAACAATGTGTGGTGATGTTCTCTAGTCTTCCACTTTCCATGTTCCTTAGATTCCCTCCATGAAACATGGAATGCAGGTTGATGGAGTTGGGCATTCTATGGAGTCAGTTGCCCGTGCGTTCTGGACTAGATGCGTTGGCCAATAAACCTGTTACGTGAACTACATTGTGTACGATCGTTCTTCATATCACCACATATTTGTTGACAATTTGGCCACAGCGAAGAACCCACAATGTGGGTTGCCTGCTGTTGCCAGAGCTGGTGACTCCATTTCCACAAGCATTAATGATTTGCATTGCTGGCGGACCCCCTACGGCTACCCCGGTTGGTCAACGCCCTGCTAGATGTCTCTTTGCATTCTTGTTTCTTTTACCCCAAAAAAAGCAGATTTTCTTCTCCTTACTCCATGAGCGTGTTTTCCGGGTTGAGCTGGTTGTGAAGTTTCCTGTGTTTGTCAGACATGGACTGACACTAAGGGGCATATTCACAAGGACTTATCACTGAGTTATCGCCACCTTAACGCATCAAAAGTGGAGATAGATTTAACGCCCCATCCACAAGCGTGTGCAAACTGCAGACATCGCCAGTATTCCCGTGATAACTGCCCCATTATATATCTCCACGGGTGACACCACCAACTAACCCTAATGAGATGCAGAGTAGGCGTTCCTGTGCAAAAACACACGAAAACACCACTGCCCCACTTTCACAATGAACTGCCAGATCTGCGATGTGAGTCAAAACCATGCGATAAGCCGCAGTAGCAGCAGGTATTTAACACCTGCCTCTTGCTGGTGTAAAGCAGGACGACTACCTGCAGTAGGCAACGGAGCCCCACACACAGCCACACCCGAAGAACAACCGATGCCATGGAGCTACTCATCATGCAGCTCGGAGCCCCAACAGGGCCACAACACCCACCGCCACCACCCCCAGGACCCGGACCCGCACCCCCCCCGGACCACCACGGAGGCAGCGCAGAGTAAGACAGCGGACCTACCAAAAATGCACCAGTCTCACAGACCTATCGCCCGAGGAAGTCATTGCCCACTACAGGCTCAAAAGGACAACCATCCTCCGCATCCTGACCCACATTGCTCACAGGCTGACGGTACCAACACAGCGGACCACCAATATCCCTCCGCAGACAAAGCTGCTGGCTGTCCTGCACCTGTTGGCCTCTGGTACCTTCCAACCAACAACCGCCAGAGTCGGAGGTGTCTCACAGCCAGCCCTATCAAAGTTCCTCACACCTGTCCTGGATGCCATCATCAGCTTCATACCCCAGTACCTTCACTTCCCCCACACTGCGCAGGAACAGCTGGAGACCAAGCAAGGCTTCTACGCCATTGCTAGATTCCCACACGTGTTGGGGGCCATTGACTGCACACATGTCCCACTTGTGCCCCCTGCGGACACTGAACACATCTACTGCAACAGAAAGCACACGCATTCCATCAATGTGCAGGCAATAGTGGACCACCGGAGAATGTTCACCAATGTCGTTGCAAACTACCCAGGCAGTGTGCACGATTCCTACATCTTCCGACAGTCCATCATCAACCAGCGCTTCCAGGATGGCACATATGGAACTGGACTGCTCGTTGGTAAATACCAAATCTACACACCACACACCTCAAAGCCAGCATCACACAACGCACAACTGTGGGAATGCACACGTGACCAAACCGCATACAACATGTCAATCAACATGCCCACCTACCAGACACGACAACACAACTCCATTGGGATCCTGGGCTTCCCATGTACACAATCCAGCTATATCATGGCACCACAGCCACACAACAGCTGAACTTGTGGAGAGGCGGAAAGCAGGCATGTGCGAAGGATGCAAGTGACCCATGAATGGGAATGTACACAATGACAAGTGTGGCGTAAATGTGCTGGACAGACCTGGGTATGCAAACCACAAATATGTCCATGCAGACATTAACTGCTGGTGTCTGGAGAGTAGTGAACAGTGGACGCAACCATGTCACCCCAGGCTGTGGGTCAGATCGCGGAAATGTCGCTCGCTGCGTCCCCCCCAGTGTGCATGAGCGTAGTGGGTTGGCCCGGCTTATGCCAGGCCTGCGCAGGGGTGTGGACAAAAACCCTGTGGCGCAGAGCGTGGTGCTCTCCCGGAATGGCCAATGTCACTGCCAGGGCGGCACCTCTCAGCCCACCACGAGGCCGACGCCGTGAGCAGCGGGGCCTGCGAGCCTGGGCGCCTGCTTCACCCCAGGCCGCTGATACCCAGACCCAGCTTGCCCGCCCCAGCACTCCAAGGCCGCACTGCTCACCTGCCGACACCGTCGTGTGTCAAAGAGGGCCCACCACGTGCCGGTGCTAGCTCCAAGACCCATGTCCGTGACCTTGGCAGCCTCCTCAGACCATCGCTGTCCTCTGTGACACAGGCCCCCAGGAGTCCTCATTCGTTGACATACTCCACCGCTGCAGCCGGCCTACACTGCAGTCCAGTATGTCCCACATCTAGAACTGAGTCTTCATTAATCAATGGCAGACTCCATGCCAGTGAACTCAGGGTGAGGAGTGAGTGAAAGATGCGTTTCAGTCCGGTGGAAACACGGATCACCGTTACGGAGGAGGTCAACCAGTAGCAAGGACAGACCTGGTGCCACTAACCCTGTGCGCCGTGAGTCACCATCAGCCTCTGGCAGAACATTGTTGGTGTCTGAGCCTGTGGCCTGGGGGTTGTCATCAGCAACGGGCATGTACAGACTTGGTGTTTGGCATGAGTCTGTGCATTCATATCTGCCATGTTGCCGGACACAACTGGTATGTGCCCTCTGCATCATGCCCTGGGGGTACACCTCCCACTCCGCGAAAACCACCTTTGATACATACGAGACCCTGCTCTGCCCTCATGACCCTACCCAAGTCTCCCGCAAGTCAGCGTCCCGTGGCGGTAGCCCCGTGTCAGCCGCTGTGCATCCGGGGCCACTAACTCTGTGCAACTCAAGTCATGCTCCCTTGCTGTTTGAACATTGCATTCCTGAGTGCCTGATGACTGTTGAAGTTGTTGCCAGCACCAGCTACTCCCTGAGGGATGGCTTACACTCACCCCACACACAGCCAGCACAGGCGTCACTGGACTTGTGGACCTGCCAACACATCATGCCGAACCAAGTATTGACTCTTTTCTCTCTGCACTGTCACAGGTGATCAAGGATATGCACTCTGCCCTTGGATGATGACACCCCTCCGAGACCCGAACACACCCGCCCAGAGGCAGTACAATGCGGCCCACATACGCACCAGGGGCATCGTGGAACACACATTTGGCGTGTTGAAGTCACGTTTCAGGTGCCTGGACGGCACAGGTGGAAAGCTCCTGTACAGCCCAGACATCGTGTGCAAGATGATCGTTGCATGTTGTGTGTTGCAAAACATCTGTGTACGCACCAATGCCTCATGGATCCAAGTTCCAGAAGTACCGGATGATGATGAGGACAATGGAGCAGGTGGCCCACATCCCACTGCAGCTGCGGCAGGAATGGCCCATAGGAACACCCTCATTGCCAATTTCTTCTCATGAGCACGTCACATTGTGGCCTGGCAATCATGGGACAGTACAAAATGTCCACAAGCACAGCATGTCTGAATAAAAATTATTTGCAGGCTACAGGTTGTACTTGTACATTGTCATGTCACAGTTTCCTGCTGTGCCAGATGTGATTGGCCATGTTGTGCACATATGCGGCACCAGTTGTGTCCTGTGTTCTGTTGTGGAGGTGTTGCTGTTTGTACCAGGATGTTGTCAATGTCGAGGTGCACTTATTCTTATGTGCGTATGCTGCACGGTGGGTGAGTCGCTCCTGCGGCTCTGATTTGGCTGCCACTTATCCCTTTCATGTGGTGTGCCTTTCAGTTCTGTGCTTCCACAGTGCTGAGATGTTGCAGACTTGGGTAACTTGTGCTCTTTGTCGAGTTGTGACTCTTGGGCATGGTTTGTCCGCAGATGTGTCGTTGACGTCAGGGGTTGTTTGTGCAGGTGGTTGTGTCCGAGTGTGACCTGCTCCTTTCCGGTTGTGGTCCGCACTCATCCACCTCAGTGTCGTGCCGTGTACATTGTCATGATGATTGGACAGCAGCCATGCTACTCGTCATGTGGTGTCTCTTGCAATGTCAGTGTGGCTGACGTATATGCATGTTTGCTGTGTTTCGCACGTGTGCATGTGTTGGTTGTGTGATTGTTGATGAGTTGGGTGGGTGCCCCTTTGGGCACATGGTGTACGTGGGACTACTTGGTGTTTGTGTGTGTGCTGAAGTGTTCCCGTGGGATCAGGGACATGATCCTGAGTCATTGTGGGTGTGCAGTGTGCTCTGCTTAATTGTGCATGTGTGCCATTGTGCCCATCTCCCCCCGTCCCCCCACTCCTTGGTCGGTACGCACCCTGTTGTTGTAGTGTCGGGTCATGTTGGGCAGTGTCCGGATCCCCAACTCCTGTCACCGTCTCCCGACTGGTGACTGTGGCCACCATCTTCTCCATGTCATTCAGCTCCTGGTGTTCTGCTGGCCCCCTCCTCCGAAGTGCGTTGCTGCTTTCGTGTTGGCAGCGAGTTTCTGCTTGGTTTTGCCATTCACATCAGTCCAGCGCCTCTTGTCCTCTTCCATTGTCCTCCTCGGCGCTGCGACGACATTCACATGGTCCGAGATGGTGTGCCATCTTTGCCTCTTTGTTGCCAATGACACGTTGGAGGTGACGTACAGTTGGTGGTGGTGTTCTATCTCATCCGTGGCGATAATCGTGTTTTCCTGCAGACTGTACACCGTCTTCCTCTTCCTCTTCTCATTGCCATTCCACGACCCCTGGATTCCTGGGTGTTCCTACATGGGGATTGTGGGGTTCATGTTGTCCTCTGCAGTCGTTCAGGGTGCATCCGTGTTACTCTGCAGTTGATTTCCTTTTTAGTGGCATTTTCCGTATGCTGTTCTTGTGCTTTTTCCCGCATTACGCGTGGGTATTGCTGGCCTCTCGCTGGTTATCACTGTTTTCTTATCGCGTTTGGGCCCATCGCGTCTTTTTATGCGTTGGGGTTTGTGTTTTTATTGCCGTCGCGGTGGTTGTATCAACGACTTTGGCCGCGGTTTCGGGAGGCTCTCGCATGGTACCGCTGTGTTGTGAATTCCACGTTAACACGGGGTTATTTTCCCGCGATAGACTGCGATGTGTAAAGTTGCGTTAACATTTTTTGGGGATGTTTAGCGCACGTTCTTGTGAATATCCCCCACAGAACAGCCAGCTCCGCAGAACACCCAAGCGATGCTGAAAAGTGTACTCCGTAAAACGACAGTATGCACCAGGACAGGAACACGGCAAAGGACTACACCACCCGCAGAAAACCAGCACAAAACCCTCCTTCAGCTTTCAGCAGCGCGGCAATGTAAGGAGACACGAGCGTGGCAATATAAGTAACTGAAGTATGTAAGTAACATGTGACTGTTACCACAAAGCCATTGCCATATGCCTTTTTATACAAATTTTGTGATAAAGGCATGCTTGCTAAAGGCATGCGTGGTAAGGGCTTCGTGGTAACAGTCATGTGTGGTTATGACCACATTGTAATGGCAGTTTCCCTGATGGGTTAATAGCCCTTCCGCTAGTTTTGCTGAAATCAGATCTGAGTGGATTGCAGAATAGCAATGTGAGACACTTCTCCAGTGTATAACTATTGGTCAAGGAATCATTGTCCTCATAGAAGCCCTCTGGAGCTTTGGTATTCCCACAGTGAAGACAGAGAAACTGCTGGCATTGAGTGACCTTGGAAAGTCTCCCTGAAGGCGGCTGTGCAACGTTGAGGGCTACCACAGATTCCAAGCAGCCGCATCTTTTGGTTGCTGTGCGGGGCATCCATTATCAAGCTCCTAGGCCTTTTTTTATTGGACCACAGTACTGTGTTGTCCTTGAGTGATGTTGTGATTGTCTTGTTAATCAGGCTCTTGCTAGGTTAATATATTGAATTACTTTTACCATAACAGTTAATGTCTCGGGTCTGTACTACAGGCCTCCCTACAACCCTACTAGATTGATTAGTGCTTGTTGACAGCTGTGCTTCTCTTGATTGGCCTGGATAGTAATGCCTACAGGAGGTCAGGAATCATTTTCCATGAGTGATACAGACATGCCTTCATTACAAGTTTGTCAGAATAGCAGGGCCGGCTTTAGGGCACTGCAACCAGTGTTGAGGCACTGGGCACTGGCTGTATTAGCAATAACCTAAGATTTAAAAGCACCTGCTGCAGAGTTCCTTGTGGGTCCAGCTTTCAGACAGCAATAAAAATCTCGAGATAATTCTTGTGATTAATCTTCCTGCTAGAGAAAGAGATCAGAGTTCTGTCTAGTGGTAGTTTCCACTCGCCATAAAGTAGCACAGAGGGTTATTATGCCTGCTGCAAAGAACAGACATGTATGTTATGTTGATAGCTGAGTGGATTAGTAAAGCCAGCCTTTACCAGGGCTTTAGAACAAATGGAATGTATGTGGGGGAGAAGGGGGTGCCAAAAAAGATTGTTGCACTGTGCGCCACCAGTTCTAAAGCTGGTGCTGCAGAATTGGATGAGGTATTTACCACACGCGGTAAATACTATTACCCCAGAATGAGGCATGTACCACATGTTGTAAACACCTCCTATCCCATCCCGAGTTTTCAACAGGAACACGAACGAAAATATGCAGAATCTGTTTTTAACATGCCGAATTCTGCATGGTTTGACTTTTGTCCGGGGCCTTTTCCCTCAATAAATTTCAGCAGGTTTGACTTCCTGGAATTTATCATAAGAAAACTCGAGGGTGCGATCATCATCACACAACCCATATTTTCTATTCCTGTGTAAACACGTGTTTGCACAGGCAGCGGAATGTATCCCTGAACTGACCTGAGGGGCGCAGAGCTTTAAAAGACAGATCCCTGAACTCCAAGACTAGGTACTTCATGACACTGGTCTCTTCTGTCTAGCTGGGCCGTTCTCAAATGACAAATCATGAGGGGTGCAAGGGGGCATGTGCTCTTGACCCTCGTTTATTTCTGCAGATAAACTATCAACATTGTAAAGGGAGCAAACCTGTTCTGACGAATTACATTTACTTTCACGTGGACAGGGAGTTTTGAGGACCCTTGACTCTCTATAACTGGAAGTTTATCAGTTTTAGCAGTTAACAGAAAATTCATCTTTTCGGGCATCATTATGGACCAATGGATGGTATTTGTTATCCTCTAATATTTTTCCATTCCTTGGTGCTATTTTAGCACCCAGTTGCTTGCATTCTGTGAGCCCACGTTGTTATACTCTGCACTTCCTCTATTAGATCATCAATTTAATAAAGAAGGCAGTTTTCTGCTGCATGCTAGGACAATCGTTAGGAAATGTTACCCACAGTGGGGCTATCCATGGCTCTTCTCTGTCAAGGACTTTAAAAAATTAAACAAACATTTAGATCAGCCAGGTCCAGAGGGCTTCGAACAAAAGTTTAATTGACATCAAAATGAGGAAACAAAAAAAAAAAGTGAAGTCAATTACAGCAATGGCTTGAGGACCCACCTAGTCCGAATACGCGCCTCCCTGAAAGCGCAGTGAACTCTAAGAAGGCCGCCAAGATGCCATAAATGTACTTCTTTGAGATTATTGGTCTGGCTCTCCGGAAAGTGTTTTCAGTCAGTCCATAAATGGCGACTTCTTCCCTCTTCTGCTTTGCCTTAGCATTTCACAAGCAAAAATTCTTCTTCCGCGTAAATGCCCCTGAGGTCAGAAACACTTTGCCACACTTCCAGCGTATGGATACTTTGGCGACCTTAACTTTCGCGTTACCATGTCCCAGTTTGACTTACAAATCAGAGGCAGGGATCGTCACTGTACACTGTTTGTACTGGCAACAGCCAAAAGGAACAAAGGCAACTCAGTCAGTGATTTCTTTTAGCACCCTTTCAGAACCACCAAAGGAGGAAAAAAGCACAAGTCTGCAATACCTTGTGGACCACAAACATAAATATAAGGGAGGTGGCCTTGCCTTGTTCTTTCACAGTTTTTCTCTGGCATCGCCCACTCGAATCCCGCGCTGCAGGTGTCCAAGGCTCATTTTGTATCCAAGGTGAGGCGGGGTTGAATGAGGTTAAAGAGGCCAGGGTACTCTGGGATTTGTAGTCCTCTGGCTAGTCTGTCTGCTTCCACACCATTCACTACGTTGTTTATCTTGGTGTCCTGCGATGTAGGAGTCTAAGGCTCCACCTTTTCTATCCCAGGTGAGGCACTGGTTGCATGAGGTTCAGTGTTGGCAGCTATCTCTGAGCCGGGTCTGGGTTCCGGCCCACCTAGTGAAATTGTTGTGTAGTTCCTATAAGACCAATATAGGGTCTGCGCTTTTAGACAACATACACTGCGGGACTGGTGTCCAGACTGATTCCAGACACCCCCACCGGGTATGTTAGCCTGTGTACCAGCTAGCTCGCAATGCCACTATAACCTCCTCTTACCAAGGAGGGAATAGCTCTTGGCAACTATCGAACATGACAACCCTGATCCCTCAGGACCGTGGAAACAGTAACTTACTTTTCGCTCAGTCACTCGTGCTCACTTGCTCTCAGAGAGAGACACAGAATAAACGGTTGGGACGTTTTCAATAAGTATTTATTGAACAGTCGTTATTCTAGCGTAAAATAAGTGCACTGAAATCACCAGTAGACAGTAGCATATATAAATGAGTAGCAGCACTAAGAAAGTAAACAGATGGTAGGTTTCTACCATTTTGCTAAAATCATAACTACAGGCGAGTATACCGAATACATGGCAATAAAATGCGTACTCCTACGATGCACCCTAACTAGATGTACCTAAATGTACCTAGCATGTGAGTAGGTGTAAAGCCAAGAATCCCTATAGGATAAAGCCAACGCCATTACCTGATGTGAGACTGCGGGACCCCACTCTGGTCTCAAGCTGAACACCCCGCAAGGGATGTCAGACCACTGTGAGCTGGAGTATCTGCATGCAGGAACCTCAGCGTATTGCGTCAGTGTGTCGGCCGGGAAGTCCTGATCTCCTCTGCCTATCTCAGCAAGATGTGGTGTTTATATACCCTGAGGTATCCCCAGGGGTTCTACCTTGCTGTGCCAGTGTCGGACTTAGGATGACATCGGGAAACTTTACTTTATACACAGTTATTATGCAGGAGATGATGGTCCAGCTGTGATTCCAAGAAACTAAGAATCCTCATGCATAATTTATGAGGCCAGTGTACAGGGAAAAACCCTATGTACTTGTGTGTAGTATTGTTGATCCAGCGGGTTACTAGCAACAAGCATTCATACACCAAATACTCACTTGGGCCCATACATTCATACTACGCTAGCAATTTTCGCTGGTGGGTCAGTTGTACTCTTTATCAAATCCCTGCTACCAATTACTTTTCTGATTGAAGAGTAATGACTTACCAATGGACCCTTTGCTAATTGGGAAGTTTAAAATGAGTGACATTCATTACAATTCATAATCCTGAAATAATCACTGAGTCAGGAAGTTTTAAAATGTTTATCTAAAGATTTAGCAGAGTAAAATACAGAACCGCATGATACTTAATCGTATATCAAGGATGAAGCATAATAATCAATTATCGATCAATGACGGTCCCTCAGAAAGGAGAAGATAGAGACAGCAGCACAGCTAAAGTTGCATTTATATTTACCTAAAGGTGCGAGAAACCAAACCCCTTGGCCAAGGAGTTGGAAAGATAGGACCCAGGAAGGATGAAGAGCAAAGACCTCCTCCAGGTTCAAGACAGGACAGGTGACCTCTCTATCAACGACGCCTGCGTCGTTCCCCTCTCTGATACTTCGCTTCTCCTCGAATTCTCCCGAATCTTCCTTCTAATGGAATCCGCCGCCCCCACCTCAGGACCTCTCTGGACAGCGTTTCAGTCTGCAATCGATCAGCTCGTCCAGCGCCAAAGCCTGGTCTGACTAATTAACTAATTCTAATAGCTATTATACCCTTCTACGCCCATGTATCTCCCATTAATTTTGCAAAATATGGGCCCACTACTTCTGATTGGACAGGGACAAGGGGTTGATCCTCACACCATATCAATTTAGTTCAATTTCTTTAAGCCCATTGTCTTTAAAATACCGCCCATCATAATTAATACATTTGCTTTATTTCCCACCTGTTTCCCATTGATTCAGCAACACATTTTATATACATTTGTATCGAGTGCAGGTACATTTCGGATGAACTTGTGAACCAGGCTTCGCGACCTTGGAGGGCTTCCAAGTTGACTTCATCGCATTCTCTGGTCAGCTTGTCGGGGCGCATGTGCAGAACCAATGTCTCTCGAGCTGCAGTTCAACCAACCCCGGCCCATTTATGAACTAATAAAAGTCAAAGAAGAAATATTAAAATCACAAAATAAATGGTTTCACTGTATACCCACTATGTCTACTCTATTCCCGTTTAATTCAAATTCTATCCCGCATTAATAGCATTAGAATACCACAGTTTAATTGCAACATATGAGCAAGCTGTAGCGCGTGAAAACATTAAGCAGCCATTTTAATACACACTGCGCAGAAGCAAAAAGTTTCCCTCCAAGCAAAGAAAGGCATCATACCACGTGATATGGTTGACACATGCGCAATGAAATTCCGGCGCTTTAGCGGCCATTTTAGATTAGACAAGCGTTATTTGTTAGTTTAAACACATAGGCAAGCTTCACTCGTATAATGTTCATGGGTGCATTTGTTAGTATAGACATTACAAATATTAATAATTTATACTGTGAGAGGATTGCTTATGAGCAAGTCTCATTGTGAGTCCTTGCTCCATCAATCCCCTCTCTGATGGCGTTTCTGAGCCATCAAATACTACCCACAACCAGATGCCAACTTTTAGCATAAAATTGTCTCAGCTTCATTTTTACACTTTCTATTTTTATCGTCTCTTTCAGTTTCTTGTATAATTCGCTTTTCAGATCTTCTAGTTCAATTTCATCAAACTTTCGCTTCTTTCCTTTTCCTGTCACTCTATACATCTCATTCTTTCTACACCATTTGCACCATATTATTATTGACAGTACTATTATTGCTATCCCTGCTAAGGGTACTAATATTTGACCTATAAGTCCTTTCCCTACATTAGCAAACCAGGTACCAATTGACGTAATACTATTTGTCAATCTTTCCCATACACTATCAACTTCCAGTGGTTTTAGTTCATTCTCAAGTTTTGTTATATTCTGGATATACGTTCCAATTTCTGCACTTTTGTCAGGTATGTAAGTGCAACAGTGTTTTGTCTTCAATAATTTACAGACTCCGCCCTCTTTTGCTAATATTATATCAAGAGCAAGTCGATTCTGCATAACCATAGATCTAATCGCAACCATCTCCGCATTAATCATTAGAAATCCTCCAGCAGGGTCCGTTGATAAACGATCCACTACTGTAGATAATTTACATATTTTCCTTGAGTTCAGAATTATTCCCACTGAAGGTATCAATGCACCAAATATATCACCTACAATTTCAGAAAAACTAGCTCTTTTACTACGTGTTAATTCACTACTATTTTCATTGCTCCCAGTGTTTCTTTTTACGTGGTATATCTTTGGAAATACTATTCCAAAATACCAACTTCCATACCACCGTGCAGGAAGCCTAAAGTAAGCCTTATTCCCACACACATAATAGATTCCTGGAAAAACTGAAGGCCAAATGTGCGAAATTCGTGTAATTGGCTTTCGTGCAATTACAGCGTTATTTCAAGGGAATTACACTTAATAACATGAAATGCATCCCTCTGTCAATTGTGAACACAAGGACACATTTCAGTACAAAATAAAATTGTGAAAACCAGAATTGCTGCAAACAACAGCCCTACACATTCACGTTATTCCTGTTCGTGTTATTCCTGTGCTATAATTTTGCCGCGAAAGGAAGTGGAATTAATGGATATAGCATAATTTCAGGAATTTTGAGTAACAAACGTAATGCAAAATTTCCCCATTTATGTGAATTATGCCAGCATAATTTACATTTCATCGAGGCCTTTTGGAAAGCCATCAATACATATCGGACTAAATGCACGGTGAAGGGTGGTACAATTGGAAATTAGTCATACTTCGATTGAAATGATAGTGAAATGCGAGCGTTCTCTGCATAAAAACAGACAAGAGCAGCGTTCATCATCCTGATGGAAAGGGACAAAAGCAGACTCACAAAATCACCCCTGACTGGGGAACATTCAGAACCTGCATTAGCAAAGGCGATAGATCTGGCACTGGCTACCCGCCTTTGGGCTTTGGCAATGCTTGTTTTGTTGTTCATGGTTTATGCAAAATCTAATTGTTGGGAAAGCAGCTGGGCCATCTTAAATCTAAAAAACATTGGCTAAAGTCAAAAATATTTTTGGGGTTTAAAAAAAGCACACATTACCATAGTAGTCACTGACGCAGAAGGGGACTACTTTTTGTGGATGTGCTCCATGTGAAAGTACAGCATGCTGTAACTCTAAGTGAAATCAGTCAGTAGCTGAAGTGTGCTAACTTACTGCCCCATTTGTTGTGTATGTTGGATAATATCGTTGGGTTATTGTCTCTAATTTACAAAATAGTTTTTCAAATACAAAAGAATCTTTTCAATCTAAATTGTCATTTATTTTCAGTGTTGTGCTGTTTAATCATATTTTAAGAGTGCCACCTGAAGGGGGACATAAAAAATAAGTTGTAAGGTGGCAGAACCATTGTTCCTATACCGTACCTATCCCCAGGTTCTGCGCATGACTGGGTTACCCCATTGAGATTATCAGCCAACTCACTGCCCCATGACACATGCTGCAGTGGCTGGAAAAAAATATGTGAATGACACAACAACAGGCTAATGGATGAAGCATGACTAAAAACCTCTATCAGTAACTATGTTATACCCGGAATTGTAGTAAAAGCAAAAGGTCTTGGCTAACAACTGACTTAAACAAGCATTTGCAATGCAATAGGTCTCGCATTTGCGAGAGTTTGAGTTATTGACATTGTAAATGACAATGCCTTTTATTTATGTGTTTTGAAAACCTGCAAGCAGTGCGTAAATATGCACTTTGTACTTATAGTTGGTGCTTACGAGAAGCAAGGCCAGCCGCGGCTGCTGCAGGTAAGAGCGGTAGGGGAGTGGGGCCGCCTGGGGGGGTATTTTGAGAGACAACCACGAGGGAAAATGTATTATTTATTTAATTTTCCCTTGTGGTCGTCTCTCGAAATCCCCGCCAGCCGGCCCCACCGCCTCACCGCTGTTACCTACAGCGGCCGCGGCTGAGTAAGGCTGGAAGTAACTGCGTCTCTTTTACTGCCAGCCTTGCTTCTCGTAAGCAAGGACTATAAGTACTAGATGACGTACGGTAGACGATCCTAGAGGCATACCCACACATGAGTAAGAATGCCCTCTTTAGAAGAGAACAAAACTGGATTTTTCATCTTTCCACACATAAATTTGGACTTAATGAAGACATCCCATGGAATGAATTGAATGGTTAATCCATTATAAGCCATCCATCCATGAACATGTAGCACACTTAAATCATAGCTACACCACTATAGTAGCCAACCCTCTTTGATTCTTTGGGCTGAGCCTGGGGCCTGAACATACACCCATCCTCTATATCTTTTTACCCTCCATTTTTTGGTCTACAATGTATTCGCACACTTCCCATAAGTTTCATGAGGTCTCGCTATACTCAAGATCATGTTCATCGCTCATCCCCTTACCCACCATGATGCTCTGCAGATTGTTCAGACATACCCACCCCCTGTCTCTCCATTTCCAGGCACCTGGATTACCATCATATATTACACACATTTGCAATGACTACTCTCAGAAATCTAATGAGTCTCTGCTATATTTTTGGTGCCAGCCGCAGGTATTCAGCACATAGTTGGTTTTACCTTACATTTGACTGGAAACTACACTTCCCATGAGCCTAAGGGATTCCTGTAGTTCCACTCGACATTTCACCACGATCGGGACTCATGTGATAGATGTGGGTGATGTCCGTGTCTGGGACGTGTTCTGCTTTGAGCGGCTCCCCCCGCAGACTATTCAGCCACATTAGACAATGATATGACAGCGCTGGTCGGGCATGTCTGAACCTCGATCCCTGTACCAGATGCCTTTTGTTATTGTCATTATTGGGACATGGCCACGACTGCACAGATTGGGATGCGTGTCCCCGGCCAATATATATTTTGATTTAACTTTCAGGGCTGGCCCCGAGGGAACTTGCCTAGTTAAATTAACTAGGAAGTGGATCGTGATATTTATCTGGATACATACTTCTAATATGGCGATCCCGTTTTTACAGATACACTGGCTACACTCATGACGGGATTGGTATCACCTGCTTGTTGAGTGTTCTTGAATACGTAAATAACCCGCTCTTTCATGGTGGCAGAGAGAGGGTTGGTCGATGGGTGGTAACATCACGTCGACACAATGAGTACATGACTCCTTTTTATATTTAATCCCAGATTACACCATCATCCTCCAGCGCTTGGATGGTTGCTGTCATATTTTAGATTTCCTTCTCTCCTTTAGGACACTAAATCAGCATTCCCTCTGCCATTATTGAGGAGGCCTGAGAGCCACCCTACTTGGGTGAGTTTTCCTGGCTCCCCCCTCTCCACCATAGTGTATGAAATTTATCTGCCTGCTTGTGTCCATAGATGTGTCACATGCTTGCCACCATTTGTCTTCACTGCACCAATAAGCACACCCTTGTTAACAGCCTGTTGAGGAATCGATCGTATGATGGACATGATGGAGAATTTGACTATTGTACACTGATAACCTTTGTGTCTATTTTTAATTTGCAGTACAGGTCGGTATTCCTATGAAAGGTACACCACTTTCTGGTTCCACTTGTGGTTGGTTTAATTAGGATTTCAACCACTGTGTAGATGACAATAATCAATTGATTATTCCTGACAAATTGCCATTTGACCATTTTGTGTGACATATTAGGCAAGAAACATGTTGACCTTTTCTTAGAGCAACCAGAGAACATTTTCTCAGAGGTTCACCATTTTCATTTTTAAACTAGACAAGCACTCATTTATTAAAGTTTCCTTTAGAGTACTACTTAGTCTATTTTACTACACTAGCCCTTACCCCTTGCACATCAACACATTCATCTACACTTCACTGCCCTATACCCCCACTTCACATCACAGCTTTGGAAAAAAAGATCTGTGTCAAAGAGCCCCTTTACGGTTGCATCATACGGAGGAGCAAGCCGTATGATGAAGCATGACACCCAATTGGGTGTGTGAGGCCCCAGTTCCAAAAGGAGCAGACCCCCGTCTGATCTTATGGAGATTGGACCAACCAGTCATTTTTATTCTCTCTGTCTTTCTCTGTCTGAAGGAACTGCATACCTGTTTGACACAATTGATATTTTTAAGGGGCTGGTATGTTGGACCTACAAGCACCCCTTGTCCCCCTCCTTTGATGGATACACTAAAACAAATAAATCCTGCAAATAGAAAGCCAGAAAATGTGAGTTACAAGCCACAAAGACAATGGTAAGAAACAGGTGGAATGCATTCCCAGAGAAGCTTTCTGAATGTCTCTAAGATATCTTTGGCAAATCAGAAGCTGTGCTGCCTGGTAGGGTTCAACCTAAACAGGAGACAACCAGACAAAGATAAAACACTCGAAAGCTGCCATATTTTTCTACAGTATAATCTCGGACAGCCCTCAAAGTCCAAGATGGGTAAATTGAGTACCATAAAGGGGATAATTGTAATATCTGTTACAGTTATCTGCAGCACCTAGGTCTGACAAATGCTGTATTCAGCAATATTTAAAGACAGGTTATTGTCCTGGGGTTTCAGGATATGCAATATTTAACTGATAACATTTAGTTCCACTGGCTACAATTAATATTGTGAACATTAATTGCACAACTTTGAAGTGCCGTGATGAATTATTCTCTTGAACAATGTAAGGGTTGCCACCTGGGTGGTATTTAACCGGCCTGTCCTGTATTTGTTTCTCCATGCTAGAAAAACAAAGAAAACTTGAGAAATCTGGACTTTTTCTATTCTGAAACATAAACGTAAACATTAAATAAATGAAATCACTTAAAAATGTTTTGAGAGCGGTCTAAATTTCTTAGAAAGTATTATTGGAGGAAACAGAGGGATAATTGCCTTGTTATGAATAAATTATGTAAACCTTAGACAAAATATTTTCCACCATGCCTTGGCCCTTCCAGAATATCAAACGTAAAAAAATGGCCGGAATTTTTTTCTGAGTAGCATGGCACCACTAATCAGGATTAATGGAAAATTGAGCACCAAGCCATGGCAACTAAAATATTTGGGCCTATTGGCGTTTGCAAAATAGCAATTTTAAGCCATTTATTAAGCACTGTTTTATTATTTATTAGAAAAAATACGTTTTAAAAGTCAGCCTTAAACCAGCAACCTGGTCAGTAAATGTTTTTTGTTTTTTTAAACTGGCAGTTTTTATATAAACTCAAATTATTTAATGTCTTTAAAAAAGGCAAGGAAATATATTTTTATGGACCTAACCATGGGTTGAAGTTTGAGGACAAGGTTGTCAGACCAGCACTGAGAGCATGTCAAGTAAAAAGTAAGTAATTTATTGCATGTTTGACGGTTAGGTTATAGCAACATTGGGTAGGTCCTGTCAGGCCCCCATACTCCCTCCAACTGTGTCTGTTTTCCTGATCCCCCTTCAAACCGCTCGCCAGCTTTCCAGCACACCATTCACTCAGCACTCCAGATACTAGGTGCAGGGAAAAGGGACACACAGGATACCACACAATAACTTTCAAGTTTAGTTTCTTTAGAGAAGCGTCAATCAGCCCTGCCAAGTACCACGCATCAGGTGTTAGACTATTGCATTTCAGTGTGGTGGTCCGCGTCACCGCACTGAAATGGAAAGTCACGCATAATAGTGCCTCCCCAGCTGTCAAGCAGAGGAGGCGCTAGTTAATCCTGCATCACAGCGAAAGTAAAACTGGAGTAGCACATAGCTGCCAAGGGTTTAGATTGCTTATGTGTGACATTTTCATAGTTTCAGTGTAATTATGAGTGACATTCAAGGACTATGAGTGACATTTTGTCGCGAGCAAAATCAAGCAATGAAGTCCATGGAAACAGTTAAATATCAGAAATTAAACCCATTTGAGGAACTAGAAACTCTAAGATGATGAAACTGCTGCAAAGAAGCTGAAATGGAAGGGAACTAACATAGTGCCCTTGTAAGCTCACTGGACTTAAAACAATTGTGTAACCATGATATTAATCAATAAAGATCTATGAACGCTCTTTGTACATATACAGAGACACACACAGTTAAATACAAATACAAATAATTAATGGATCTAAAAGATTGCCACTTCCATTATAAAGTAAGCAATGCACTATTAAAGTCCATATGTACATACAGTCAAGGCCGAGTACAACACCTTCACAACTGGACAAAACTATCAGTGTGAAACAGCACAATGACAGACATCACTGACTCAGAGCCGGCATTAACGCAGGTGGCGCTCGATGCAACAGTCCCCAGGACATCCTTTTTCACAGAGTCCCTTACTACCACCCTCCATTAGTGCCCCTCATCTCTTCATAGCCCCTATCTCACAATGCATTTTATTTGTTTTATAGCACTGCTATATTAGTGGAGAGTGTTAGAGTACTTTACATCACACACATTATAAAGAGACAATTGATCATTCGTGGGTAATTCAATCTAGGAAATGGTATATTTAACAATGAGGATTACAAGGTGTAGGAATGCCTATCACATGCCATTCATACTAGTAGGCAGTATATTTTAAGTGTCTGGTCTGGAGAAGGACAAACTCAAGCATCTAAAACGTACCACAGTGGTTGGCTTTACTAATAAGATTGCATTTCTGCCCAAACTAACCCCTTGTAGCAAAATTAGAATAATGAAAGACTGGAGGGAAAAACATAATGTTATGAATAGACTCAGCCTTGACCCTTTTAATGTATTTAAGGAATGCTCCCCTGTGTGCTGCTACAGCCACCAAAATTAAAAAAATGAAGTCTGAGAAGCTTTTAAAAGGGCTTTACTCCAGCTTAACTCCAGCCCCTGGGCGTCCTCATGTTCACCCGACAGATGCACACAAGGAAGAGATTCTTGTTCAGTGTGTCGGGGTCTATTTGCATATATGTGAAGGTCCCACCACCTGGCGTGGTCGAGTTAGGGCCTGTTAGAAATGGGATTTCTGGTTGGCTAAGGCTTGCGCCAAAGCCAGGCAGAGACCACCACTCTAGTCAGGGCGAGGGAGTTACACGCCAAAGATAACCCCTGCTCACCCCCTTGGTAGCTTGGCACGAGCAGTCAGGCTTATCCCGTAGACAATGTGTAAAGCGTTTGTGCAACACACACACACAGCAGCAACACACTAGGCACACCACAAAAGGAACTCCACACAAGGTTATATAAAGAAAATAGCCTTTGTATTGTCATAAACACGTTAGATCATAATCACACAATGTACACTGTGCCAACTGGCACCAGGCAGTATTTACAGGGGATTATTTACACCTGGCCGGGCCAATCGGGCCACGGTCAGAACCTTCAGAAATGCACAAGTTAATTATACATAATGCACGACCAGTAACTACTGGTATAATACTGTACTGAGAACTAGATCCTGTAACATAAAACATGGGACACCTAAATCATATCAGGCATGAATCTCATTAGCATAAACCACCTTAGGTTAGGCATAATTAGCACACAACCACATTATGCAATAATCACATGAGGCTATAGGCCTCGCAAGCATAAACACCATAGACAATAATCAGCATAAACACAGTGTGCCCCAATCGGGGGCACAACCCACTGAAACTGGCCCCAGGCCAACTGGCCTCTCACAGGGGCTCAAATGCCCTATGTCCCGCAAAGTCAGGGCTGGCTGCAAAAGCAGCAAAAGCAAAGTGCGCAATGCACCGGCCTAAACGCAGTAGCTGCCCACTACTTGCTGGGCAGCTGCGCAGGCAAAAATGTGGGCACTGGCACTCCTGTGCCCTCAGTCCCCACTGGGACGTGGAAAAACAAATGTGCCCCCGCAGGAAATATGGCGCTGGCACCACTGTGCCCTGAGTCCCCCACTGGAACTCTTCACAACAAATTGTGCCAACGGTGCAGCTGCCCACTGCCAGACGGGGCAGCTGGAGAAAAATGAGCAAAGACACTGGCACAGGGGGCGGGCACCGGCCATGTACCCCGACACCCCCCAACCCCTTGAAGACTGAGCCCCACTAACCGGGCTCTGCAGGCTCCTTGGGTATCCTCGGGGACTGCTCCCTGCATACATCGAGGACCCTCCGCTCATCGGGACTCTCTGAGGACTCATGGCCGGGTTTTAGACTGCACGCGGGGCTCTCCTCACCACACGGGAGCCCCGCCTCGCTGCAAGTGCAGTGCCGCCTGTCCCCTTCGCCAGGACCGTCACTGCTCTTCACCTGGGCCCTCTCGTAGGGCTCCGGACTTCTCCTTTGCTTCGCCCGGTCCCCTCTCTCGGGACCGGGGCTTCGACGTGGGTGGGCAGGCTCCGGACGTCTTCCTGCTTCCTTCCGCGAGGCCCCGCCCACAGTCTGGCGGACGCGCCTGCTTTTAGTTTGCGACTCGGGCCGCGGCGGTGACTTCCTTGCGGGCAATACGGGGTAGGTTCCCGTTAATTAAATAAGTCATAAGCGGGGTGGGCACCCGCATTAATTAGCATAAAGCGGGCTGGGCTCCCGCTCGGTTTTTAGCACAAAGTAGCGGCAATCACCCGGGTTGGGCTCCCGCAAGATCTCAGCAATGCGGGGGAATCCCTACGTCGGGATTCCCTCAAAATCGATCGCAGCTCAGCGCTGCAGGCCCAAAAACGGAACCGCTCCTCAGGACAGAAATAAAGCGCTCTTCCAAATAAGCAAGGCGCTTCTCCAAATAAAAGCAAAAGCGCCAGAGTCCAAAGGTCAGGGATGAAGGGGCAAAGCTGGGCTCAGGCAGGCCAGCACACAGGGCCCTCCAGCAGGGAGGCAGTCCCTCGTGGCGGTTCCTCCTGGAGCCCAGCAGCAGCAGGCCCCCCAAAGTCAGGAACAGCACAACATTTTCATGGGGTCACAGCCCCTTCTTTTATAGGACATTTTCCTTTGTCTGTAGGCACAGGGCTGTGGGGAAAACCAGATGCAACTGGTTCAGGGGAGATTTGGAGCACTCTGTTTACCCAGCTTCTCTTCCCCTTTGTCCGGTGGGGGCTCACCATCAGACACACCACAGGGGGGCGGAACCAGCATTCACTAGGTAGGCACAATCCTATTCAGGGACCAGGGACTTCCTCTCCCACTACTCAGGATGCAGATGTCCCTATTCAGCCTAGCGCTGACTCACCCTGTCTCCTGGAGCCACCCACACCCCTCAGCTCCTGTCACTCACAAGCCAGACATGCAATTCACATCAGGCAGGCAGACACATAGCACACAGAAATGCCAACTTCTAAAAGTGGTACTTCTCCACCAGTCACCATAAATCTGCGCACACCATTGCACAGCATTTATTCTCACGAGTTCATACATAATAAACTCGCCCCTGCACTTCTCTCATACCAGGAATTACCATGGACACACATATCCCCCATGCATTCCTATGGGAGGGCAGGCTAATCTCACCACATGCACTCAGAGAGCGCACGCACTTTACACTGGGCCACAGTGCTAAAGTGCCCAGAGGCCTAAAACCACCAACACTACACAGGGAAAAGGCTAGGAGACAGGCAAAAAGTTTAGGGGTGAACCTGCCAAAAGGGCCAAGTCCAACAGGGCCCAGATGCTTTTTAACATTTTTACAGTTTAGTTTTGAGGGCTCACGTCTCTGACGTGCAACAGATGGTGTCTATACACTGATCGGCTTCTTTTCTCATGTAAACAAGGCAGGGGAGAAGTTTTTCAAATATCACTTCAGGCCCGACAGCGGTCAAGTTAACCATGGGGTGACCAGATTGGCGAGTAAGAGCTTCATGTGTATATTTACGTCAGTAACCTCTCGTCCCTCACCACCACTGATAAATACATGTGTCCCTTGGACTTGACACCGGCGCTAGTGCTATAAATCTGATTAAGCAGAGAGAGTTACCTCACAGGCACTCACTTACTTTGAAAGGAGAGTGGCAATTAGTAAAGTCTGCCTCATGGCCGCAACGACTCCTGCGGCAAACACCGGCCGAGGCATCATGAGGGTCAGCAGCAGCTGGTGCAGAGGGACTCTGACTGGTGTGCCCTGCGCTGCTGAACCACTCCAGTGGCCACTGCAGTCAGTATGTATCTCTGTCACCGGTGGGGTCGGATGACAGGTGTCAAATCGGACACCTGAACCAGTCAACTGGGTTGGAAGAGTTTTGGAGCCATTGGCGCAAGCAAGGCAGCGCTACCTCACTTCCTGTCAAGCCACCCTACCCCCTTTGACCCTACGCGCACCGCACGGAGAGTCAACAACCAGCTGAGAGCGCGAGCATTGGCCCAGTATCCGGCCGCATTGCTGAGAGCGGAGAGAGGAGCGTCCTTTCAAACAAAAATGCAAACGGTCTCGTATTTGCTTGAGTTAGAGCTATTGGCATTGTAAATGACAATGTATTTTACCCATGTGTTATGGAGTGGTTGTATGTGGTGTGCAGAGGAACTATTTGGGTTTGATTGGAATTGTTAGTTGTGGAATTGAGTGGTATGCCATGGATTTGTGTAGCGGAATTATTTAGCATGGTGGGAAGTGGAAATATGTAGATTGTAATTATGTGGTGTACTGGAATTATGTGAAGTGGGTTTGTGTGTATGGAGTGTAATTATGTGAAATGGTATTTTATGTTGTGGAGTGGTATGTAGTGGAGTTTATGTGGTGTGCTGTTGAATTTAGTGGCATCATGTGGAATTTTTGTGGTGTGGATTGGACGTGGTATGTTGTGCAATTGTGTTGTTGAGCTGAATTATGTGGTTTGGTGTCGAATTGTTTGTGGTGGATTGGATATGTGTGGAGGTGAATTGTGTGGCGTAGGACTGTGTGGTTTGCTTTGCCTTTTTGGTGAGAAAAAAAGCAAATAGGTAGGAGCTAAGCTGCAGATCTGTGTCTTTGGGTGTAAAAAAAAGAAAAACTAATCTCAGGACACATAACAGGAGCCTTTATGGGGCTCCTTGTCATCATGTTCTTGGGCAGGATGGAGTAGCAACAGGGGCAAAAGGTGCCACCCTACCAGATGATAGAAGCTGTTGCAAGAAGGCTGCCACAGAAAGAAAAAGGCAGATGGTCCCACCTACCAGAGGAGAGAAGCTATTGCAAGAAGGCTGCAACAGAAAGAAAGACAGATGGTGCCACCTACCAGAAGAGGAAGCTATTGCAAGAAGGCTGCCACAGAAAGAAAGAGGCAGATGGTGCCACCTACCAGAGGAGAGAAGCTATTGCAAGAGTTACCACAGAAATAAAGAGGCAGATGGTCCCACCTACCACAGGAGAGAAGCTATTGGAAGAGTTACCCCAGAAAGAAAGAGGCAGATGGTGCCACCTACCAGAGGAGAGAAGCAATTTCACGAAGGCTGTCACAGAATGAAAGAGGCAGATGGTGCCACCTATAAGAGGAGAGAAGGTATTTGAAGAAGGCTGCCACAGAAAGAAAGTTACAGATGGTGCCACCTATCAGAGGTGAGAAGCTATTGCAAGAGTTACCACAGAAAGAAAGAGGCTGATGGTCCCACCTACCAGAGGAGAGGAGCTATTGCAAGAGTTATCACAGTAAGAAAGAGGCAGATGGTCCCACCTACCACAGGAGAGAAGCTATTGGAAGAGTTACCACAGAAAGAAAGAGGCTGATGGTCCCACCTGCCAGAGGAGAGGAGCTATTGCAAGAAGACTGCAACATAAAAGCTGGTGCCAGCGGCTATTCATAAGCAATATCACCAAGAGCCAGAATTTAAGACTTCAGCAAAATGGTATCACGTGCAAATCAAATAGCATCTACATGGCAGTCGTTTGCATACCAAATTACACACTAAAGGATCGTAGGGGCTGCAGTACAAAAATGTGTCAAAAGGGGTAGAAACAAGGAACCTCTGCTACTATTGCTGAAAAATAAAAGTGCATTACATGGACTAGTTCTGTGGCAGCAAATTGGTGATCAGGGACAGTGGGAAGAGGCACTTGTAGATACCACTGCAACCAATAAACAAGAACTTGTCAGGATGCCCGGTCATTGAGTGATTAATGTGAAGAAACTGAGTGTCACACCCAAGAACTGGAACTAGAGTCAGGAGAGGGGGACAACAGAAACGTAATAAAGCGCATTCATTGACATGTCAGTGGCAAGTGCTTAACTTAATGGCCATTGTGCATAATGGCAAACCCTTAATGATATGGAACTGTGTGGGGGTCCCATCTCTAACCCAGAAGGCGCTAGAACATCTGTCCTTGGTTTTCCTTATATTAACTGCTCTGCTTTTCATATATGGAAATAAAGACTCCCAGCTCTTTAAAACTAATAGCCGAGTGGGTACTGACCTTATTGTATACGATCACTCTAGTTTCATAGTGTATCTGACTTCCAAACCCACTACTGCTGCCTCATTTATTTGGGAGTAACTTGTTTTGGCATTTTTAGTGCAATAGCACCTGCGATGCTTGGACAACAATGAAAGATGACACTACTCGCACTCAACATTGCCCTATGACCAAGAAAAAGAGTTGCATAAAATACATGAATAAAAACATTCTCACGAATGATGACAGCTTCCAGCGTACATTACACATTGTGAGGTGTGCCTTTCCAGTTTTAATAGTGAGTGTTACCATCCAACTAAGAGTAATCAGTTGATTGACCAGGGAAGGATAAACAGCTGAGTTTACACAATCTGAATGTAATGTGTATTAACTAAACCTAAAGCTCTACAGAAAATGCATTAAAAAGCTGGCCTACACGATCTGGGAAAAATCCAGATAGGTGGAAAACGAGCAGTTTACATAATTCAATCCCAACCTGCGAATGATCGATTCATGAAACAGACTGTGACAAACAGAATACCTGGGTGATCCTAGCTTTCCGGCTCGACTAATATTGTGTGATCTTAGGCAAATATTTCACTGAGCCACGTTTTACTTCATTATCACATATGAGAGCACCTTCAAATATGTGACTTTAGTGATTGCGTTGCACCAAGATCTATTGAATTTGCTGTGTAATATGATGCTCTGTGTAATAGGAATCTAGGCCGGGTATTGGGTGTACATGACAACTAACGCGCCTCTTAGTTCACTAATGGGATTGTTGTAAGGGGGAGGACCTGAATGTTTCCAAAGAGCGCATGTTTAAAAACTAGCATTTTTAATAAAAATCACTGAATGCAGTGAAAGAACCTGATTTACTCCTGCTAAGGTTTCACTGCCCATGATCATTACGAAGGTTGAAAGGCAGCTGCCTCTTCATAGTCAGTATTATTTTGTTTTAATTGACTTTCTAAAAAGAAGGAAATGTGCTTCGAGACTGGCAGATAGTTTATTTGTTTAAAATAAGATACTCTCTAGTAAGGTGTTCTGTGATCTCACACATAGGCTGAGTGATTCAGTTTTCATGAAAATTATTGACCATCACACACTGAAGAATGCGCAGCAGCTTAAGCACCCAAAAAAAATCCCAAACTGCAACATCATACAATACATATCACCCACATCCATGCAGATGCAGTAGAAGCTGTGATAAAAAAAGCAGCAATTATACTATTATGCTTCATCTGAGGCCTTACCCACCCAGTTTTAGTATAAATCACATTTATTTTGATTACATTTGCACTTTGAAAAAACATTACCAATTGGTCCGGTGTTTAGCCAAATATATATTACCTAAATTGCTTACTTAATACATTTAAAATTAAAGTGACATTTTTGCGTCCCCGAACTTACTACCATGTCTCACCGCTAAGTATTTATATTTTAATTAAATAATTTGTAGTTTTATTGATTTAAAATATTGGAACCTTGTTCTAACCGTAAAGGTAACCTTAAAACGTACCATAAAGAACAAGCATTGGCATAGCCAATAGGTCTAGCCTTTGGGACCTTATAAGTGTTTAGCCATGCAACAGTTGATGTTGTTGCACCAAGGATATTGTGCTGCATAACTAAATACTTATAAGGTCCAAAGGTGAGACCTATTGGCTATGCCAATGCTTGTTTATTTTTATTGTAGTTTGATAGCGATTATCGGACGCTCAAAACGGTGCAGTGCTACATATATATTTTTTACAATTCAGAATTTAACATTGTAAAACAAGTTAAGAATATTGAAAGGAGGTCTAGACACGGGAATACCCGTGTTGAAATAATCCAAAGAAATATAGTATGCATCAATTTCGAGTACACTCGTCTTTGGCATAGACTACATGCAATGGGAAAGCTGTGACATATTAAGGGAAAGCGGAGTAGATCATGCAAAGACAGAACAGGATTTTATGGCTGCGAAATAGCTAGCTTCGGTTTTTATTGAAAGTGACAAAGAGGAAGCATCTGTTCTGGTTGGCCAAGGTTTGGTGCGTTTCCAGAGAAAGAGCATAGACTTGTTTTAAATTTGGTACTTTGTGCTTTTAACATTGTTTTGTTTTACATCCGAGATCTCCAATTGTTTGAGACTTTTACATAAGCTCAGAGTGCCCCTATATGGGCACCTTTCCACTCGGATATGTAGCCCTATTTAAGATTGAGGGCTCATAACTACCAGGATTGCTTTACCCGGTCTGATAAAAACACAATTACTCAAGCAGGGAATAGCCACAGCTTCGGCCAGGTAACTGCTTAATCTGAAGCCTATGGTTTTAAGGGTCAGCCAGGTCCCGCCATACTGGCCAAGGTCATGATATACGCCAGTGACATTGGGATCCAGCAGGCGTCTTGCACGACACCTCAAACCTGCACAATACCACCCTGCAAACTGGAACGCAGAACACGTATATAAGCTCAGACACAAAGTTATCACTGACTGGAAATAGCAACTGCCTTGTAGGTCACAACAGGAAAGCCAGAAGGGGCAAAGATCAGCTAACACTGAGTTTGAAGAAATGGAAATTGAAATCTATACTCACCACATACAGACATTAGGAACATTCAAAAATATCTGTACAGAAACCCTAACCAGGTAGGCAAGTCAATAAACTGCCTCAGGAGGCAGAAACAATGAAAGGTACGATAAAGCATCACAAGAAATGAAAAACCAACACTTGGGGGAGCACAGAAATCAGTTTGGAATCTGCAAAGTCCAGTTCGAGAGTCATATTTAAGGAGTTCTAATATGTGCCATCATAATATAATGCTGCCACTTGCAGTAGTTTGATACAGCACACCTACACCCAGTACTAGGAGTATCAGTGCGCTTACTGAGCATCTGAATTACAGTGAGAGTAAAGAACCATGAAAAAATTGTTACAGCAGTTGGCATGATATACGCAAGCAAAACAGCACAGGTATGCTCATCTAAAGACTGACATATTCAAGGATAGTTAAAAAACAAAAACAAACAAAGAATGTATATGACTAGCACTGCAGAGCAAAGAACAATACGCAACACACAGGAAGGCTAATGATGCATGATAAAAGCTTAAGTTAGCACGCCTAAAGATTAACAGTCTAGTTTGGTTAGATAATGACATGCTCAGATAGGTGTATATAGTAATCACGGGACAGGAGGTGCAGAACAGCCAATAACATGGGGTGAGAGAAATGCTCCTCTGGACAGAACGCAAGCCCATTATGCGCATTGTAATGAATTATTGACAAGTAATCAACATACCTGTGTCGAACAGTCTCGTCTACCTCAAGATTAACATTCAGGCTTAAACTGAAAACCCAACTTGTATCAACCGATATTATGCAACTATTATACCCAGAATTGTACACATGAAGACACGAGGAGGCAATAAGGCTCTGAAGGGTGCCTGGCACAACCCCCACTATTTTCACTCCAAAAGAGTCCTCAGACCACATCAACCAATTACTGACGTGGCAGATTATACCCAGTATAAGCAGGGCTTTAAGTGGGATGAAAAAACTAGGGGGGGGGTCTCAAAGGGGCGTGGCCTATGTAATTAAGGGCGTGGCTTAAAAACACAAGCTAAAAATCTGTGCTTAGCATAGTGTGCCGCCCGACTTGTATTTCGCTGTTTCTGTCACTGCGTCCAGATATATGATACAAGTAACATCATACCTACAACAAGTCAGGACTATTGGCTTTGTCAATGGTTTAGTTGCATAAGATAACTAAGCAGCAACTATGGCTTGCATGCTATTGACAAAGCTTCCACTTAAAGCCCTGGTGAAACCACGTTAATTTTGCTGCTCCTGAGTCTCAAAAAGAGAAGGGAAATCCAGAGAGAAAGGGACTCTTTAAAGGATTTCCCTTCCCCTACAACGTTCACCTGGCATGACGTCATGTCGCAACTTCTCCACTAGTGAGAAGTGAGCACGACAACATCGATGTGCCTGCTGTCACTGTAGTCCGGAAAAGAACAAACAGAGCCCTAGAGATCCGTTTCGAGGCCCCCTTTAAAAAGCTGCCGGTGCTCAGCACGGTGGGACCCGGCCCACTTAAAGCCCTGAGTATAAATACCCTGCGTGGTTTTCAAACAGTTGCTGTGAAGGGGTATGGAAACTGAAATTAAGAACTGAAGAGGACTGGGATAGATAAGCAAGGTCGGAGGTCAAACATGCCATCCCAAATTCTTTCGGGGGTGGGGGGCAAGGAACGCACGGCAGGGAGTGTATGCCTGTGTCAAAGCAGCAGCCATCTGGGAGATGCGCACGTGCGTTTAGGGGGTGGGGTGTTGGAGTGCTCACGTGACCTTCCTCAACACAAATAAAGCGCATTTAAAGTAAACCCTTCGCGGGGCGGGGTGTGGTGGAGGGAGAGGGAGAACAATGAACCTCGGCCCAAACGTGCAGCCGCCAGCCGGGCTCCAAAGCATTCATTGGTTTTAATGAGGTGGGGTCAGACAAAGACTTCACAGGACACCATCACTGAGAAGGAGTTCAAAACTCGTGTACACACTGCACTGAAAGGGAGAAAAATTCGAATTAGGGAAGGTTTTAAAATATTTAAAAGAAAAAGCATACAAATGAACTCTGGACCACCCCCCCCCCCCTCCTCCTCCCCAAAAAGAGCCCTTTTGCTAGCCAGGACTGCAAACTGCCGAACACAAAAGCGACATGGACACTCTAAACAGCCAGCTTCAAGGAACCAAGCGGAGCTAGACCGGTAGGTAGGTCTCGCAAGGGATATGAAAACGGGTACATTAACGCGCATACAGGGCCACTTTTCAACTTAGCTCAGGTCAACAGTACTCGAGAAGCCAAGGCAGGGGACAGTCTAGTGGTTCAAGCTCCCTCTCCGGGACATGCGATACCTACAGCAAGACAGTCTCAGCCGCCCACTGCCACTGATCTGGGCCCTGGCAACGTCTACTACCACAGCTCTAGGCAGAAGAGCTACATAAACAAGCAAAGCCAACCGGTCTCAACTTGTGCTTGGTCGGTGCTTTTTGTCAAAGACCCATAATACTACGGCGCCCCAGCGTCAACACACTGCACATATTGGTAATGTCCACATTGCCCATCAGAGCAAAGACACCCAAAATATATACAAATGAAAAGCAGGCGCTGGCAAAGGGCAAGCTGGTGCGATGGCAATACTTTTTTTTTTTTTTTTTAATTGCAAGCATACACTCCCTGAAAAAAAAAAAAAGTTAGCTATATGCGTGCAATAAACATGTTAATTTAAGAATAAAGCAAGCTCTGCATATCAATTTAGTATAACACTACGGGTGCTTCCTAGCAGACATGGTACTCGGAAAAGATATAAACCCTTAGTTTTAATTTGGAAAAGAGGATACTTATTGGCACAAAGAAAAGGGTACTTATTGTAACCCGAAGACATCGTTTAAACCCACTATAATGATAAAAGCCAAAAAAAACAGGCGCCCGCCTCGCGCGGCAGCAGGGGGAGGGGGCCTGCGCGATTCCTTTGCGGGAGCGTGCAGCAAGGCGCGATGATTGCGACCATATGGCGCCACCATATGGCGCCGCGCGCTCCCGCAAGGGAATCGCCAGACGTGCACGCGTTGCCATTGCAAGCAATGCAACGCGTGCACGTTTTTGTCCCCAAAGCTGTGCCGATAGCTAAAGGTCTCTCCTATGCAACGCATGCGCGCTGCATAGGCGAGACCTAAAAATAAATATTTCATTTAAATAATGTGGGGGGCCCTGATCATCACTTAAAACGAACGCAATGACTGAACATGAAAGCAGGCGCCGGGACAAGATTTACAGGCCTGTTTTTACTCGCGCTCAAGTTGGCAAGGCAGGAAGAGCAGTTGTACCTAAGGATAGCCTACCCTTGTTACCCTGCTGGAGCAGAAGAAACAAATAGTGCGCCATACCTAACTCAAATTGATATGAGGGGAGTAGTACATGTAATAGGGCCAGTAGCCTTGGGAGGGAACCAAACACCAAAAGGAGGGACAAATACAGTCAATGCACCAATGAAAAGCCAGGTTTTCAGAAGGGCATAGAAAAGAACGAATAAAAAACGATTGGACTTGCTCAAACCCCACAGAGGAAATACAGCATGTCTCAAAGAGACAGCGCATGCGCTGCCTAGTCGAGACCTAAAAAGGGTCCGTCGTGATCACGTAACAGAGTACAGTAATTAAAACGAATAATAATTGAACCCATTTAAACAAAATGCAGCTGGACAGCGGTCGAAAAATAAAGTTAAGGAAGTACGATGCTAAAACAAGGAAAAGTTGGCTCAAAAACGTCAACGGAGGACTACAAGCGTATGCCTCGCCTACATGCTTTTTTGGGGGGGTCGCAAGCCACAGCCTCCATCACAATCGAGAGGAGGGGCTCCCTCTGTGCAGGCCCCCACCCCTCCCTCACCTGCCGTGAGCCAGCTCCACTGCCTGGACTGTGGAAGGAGGAAGCGCCCCCTGTCCTTCAGGCCAGTCATGTAAAAGTAGTAAACTTGCACCGTCCCCTCTCACGAGCGTTCAAACCATAACAAGCAGCATGCACGTCCCTGCTCGCTCCTGCGGCAATACTCGCAAGAAAAGGTGGGACAATCACCCACCATTAGCCATTTGCAGGCTACGATATTTAAATGGCACACACAAAAGCCAATCCAAAGTGTGGGAGGAGTCAAACCCCCCAAAGTACAGACAACAGGCTCAACCTAAAAAGTCAATTGGACGGGCTTTGGCTGCCAGCCTCTTACCTTTGCTAATGCTGTTTGTAATATTTCTGTAAACATTTCTTACAAATAGATAGAGAAGCTTGCAAAGATAGATAGTGTTGCAAAGATAGATAGAAAGAGAAACTTACAAAGATAGATAGATAGATAGATAGATAGATAGATAGATAGATAGATAGATAGATAGATTTGCATCGATAGATAGCGTTGCAAAGGTAGATAAATATGCTACGATATTACGACTTTGGAGTAACTCTACAATGTGTGCTTTAATACCCACAGGTGACATGGGTGAACTTGGTTCAAAGCACCAGAGATGAATGTGAAAGACAGCTTATTGGAGCCCTGCAAGACACTATTCAATGTGTAATTGACATAGAAGCATTGCTTTTGGGTTACTAATAATAAGGGATCAGAGGCATTGTTGAAACAGCAACGAACCTTATTTCGTTATTCACAGCATCACAAACCCTGTAATAAGAAGAATAAACACTTTTAAATTAAAAGTATTTATTACTACAGTAAAAATCTGTTTCTCAGTACATCTAAAACAACACAGGATATTATAAAAACATCAAAAAGACATGTTATGAATACCAAGAATAAAATGAACGTTTCTAACATTGTTAAAATTTAATCTAGAACCTAACCCCCTAACTTTTACTTTTATGCGCTATACTAAGAGAGCATGGAAGGCAAAGCAACTTGCAGTCTAGAGCTTCTTAGGGAGAAGAGATGCACTGCCTACTTTGTTGACAGCAAAGGCTGTCCATATCAGTGGAGGCGCAAAGACAGTGTTTAGTGTGAAGTGCAAATACCCACTGCTCTAGCAGTCAGTTGGTCTTCCTCCAGGGCTTAGCATTATCAGCTTCGGGCGAGATGTAGTATCTGCAATTTGCGAAGTGTGCCGGCAGTTGGTGAGACCGTTTCTGGCAGAATCTCTGGTGATAATCTGGGTGAAGGATCTCTATTGACATACTAAAACTTATGAGAAACTGGAATTCTTGTCAAGAGCTGAAGATTGTCTGACATAGATTCTGTGCATCAAGGTATGTGTCCTAGGTGTTTCCTTATGAACATATAAGGTAAAAGGACATCAATTCAGATTAGAATGTTTTGGTTATTTTTCTGTATGTGTACTTGATCATTCCTGACATGGTGGAAAGCACAAATTTGACCCAGACAAATGCTGCATTGATGGCCATATCTGTGTCAGGCGACATCTGTGTTGAATGGCAGACATGCCAATGATTCAAATTAAATCGGGAAAGATGGCGGCTCCCATTGTGTGAGAGAGGGAAGATGGCGACCTCCTATAGTCAAGATGGAGTTGGGTCCTACATAAGATGGAGTCAGACCTTAGGGCTTTTAAGTCAGATAGAGCGGTTTGCAGAGATAGATAGATAGTCTTGCAAAGACAGATAGATACAGAGGTTACCAAGATAGATAGTGCTGCACAGATAGATAGATAGATAGATAGATAGATAGATAGATAGATAGACAGACAGATAGATAGATAGATAGATAGATAGATAGATAGATAGATAGATAGATAGATAGATAGATAGATAGATAGATAGAGAGAATGTTTTCTCTTCATGCAGCATGGCACAAAAATCTACAAATAAAACATGCGTGTGGTGCGATACATTCATGCACCATTGGATACTGCCAGTCTGTTGTTCTGAAATTGCTTGAGGATGCCCAGGGAAATTTTTCTGAATTTTTGAATGATGGCCAAGCTGCAGTCTGCCAAGTTATACAGTTGGGGCTGGATACAGCCAATTCCATGGCACTTCATTTTCTGCCAGAAGGCATGCATGGTTGAGAGGTTCTGGGTTTTCACAAGATGTGCAGAATGCCCTGATGGATTTGCCCTTTGATGGCTCTCGCTTATTTGGAACTAAAGAAGATTCTGCCCTAGAACATTTTAAAGATAGCAAGACCACAGTTTGTTCTTTGGGACTTCGGTCTCAGCCCAAGGACTACAGGCAATTCAGAAGATTCTAAGGCTTCTCCAGAAGCTTTTCTTTATGCGGGTGTCAGCAGCAACATCAGCAGTCATCCAAACCCCTCTACAGAAGACAGAAGTCTGGGAATATTCTGACAAGGACATAGGTATAAATAATGTTGTTGAACCTGTAAAATTAACCCTTAAACAAAATGCTGAATTCCCTCGAATGCCACATTATAGCCTCTCACTAGAGGTGTTGGCCAGAATTATCCTGGTCATTGAATCCATGTTCGAGCAGGGCATTTTAAAAGAGATTTTAGGGAGTCCCTGTAGTTTCCCCATGGATACAGAGACCAAATAAATAGTGGCGGGTTGTACAGGACCTGCTAAATATTAATAATATTGTTGTCCCATCTTGTTCTGTGGTACCAAATCCAGCTGAACTACTGTTTCAGATTCCCTATGAAACTGAGTGGTTCAGTCATCGACTTGTGCCAAGAGTTCTTTTTCATTCCATTGCATGAAGACAGCCAATTCCTCTTTGTGTTCTGATTCCAAAATAAAGTTCTGGCATGATAAGGAGTTCCTCAAGGGTATTCAGGAAACTTCAACCACATCTTGAAAAAGAATCTGGAGAACCATTAAGCACCATGTAACTCAGTCCTTACTCAATATATAAATGACCTATTGGTGGTGACATGCTGGCAAGAAACCATAGCCCTGTTGAATTACCTAGATGAAAATGGACATAGGGTGTCCCCAACCAAACCACAGTATTGTCAGAAAGAGGTCCTGTATGTAGGACATCACTTTGAGAAAGGAGCAAGAAAAGTGTCTTAACAGAGAATTTCTGCCATATTACAGATGAACCCTTCAATAACACAGAGATTGGTCAGGACGTTCCTTGGAATTATGGGCTACTGTCATAAGTGGATGCCCAATTTGTCCCTAGTGACCGTGCCTCTACAGAGGCTTACACACAAAGATGTGTAAGATCCACTACTATGGGACAAACATTGTGAAAAAGGCTTCATTGAGTTCGGAGAAAGTCTCTGCCAGGCCCTGGTTCTAGGAATGCCTGATTATGAGGAGCTTTTTATCCTTTACTGGTTTGAGAGGGAAGGGTGTCCCTGTCAGTACTGGCTCAAATGCATGGAACTTCAAAATGCCTAGTTGCCTATTTCTCAGGCACTCTTGACCCAGTACCGGAAGCATTACCAGTTGTATAAAGGCGGTGGCTACATTTGGTGTCGGCATTCAGCAATGTTAGGGGATTGTACTGGGCTAACCACTCACTGTCATTGGCCTCCCATTCGGTTGAGGACTTACCCGCAATTGAACTCAGCACAGAACGAATAGTCAACTCACAAAGTATGAACAGATTATTCCTGCTGCATGAAAAATCACAGCGAGTCAGTGCTCATGTCTTAATTCTGCCACACTATTACCATTGCCTGTAGTTGATTAAAGATGATGGGGTAAACCATGACTGTCTTGATGTTATGGAGTTTTGTGCCAAACAAAGACCTGATATTTGATATGTCCTGCTGAAAAAGCTTGATTACTTGCTGGTTGTAGATGGCTCTTGCTTGAGTGATGAAAGAGGGATTTATTTTTAAAGCATCCTATTATGCTGTTTGCTCCTCAGAAGGCGCGGTGGAAGCCTCTTGTTTGTGCAATGTAACATCTGCACAGGTGGCTGAGCTGATTGCTCTTTCTAGAGCCTGTTGTTTCTCTGACAATCTAAGATTCACTTTCTACACTGATAGTCAGTACCGGTTTAGTGTGGGCCATGACTTTGGACAGTTGTGTTCCCAGCGGGGTTTCATGACCTTGTCTGGCTTCCCTATAAGAAATGGTCATTATGTCATGAAACGTTTTCAAATGCCCACCTAACTGGCCGCTGTGAAGTGTGCAGCATACAAGAGCTGAAACAGGTTTGTTATGGCTGATAGTAGATATGCTGATGAAATTGCCAGATATTGCACTCTTGGGTCTTGCACCTTCAATGGGAATTTTCCAAATTAAACTGAGAGTGACTCTTCTATTGATCATTTGCTGACCGTTGCTGCTACGTGGGAAGAGGTGAAAATGTTGCAGGAAGAAGTATCAGAGTGTGAACAGTTGAGATGGACCAGAGCATGGTGCACTAAAAGCTAGAGTAAAGTTTGGGTGTCTGTAGATGGCCGTCCTGTGTTGCCTGATTTAATGTTGCCTCCCATGGCATGGTGATACCTACTTAGGCTGCGATTCAATGGTTCTTCTCTTTTACACATATTTGTTTAACTTCCAGTTCCATGTAATTGCAGCTGTGTTAGGTGTGTCATGTGCCAATAGCTGAATGCAGGAAGGAGGGCTCCAGTCCTCACGAGCCACATATGGAGATCAGGTGGTGCCT
Organism: Calotriton arnoldi; assembly: GCA_963921515.1. Taxonomy (NCBI): domain Eukaryota; kingdom Metazoa; phylum Chordata; class Amphibia; order Caudata; family Salamandridae; genus Calotriton; species Calotriton arnoldi. Next base: position 1,896,161 of record CAWUFW010002360.1, read on the forward strand.
TCAATCACATGCAGCTCAATCTTGTCGAGATGTCTATTTGTAATGGGCTCCATTACATTTCAATGGTGGGTTGTCCAGACAGGTGGAGCTATTCCCTGCTAGATAAAATGACAGTACTAATGTGGTCAAAAATTGCTGAGAGAGCTGATTGAATTGATAAAAATGCTGTGTGCAGCCTTGCAGGTGGATTAGAAATTCCATTATAGCTACTGACTAAAGCTTCAAGTATTGTGGAGCAGAAAAAACGGGAAACTAAAATCCTGTCTTGCTAAAGTGTGTGCATCCACGTCTCTAAAGTGGCCTGATGCCTTTCCATTGGCATCGATGAGTCTGAGAAGCATTCCAGATTGTAGTACATGCTTGTCCCCCACATAAACTTCTTATGGGCAGACATGGTTCTTGACTACTGCTAAGGCCTACCTGCAGTGGTGTGTTCTGTCTCTCATCAGGTTGAATCTGCATCCCTACTTCCAAGGCAAGAGCAGTGCCATGACCTCAGTCCAGGCGCCTAGGTCTTGGTGAAGAAGCACAGGAGTAAATCCTGCTTGGATCCTCAATTGTGTGGCCCCTACCAGGTAATTCTGGGCAAGAACACGTCTGTTAAATGTAGAGGCGTTCCAAACAGGAATCATGCTGCACACACCAAAAGGGTGAGACAAGCTGTTGAAGAGGTGGTGACAACACTTTTCTGAGAGTGACGCTGACTTGAGAGTGAAGCACAACTGAACGTTTTTGAAAACCTCCTTGATCTGAGCTTCGACACCGAAGACTGATTTTGTTTAGACCGATTTGAATTCAATTGACAGTTTCTTGAGATTGGACTGCCATATTGAACTTTGTGATGTCTTTCTGAGACTAGGCTCACACAGGAGAGTAGGGTTGCCATTTTAGAATAAGAATGACATAGAGATAGGGATTGATATAATATTTATCATAAACAAGTCAACAGTTTTGCAGAAGTTAGATAAGAAGACACTTTTAGACTGCCTGTTTATGTTATTTTCGAGTTCTTTATTTTACCTTTTCTTTCTGATCCACGAGAAACCATGTTGACTCTTTGACTAATTCAGCGTAGAGCAATAGATGTCATAGTATCACTAGGCTCCATTATCCTTATGATATGCTTTTTGATAAGTTCCAGTTCCCCTGCAGAGCCAATTACTCCTGATATTAACTCTATCCCTGCCACACGTAGAAGAGCAACCTAGTTTGAGTGATGTAAAAGAGAAACATGGGTTTAATTAGAGTTTTGCACAGAAAAGGGTAATTTTGCAAATAACGTTTTCTTCAAGCTCTTGCGTGGTTATTCATAACTAATAGATGCTAAAGGATGTTATGTGTCTACTTATTTGCCAACGTATGTTGTTGGTGGTATGAATAACAACCATAGTCCACTAACGTACCCCTTAACTTGTGGTATTATCATCAGTTTGTTTTATAAATAGTGAAGTTAAGGTTATTATTTGTTTAATGTTGACAGACCTACACTCAGGGTACCTATATTTAGAGGACTGACTCCGGATTCTGCAGTTGGAGCTGTAAAGGAACTGGGACACATTTTGGTTGGTGAGGAACACCTGTCTTACAATAAAGGGAATCTTACTTCTAAGATGAACAGGGATGAATTTTATGGAAGAATTAGAGGCAAGAAGTAAACAGATTGCAAAGGATTTGGCAAATAACAAGGCTACTAGTTAGGAAAAGGAAGAATAAGAATTAAAAGCCGCAGGAATACATTATAGACTGAGTTTGGTAAATGAGGGATTAACATTCCACTAGAGATGGGATGAGTAAGTAGTAGAGGTTAAAAATGGATATATTTTGGGTGGAAGAGAACCCATATTTCCTGGAGTGGGACCAATGCTTATTTAATGCCCAAGTCAGCCTTGCGTAACCCCCACAGCATTAGTTTGGCACTTGTTTTTGGTTAAGGGTCGCTCCCTGATGGCCCACAAGATGGATATCTTCTTTTTCCTAATGGAGTTAAAACCCAGATGTGTTGTTCCTCACAAGACTTGGATACTTGAGGATTCTGGTCCTGATGTCGCCCAAGCCCTGCCCCTGGGTACCCATCACTATGTTAGACTGGTCGGGCAAGGAAGATGGTGGGATAGCCTATACATATAGGGAAATACTAAAGTGTTCAACTTCCCCTCTTGCTAGTCAGAATTGTGAGAGTCTGCTTTTTTTTTTTTTTACAGTAGGCCTCACTATCACTCTCTGTGGGATCCTTTTGTATAGACCACTAGGCCCATAAGCTCACTTTCTACAGGCCATGCACAAAATGGTCATAGGCCTAGATACAGATGGTTCCAACTTCACCCTGCTTGGTGACTTCAATATACATATGGATGGCACTAACAATTGCGCCTCCAAAAACCTCCTACATGGCCTTGCCCCCTTACAGCGAATGCAACTGGTAGATGGCACAACTCACGAGAAAGGGCATACTATTAACCTTGTATGTAGCAATATTACCAATCTCCAGGTCCAGACCCCCTTAGATTTAACTTGGACAGACCACTTCCTACTCCCTTTCACCTTACCCATCTCCTCCTCAAATGTTCACCCTCCTCTGGTCAGACGGCTGGACCAACACTGGCCCAAATTGAACTTCGAGCCTGGTCAGCTGCCCTGGAGTCAACAATACCAGATCCACCTGATCAAATAACCCTGTCCACCCGCAGGTTCAATGAGTGGGTTACTAACTTATTGGACATTGTCTTACCAGGAAGGTGGCATAAGAACTCCCAGCGGGGCAAGAAATCCCCCTGGTTTAATGCCCATCTAATGACCCTGGAATAGGAGTGTAAGCATTTGGAGAGAAGCTGGATAAGGTTTTATGACAAGGTTAGCAAATTCAAGTAAAGGAAAACTATTAGGTTTTATCAGGCAGAAATAAAAATGTCCCAAGCCTCCTACTTCTTCACAAAACTGTAAAACTCCTTCAACTTCCCTTAAGAGATTTGGCAAATCCTCAAAGGAATCACGGAGCCTAAAACTACCAGCTCTACCCCAGAAGCCTCTCTAACAATCTGGCACTCTTCTTCCAAATGAAGATAATGGATATTTACTCCTCTTTACCCGAGAGGTCTGATATGGATGATTCTCCTTCCAGAAAGCCCCCTTTGGATCCAACAGAAGGCAATCTTCCGGCCTTCCCTAATCTTACCTTCAATCTTCTAATAGACCTTTTAGCACAGTAAAAACAGGTTCCTCATTAGAGCTTGCCCTCATTTATATCCTCAGCCAAAGGTCTAAATGTATTGCCCCTGATTTGACAGACCTGCTACATCTTTCTGTTACAAGTGGGCAGGTCCCCAATCAATGGAAGCATGCAGTAGTCAAACCAGTTTTTAAAAACCCCAACCTTGACCCCCTCTGTCTGAGTAATTACAGGCAGATCTCCCTGTTACCAGGAAACTCTTAGCTCCTGGAAAAACGCATTCCTGCCTTCCTTGAATCCAATGAGGTCCTTCATCCCACCCAAATAGGGTTCCAACAGCTTGCTGGCTGTGGTTGAAGAACTTAGACAACCTCTGGATCAAGGAGGTTCGGCAGCCATTATTCTTTTACATCTCAGTGCGGCTTTCGATGCAGATCATTCTACTCTTATTCGGAGAATATCAAACATAGGCATTGAGGCAGAGCACAAAAATGTTTTTCCTCCTTTTTGGAGAACAGAACTTTTCAGGTTGTAGATCAGTCCGACTACTCTGTCAGTCTTACTCTAAGTTGTGGTGTACCACAGGAGTCCTCCCTGAGTCCTACCCCATTTAACCTTAATATGTACACCATTACTGAAATTGTGCTTCCATTTGGGTTGTCATTGGTTTCTTATGCCGATGACATCCAGCTGGTTCATGTTAAATTTCTCCTGACCCCAGCTCAAGTCATCTACCCGTGACCCCTTTCCTTTAGGAAGTAGCCAGATGGATGGCCAGTTGATGATTAAAACTCAACGAAGACAAGACGGAGATTACACTGCTGGGCAACAGTCTCTGCAACAATGTCACAACCCCCATGCTGGACTGCCTGAGCAGGCTCCCAAGCCCAAAAGCTTGATAAAGAGCCATGGGATGTGGCTAGATTCTAGCCTTACGATGGACCACCAAACAAAAAAGCTTGCTGCCAGCTGCTTTGGCATGCTGAGACTACTGAGGAAGCTCCTCAATCTTCTCGCTTTCACAACTAGAATAATAAAGCAAACACAAGGAGATGATGGACGGAGTGCTGAAACTTTTCAGACACTCACCCCCAGTCACAGATCTTGGTTGAATCCATCATCGTTCTTTAGCTCACTTTGCCACCCCAGTTCAGACACAGCTATATGCAAATCAGTCTTGACCCTGTGCCTCATGGGAACAGTCCAGCCCGAACTGCCAAGCCATGTCTTCCCTGGACCGGAATCAAGCATCCTGGGACCAGTTTCGGGCTAACAGCCCTCATCAGCCAGGCTAGCTTGAATCCAGTGGCAAAGTGAGGGAGGGACCCACGTCTGGGCATACCCTGCCAACTAAGAGTGAGTAAAGCAAACACAAGGAGATGATGGACGGAGCGCTGAAACTTTTCAGACACTCACCCCCAGTCACAGATCTGGGTTGAATCCATCATCATTCTTTAGCTCACTTTGCCACCCCAGTTCAGACACAGCTATATGAAAATCAGTCTTGACCCTGTGCCTCATGGGAACACTCCAGCCCGAACTGCCAAGCCATGTCTTCCCTGGACCGGAAACAAGCATCCTGGGACCGGTTTCGGGCTAACAGCCCTCATCTGCCAAGCTAGCCTGAATCCAGTGGCAAAGTGAGCAAGGGTCCCACGTCTGGGCATACCCTGCCAACTTGGGGCAAACAAAGCAAACACAAGGAGATGATGGACGGAGCGCTGAAACTTTTCAGACACTCACCCCCAGTCACAGATCTGGGTTGAATCCATCATCGTTCTTTAGCTCACTTTGCCACCCCACTTCAGACACAGCTATATGCAAATCAGTCTTGACCCTGTGCCTCATGGGAACAGTCCAGCCCGAACTGCCAAGCCATGTCTTCCCTGGACCGGAAACAAGCATCCTGGGACCGGATTCGGGCTAACAGCCCTCATCAGCCAGGCTAGCTTGAATGAATCCAGTGGCAAAGTGAGCAAGGTACCCACGTCTGGGCATACCCTGCCAACTTAGAGCGAACAAAGCAAACACAAGGAGATGATGGAACGAGCGCTGAAACTTTTCAGACACTCACCCCACTCACAGATCTGGGTTGAATCCATCATCGTTCTTTAGCTCACTTTGCCACCCCAGTTCAGACACAGCTATATGCAAATCAGTCTTGATCCTGTGCCGCATGGGAACAGTCCTGCCCGAACTGCCAAGCCATGTCTTCCCTGGACCGGAAACAAGCATCCTGGGAACGGTTTCGGGTTAACAGACCTCATCAGCCAGGCTAGCTTGAATCCAGTGGCAAAGTGAGCAAGGGACCCATGTCTGGGCATACCCTGCCAACTTGGGGCGAACAAAGCAAACACAAGGAGATGATGGACGGAGCGCTGAAACTTTTCAGACACTCACCCCCAGTCACAGATCTGGGTTGAATCCATCATCGTTCTTTAGCTCACTTTGCCACCCCAGTTCAGACACAGCTATATGCAAATCAGCCTTGACCCTGTGCCGCATGGGAACAGTCCAGCCCAAACTGCCAAGCCATGTCTTCCCTGGCTCGGAAATAAGCATCCTGGGACCAGTTTTGGGCTAACAGCCCTCATCAGCCAGGCTTGCTTGAATCCAGTGGCAAAGTGAGCGAGGGACCCATGTCTGGGCATACCCTGCCAACTAAGGGCGAATAAAGCAAACACAAGGAGATGATGGACGGAGCGCTGAAACTTTTCAGACACTCACCCCCAGTCACAGATCTGGGTTGAATCCATCATCATTCTTTAGCTCACTTTGCCACCCCAGTTCAGACACAGCTATATGCAAATCAGTCTTGACCCTGTTCCTCATGGGAACATCCAGCCCGAACTGCCAAGCCATGTCTTTCCTGGACCGGAAACAAGGATCCTGGACCGGTTTTGGGCTAACAGCCCTCATCAGCCAAGCTAGCCTGAATCAAGTGGCAAAGTGAGCAAGGGACCCACGTCTGGGCATACCCTGCCAACTTGGGGCGAACAGAGCAAACACAAGGAGATGATGGACGGAGTGCTGAAACTTTTCAGACACTCACCCCCAGTCACAGATCTGGGTTGAATCCATCATCGTTCTTTAGCTCACTTTGCCACCCCAGTTCAGACACAGCTATATGCAAATCAGTCTTGACCCTGTGCCTCATGGGAACAATCCAGCCTGAACTGCCAAGCCATGTCTTTCCTGGACCGGAAACAAGCATCCTCGACCGGTTTTGGGCTAACAGCCCTCATCAGCCAAGCTAGCCTGAATCAAGTGGCAAAGTGAGCAAGGGACCCACGTCTGGGCATACCCTGCCAACTTGGGGCGAACAGAGCAAACACAAGGAGATGATGGACGGAGTGCTGAAACTTTTCAGACACTCACCCCCAGTCACAGATCTGGGTTGAATCCATCATCGTTCTTTAGCTCACTTTGCCACCCCAGTTCAGACACAGCTATATGCAAATCAGTCTTGACCCTGTGCCTCATGGGAACAATCCAGCCTGAACTGCCAAGCCATGTCTTCCCTGGACCGGAAACAAGCATCCTGGGACCAGTTTCGGGCTAACAGCCCTCATCAGGGGCTCAAACCACTGCTAGGTTATTTTGACCCGTCCACTCGGCAAGTTATCATTCAGGCTGCCATTCTGTCGAGATTGGATTACGCCAATTCGCTTTATTTGGGCTCCAACAAGTCAGAGATCTTAAGATTACAGAGAGTCCAGAATGCGGCGGCCAGAATCCTCCTTGGCCTTCCGAGGACTTGCTCCACCTCTGTTGCCATTCGCCGACTACATTGGTTGCCGGTGGCCAGACGTGTGGAATTTAAATCTCTGTGTATTGCTTTTAAGATCTTGAAATCCTCCCCCCCGGCCATTTTGGCCACCCTGCTCTCGCCCTACATTCCCCCCCGCCAACTTCGCTCGATGGGCCAAAACTTGGCGGTGGTTCCGAGGGTGAGGAGAGCACGGGCTGGGGGACGTGCTTTCTGCACACTGGCGGACAAACTTTGGAACTCTCTTCCACTGTCCATTCGTAGCCTAAACAATTATTTGGCATTCAGTAAGGCCACCAAGACTTATCTTTTCCCCCCACTGTAGGTTTTTATGCCTTCTGGTGGCCCTCTCCTCCTGACTGTTTTAGCGCTGGAACGGCCCTTTGCTGGAGCAGCAGTGCGCTCTATAAGCTATATAACATAACACATAACATAACATCAGCCAGGCTAGCTTGAATCCAGTGGCAAAGTGAGCGAGGGACCCACGTCTGGGCATACCCTGCCAACTAAGGGCGAATAAAGCAAACACAAGGAGATGATGGACGGAGCGCTGAAACTTTTCAGACACTCACCCCCCAGTCACAGATCTGCGTTGAATCCATCATCATTCTTTAGCTCACTTTGCCACCCCAGTTCAGACACAGCTATATGCAAATCAGTCTTGACCCTGTGCCTCATGGGAACAGTCCAGCCCGAACTGCCAAGCCATGTCTTCCCTGGACTGGAAACAAGCATCCTGGGACCGGTTTCGGGCTAACAGCCCTCATCAGCCAAGCTAGCCTGAATCCAGTGGCAATGTGAGCAAGGGACCCACGTCTGGGCATACCCTGCCAACTTTGGGCAAACAAAGCAAACACAAGGAGATGATGGATGGAGCGCTGAAACTTTTCAGACACTCACCCCCAGTCACAGATCTGGGTTGAATCCATCATCGTTCTTTAGCTCACTTTGCCACCCCAGTTCACACACAGCTATATGCAAATCAGTCTTGATCTGGGGTGGCGAAGTGAGCTAAAGAACAATGATGAATTCAACCCAGATCTGTGACTGGTGGTGAGTGTCTGAAAAGTTTCAGCACTCCGTCCATCATCTCCTTGTGTTTGCTTTGTTCGCCCTAAGTTGGCAGGGTATGCCCAGACGTGGGTCCCTTGCTCACTTTGCCACTGGATTCAAGCTACCCTGGCTGATGAGGGCTGTTAGCCCGAAACCGGTCCCAGGATGCTTGTTTCCGGTCCAGGGAAGACATGGCTTGGCAGTTCGGGCTGGACTGTTCCCATGAGGCACAGGGCCAAGACTGATTTGCATATAGCTGTGTCTGAACTGGGGTGCCGAAGTGAGCTAAAGAACGATGATGGATTCAACCCAGATCTGTGACTGGGGGTGAGTGTCTGAAAAGTTTCAGCACTCCGTCCATCATCTTCTTGTGTTTGCTTTGTTCGCCCTAAGTAGGCAGGGTATGCCCAGACGTGGGTCCCTTGCTCACTTTGCCACTGGATTCAAGCTAGCCTGGCTGATGAAGGCAGTTAGCCCGAAACCGGTCCCAGGATGCTTGTTTCCGGTCCAGGGAAGACATGGCTTGGCAGTTTGGGCCGGGCTGTTCCCATGAGGCACAGGGTCAAGACTGATTTGCATATAGCTGTGTCTGAACTGGGGTGGCGAAGTGAGCTAAAGAACGATGATGGATTCAACCCAGATCTGTGACTGGGGGTGAGTGTCTGAAAAGTTTCAGCACTCCGTCCATCATCTCCTTGTGTTTACAACTAGAAGAATATTCAGGCCCTTGTGTTATCACACTTGGTCGGCAGGAATGGCATGTAGCTCGGATTGCCCCAGATATGTGGTTAGAGCAGTGGTTCCCAAACTGTGCACCGCGGCACCCTGGTGCGCCGTGAGGAGAAGCCAGGGGCGCCGCGCCGCCGCGCCGCACAATTTGGGAAATTGCGGGGGGGGGTTTGAAATGACACCTTCCACCTTCAGTCCTTCGCAATGGTTTGGCCCAAGAGCGCCGTACTGCCGCCATCCGCATACGTGCGTGCGTACGTACGCGTCGTACGTGCTTTTAGGTGCGTAGTCTCCGACTCTCCGTCGTAGTGGCATACGCAGCTCGTAGAGTTTGAGGCGCGTTGTTGATGCCCGCCGTGTTTGCCCGCCGTGTTATGCCTCGCCTGACCCTCGAGAAGGAAATCGGTAAGCCTAAAATACATTTATACAAGCAGAAGCCTCCAACAAAACATTTTGAAAGGGCTTAATAGCGTCATTTTCAGCCTGCGAGGACCCTCTTTTTCCCCGTTTTAATTATGATTTGGGGTATAAAGTTGTGTTTGCATCTGAACTCTAGCTTGGGTTTGGAGGGGCACCGGGTCTGCCCCTTCCTGAATGTCGGACTTGAGATTTTGTGCAGTGACTCTCTCCCCCGTCTGTGGTCTGCAGTCACCGATCGCTGTCCTAAATATCGTGCAGAAGACTGGGGGGACTTTGCGAGCTTCAGATTAATATAATGCTTAAAAGCATTATGCACCAAGGAGCGTCCAGGAGAGGGGCCGAAGGGGCAGTGGAAAGAAAGAAGTATGCGGATCGGTACGAGTACTTAGAGAAGTGGTCTTCAAACTTTTTAATGCCCCCCCCAGTGCAAAATAAAAATCATGGGGCCACCCCTCACAATGTTTCACAATTTTTCTTTTAACTAGCAATGTTTAAATATGTGTAGACTTATTTAAACATTGCAGGTGAATTCTGCTACCGTTTTCAAAATGCAATCAAATACATTATTGCCAAACTTACTATTCGGGTCAGGCAGGACGTACTCACCTGTAAAAATATCCACAGTGTGATTATTAGAAATAGAGGTGGGGTTTTGAACACTATTTGAAGTCGCTTCCCTTTTGAAACCTCATGAAGTACTCCTGAGGTCAGGCTTACATCCCCCGCACCCGCCTCCGGTAAAAAAATGGTGGGGAGCCACGGCCAACTGCCAGTTAGGTCAAGGGAGCCACGGGTCAAAAAAGTTTGGGAACCACTGGGTTAGAGGTTTGCATGTTGGCCAGAATTCCGCTTCCCGGCTTCTTATGAACATGCTTAGACTCTAGTCCGCCAAAGAGGCTCTGGTAGAACTAAACTGGCTCCCGGTAGAGCGATGAGTGCATTTTAAGTTCTTATGCATTATGTACAGGGCACTCAGCACAAATGGCCCCTTACTGCTAAGACCCCTAGTCTCCCCATGTTGGCCTGGTAGGCTTCTCAAGTCTTCCTCACAACATCTATTGAACATCCCTAAGATTTGTAGATCCCAATGGGGTGGCCGTTCAACGGCCTATCTGGCTCCTAAACTCTGAAATACCCTAACCTTACCTCCAATTGAAGCCTGAACTTTCTTTCTGTAAGCCCTGAGACCTTGGCTGTTTAGGAACCAACCTTCCTGTCTGCAGTGATCTGACAACCTGCAATGTCTGTTCTAGAACTGGGAAGCCTTCGGTTATCCAAGCGCTTTATAAGAACTCTTGACGAGTCTAGACTTATTTCCATTTGCCTTCTAATTGGGTAGGTAGTTGCAATATATGACTAGTGTTTCCACAGGTATATCATGTACACAAATTAAAAGATAAGAGTCAAGCCACTCATGAGAAATCTGTTCATAGTGTGTCACAAGTAGTGGGTGAATGAGTTTGTGATTTCATTACTTCTGTGTTTATGATTTTGAATAAAGTGAAAATGAGATGTTGTATACTATGGATGACAGGCTGAAAGCAGACACCGCAGGTTCCATTAATTCAGAACTGATAGCAATGAGAGCCATGGTTCTTGAAACAGTTTAGCTTTAGATATTTTTGTCGCAAAAGAAGGTGGAGCGTATACAGTTTTACAAAGCCAACAATGCTTAATGTATATGCTTGATAGGAGCAAGGGGATTAACTAGTATGTGAAGAATATTACAAGTCTATCTAAGGACTTGAAAGAGTTGGAAGAGGCAGGTGCTTGAGAAGCAACTGGAAAAGGATTTTCTGGCACAGGCAAATGGCTTAGTGAGCATGGTAGTGGGGTATTAGGTGCTATATTGAGGCCGATATTGATTATTGGAGTTGGTGTGATAAGTTTGTTCTTGCTGGTAAAGGGATACCAATTAATGAAAGAGGGAAAGAATACAGAACAGAAAGGTGGAGGGAAATCAACTGATGGTAAAGGAGAAGAGAGAAGAAATAGAAATGGAAGAGGTACAGTGTTTTGTCTATGATGAGTTGAAGATGTTGGAAGAATTAGACGTAAGCAGAGGCAGTCAGCAAACAGATTCTGAAATCGTATGAACGAAAATAGTATAATTTTTAGTAATGGTTTCCAGAAACATAAGAGGGGGAAATGATCATGCAAAGACAGAATCATTTATTTGCACATAATGACATGTTAACCTTTAACCCGCATAAAGCTTCTTTACATGCGTGCACACATTATTTAACACCTTATTTTAAATTTAGATTTAATAAACTGAGTGAACTATATGTTTTTTAATAACTTCAGTCAGGATATGTAATTTGACATTAACATGAGTGGGCCTGGGTGCCTAACTCTATATAGAAGTAACAATTGTATTTCTGCTTGTTTTGCATAACTCTCTGTTTCAGGCACCAAAGTCACCACATTCTAGTTAAAAAATATATTCTTTGTTAGCATACAGTTTTTAGGTCATAGTGTAGCAATTAACTAGTTTGGTTAATGATACTCATGCATCATGAGAGGAGAGACTGAGGAGGTGAATACTCCTTTGAGAGATATTGTGACAGCTGCGATGATGGAAGAAGCTGGCATTGTATTATCCGTGAGGAGGAGGTCAACACCAAGTACCCATAGAGTGTATCTATTTGACTTGATTTCATATTTTACCTGTGTGAACTGAGTTAACCAGAACACTTTACCCTATCCACCTTTGCAGGCAGACATACATTTCTCTCTTGAGATCCAATACTCCTTATATTTCTGCTTATAAGCTAACTTTTTAGAGAAAATAATGTTCTCCTTCACTTGATTGGAACATTCTTTTAGTTTCATTTGAGATTCTATGCTCTTTGAAACCTGCTGCTTACAGATTTACTGACTTTAACTGCCATGTTAGATTATCATAGGGTATTTCTGTTAAAGGGTGCTGAATCTTCAAGTAATTACCTTTTGCCTTAAAATAATTTAGCTTTAGATCGCTTATTTGACTTGCCTAGCTGATTTACGACTATGCTAAAACCAGGTGATTACTGATTTCTGATTGAATTTACTGATTTGACATTACAACTTTACTAATGTGTTAATAAACCTTTATGATTTGCAAATGTATTCCTCTCTGCCTTTACTGTGGAACGAATTATGGGTCACTGTGAATAAAATGCTAAATTTGATGACTGTAAGTTTCAGTTCAGAAACAAGTAAGTGCAACTTGGACCGGTGTTGGCGCCTAGTCTGCACAGCACAAGCATCATCCTTATCTTCCTGCGCTTTCATATATGACACTCAATCCTGTTGAGGATTTGTTAATGTTGTGGGTGAAGATGCAGCTCTTGTAATGCTGCACACAAACGGCTTTTTCTTTTTAGTATAACTCCAGTTCCAGCCACTGGTCATGATCTAGTAGAGCCCCCTGGCCTTCAAAGTTTCCTGCTTCTTTAGCTGGTGACTCCTAGATGTTGTTTACAACTGTTTGTACTGCTGGTTTCATTTAATAAGCAGTCGCTGTAGTTTTTGGTAATCTATTGACTTGGGGTCTTCCTTACAGCAGCACTCCATGTCCTCAAGTGAGAAAATTCTCCCTGCCGGCCATCCTCCAGTACCTGTATGTCCTGCGGGTTTTAGTGATACCAACTCATTGGGTACTCACAACCAGAACCTCCTTCATTCAGTGGCCCCCAACAAAGTTAACCTTCCACTGATCCTGAGAAGAGGCAAGGAGGTAGTGTCACTAGCTCTGGAGACAACAAAAACCCAGAGTGGTTGTGCACACTCCAGGCAGATTTATCCACAGTACAACATGGCAGGAAGATGCTGAGCATTAGATTATAGAGATTTCACTCCCACTCCCTTTGTCTGCCAGGAGAAGGTTAAACTGTGTAGACAGTCCTCTTGTTCTACGGAGAGTATGATACAAAAGGGACATTAAGGGAGTTTTATTTGTCGAAGGGGAGGGGTAAATTGTTTAGAGGTTGAGTGAACATATAGAAATACATATGTATTTGTTTGGGAGTTGCACTGAAGGACTTTGTGAGAAACAGGCCACAACCTGCATGTGAATAGTAACTGAGCTACCAGACTGCCCAAACAGAAAATCCCACAAATTAAATATGTTTTATTGAGTATAGCCTATGGTCAACTAGGCACCACTGACCTGAGGAGAATGCAGTCTCAAATGAACATAAGTAACGTGGTTCAAGTAGCAAACTAACCAAAAACAAAAGTGCAATAAGTCACTTAAATGTCCGCACCAGAATCAGTTAAACACACAAAAAAGGATTAGAATACAAACAGAAATCATTACATAGAAACAATGTGAAAGTCAATTTCGATGTGATCCACGGGATGCAGTAGTCTTGGACCTGTGGTCAATTTTCGGCTAACTCCGAAGTGTATCTGTTTGACAGCGGTTCCACAAGGTTGGGTATGCTGGCCAGCCACCAAAAAGCCCAATGCAGGTTTAGTTGCGATGGGCCTGATTCACAGAACTAAGTTACGTCAAAAACGTAAAGTTAGTACTTTTTGGTATTCACAGAATACACTTACTCATTTTGGTATTCACAGAATGAACTTACTCATTTCGGTATTCACAGAAGTTAGTAGTCCTAACTTTAGGACTCCTAAATGCCTTCTGTGAATACCGAAAGTCTTAAAGTTAGGATTTTTTTACTACTCCTAAACTGAGAAAAATCCTAACTTTAAGACTTTCGGTATTCACAGAAGGCATTTAGGAGTCCTAAAGTTAGGAGTCCTTACTTTACTACTCCTAAACTGAGAAAAATCCTAACTTTAAGACTTTCGGGATTCACAGAAGGCATTTAGGAGTCCTAAAGTTAGGACTACTAACTTCTGTGAATACCGAAATGAGTAAATTCATTCTGTGAATACCAAAATGAGTAAGTGTATACTGTGAATACCAAAAAGTACTAACTTTACGTTTTTGACGTAAGTTAGTTCTGTGAATCAGGCCCATTGTGGCTGCGGAGTCTTAAAGGCCATTAGATATGTTTGGCCTTTTTGCCAATGTCAATTCTTTAGAGTAGATGATTTCATGGACCCTAGATTTGAATGACCCCAGGTGTCCTCTGGGAATTTAGACTCTAGAAATTTTGCTTAGCTCTCTCTCAGATGGGAAGGCCAGGAGTTTTCACCCTACAATTATAGCATTAGTTGTACTTTAGATGGCAGAGAAGCAACTATTATGCCCCCTAAATCTTTTAATATATTAGCGAAATGGTGTTTTTTTAAATTCAAAATCATCCATGCCTGAATAGGTTATACAGAGATATTGAGACTTGTATTTTCTAACTGATCATAGAGCCAGCTGGCAGTCTGACTTAGAACACAGCCACAAGAAACACTTTTAGACCCTATGGGAACACCTGACCGCTGTATGAAATCTCATAACTAGATATTGCTGTAAGTGATTCGTCTTATTCCTGTGACATTTAGAAACAAGCATGTGCAATAAAATCGGTCTCGCATTTGTGAAAGTTAGAGCTATTGGCGTTGTAAATAACAATGTTTTTTACTTAAGTTTTTTTTGTTTGCAAGCATTTAACACTGCTGTTCCGTAATCTGATCAGTGAAAGTAATTTTATAGAAGACGCATATAGGTGTGCTCTGATGACCTTCTTACACAGATAAGAACCTCCCCTGACGTCATCTACAGAACAAGAAAAAAGCTTACATCAGCACGCATTGCGCATCCAACAACACCATCACTTCCACAGCTCACACCAGAGCTGGAGTGAAATCGAAAATCAGCCCTAGAAAAATATATTTAAAAAAAAAAGCCCTACACTGCAAGAGGCCATGAAAAGTAAGGGTTTACCAGAGCATGTTTGGGTCATGGCAGTCCATCCTGCTCTGAGAATAGCCCCCGCCAGTAGCCCACTGTGAAAATGCTTGAATGGCAGAATTACCATTCCAGCCCTGGCTCACACCCTTCTCACTTCACACCAAGGTTGACAGTCAGGAATCAACTCACAAAGAACAAAAGCAAAGAAACCACAATGCAAAAAAGAAAAACAACAAAAAGAGCAGAATTTACACCAGACCAACAGAAATATACATTCTCAAGACCAGACACGGTATCTTAACTGAAGGTAAGAAAAACACAAGGCCTCAAGGTGAGGCTTGAAGGTCATGCCAACTTATCCCATATGTGAGCATCCTCCCTAATGGACCAACAGACAGAACACCCACATCAAAAGAGCCCTAGGAAACAGTGAAGGTTCACGATATATCCAGGGTCACTGAATTATGTAATTGTGAAGCTGTGGCATTTTTTACACAATTTTGGATATATTGTGCTTGCCACATAATACACCATCTTTTGTATAGTTGGATATATATTTACTAAAAAATATTTTTAGATCAACCAATCAGTGACACATAAGGAACTGTGGGGTGGCAGATTGCTTGCAAAGGTTAGCTAGTCACCTGTAATTTGCTCATTGCTAAAGCCAGGCATTAAACTGTTGATGATGAGGAGAAACGTTCGTCCAGTGTAAATGTGTACTTAAAGGCAAAACATTGAACTAAAACTGCCACATAATGTGACGCAGTATGCTGAATAATTTGCATTGAATTTTCATGCTGCGTAATTGTGTCAACTTTGCCACATAATACGGTCCTTGCTTGCTTTATAATTCCATCTGCACTCACTTTATAAAACCTCTGTAGCATAATTTAGCACCAGCCCTCCTCTTCCTGTGACAGAGTAGATGAGCACTCCCGCCCACACGTGGACACACACACACAATTGCTCTGTTTTTATTCATGAGTTTATTGTATTGTGCATGAGTGATTTGCAAACCTAACATCACCCATGAAGACCTGGCCACTTTTCTATTTCACATGTATACATGTTTAGTGAGTTCCTATGTGCTCTACAGAATTGTTTATTTTTCATCGCCGCATGGTGTTTGAAATTTTATGCTGCACGGTCACCACCTTTTATAAATATGTTCTGCTTGTAGACAACAGCACATGAAGGGCATTTTGTAAAGTTTTATATAGCGCAAACTCGACCCGAAAGTATTTGAAAGCTTTCTATGAGCACTGGTCCTACTCTTCTCACTAGACATTCCCTTAAAGATGAAGTGAAGAGGATGAACAAATAGTTTGGAGTATACTTGGTAATTAATATTCCTGCAGGAACAAAAGTCTAAGGAGCACTGCGTCCAGCTATGAAATAGTTGTTTTTAAATAATACAGACTATTTATTTTATCACATCAAACTCTTTCGTTCACGCAAATGCCCTTAGTAGTTCACTTGAATACCGGATCCAGCTAGAGTGGTGCTAAAAAAAAATAATATTCAGTATTGCAGTCCCTATTTGGAATCACATAGTTTACTGTTTAATTCACCAATGTGGGTGAAAACAGATTTTATCCCAAACACGCACGCTCCACTAGCTCATTTAGTAACAGGCGGAAAATGTGATAACCATAACCTTCAACTTGTGCAGACACCATGCTCAAATTAATGGTTGGGATGTATTAATTATAGCGTTTGGTTGCAAACACTTTGTGACCAGATGTTTTTCACACCTGTCTTGAGCGTCAATTCCAAGTGGGCAGTTTTTGGGTGCTCACATGTTCGAAAGTTTGGCATATTTCTCTCGAACTCATTCTTCACCACACGGCCACTAAACACAAACTGCAGTGCCATTCCTCTATCTCGTTATTTCTTCGCCCATTCTTCCCTAAAGCCACCTCATCCACTACTACCGCTCTAAGGGGCATATTATCAAGCGGCAGCGATAATTATCGCTGGCCGCTGTTAGCGCGAGGAATCCTATCGCCGGCTATCGCTGGAAATTATCGCCATGCTAGCGCTGTATTAACAACGCTTAGCGCAAAGGCGATAATTTTCCAGTGATAGCGATGTTTTACATGGAACATCGCTGGTTTTCCAGCGATGTCCCATGGAAAACGGCGATATCCTTGGTGATAGGGCCTGTGGTCTTAGCCACACAATCCACCCCCATGTTAGGTATGCCTTAGTCAGGAATTTAGCAGACGTTAAATTCCTGCGTTAAGGCATACTTAACGCGATTGAAAATATCGCTAACCCACGTTGTTGATATGGTGATACCTGGGTTAGCGATATTTCCCCATGTTGTTTTCACAGGCACGCCTCCTTTGCATCTCATTAGCGATGCGATGGGAGGCGTGCAGAAAACGGACGCTAATGCAGGAATCACGCGCTAGCGTGTCCTTGTTAATTAGGCGATAGAATTATCGCTGCTTTTCGTCCGAAAACGGACGCTAAAGCGGCGATAATTCATTAACGCCGCCTTGATAATATGCCCCTAAAATACTTATGAGAAGGTTAGATCCAGAAGCAAGTGGTATAAGCATTGCGTGGTGGAGGTGAACAGTAGCTGTAGTTTAAGATCCCGCCACACACCCCGAAACATGGAACCGGCAGATGACGCAGCCCACCCGGCACCCTGGGCTCTCTATTTATAGTGGCTACTCTTATACACAGGGCAGTTCCCACCACCACGAGACACACAAATGATACAATATATCATGGCACGGTGGGGAGAAAAACGACATTTGGGCGCTCTCAGTGAGGACTTTTAGAGTTTACAGCAACTTCAGCACTTGCGCAGGGCCCTTCGTTCATGGCCCAGGTGAGACCGTTAACTTTTGAAGATAGGTCAAATTCTATCGGCTGAACGTACCCAGGGATATGTCAATCTCCTTCATGGCTGCGGACTCACCATCACTCTGATCCATTACCTCACCGGTGCGTGCACTCACAGAATAAAATGAGATGGTTTTCTATTGCACATTCATTTTTGACAAAAGGAGATGAAGTGATTCTCCCAGAATCACGTAACGTTACATCAAAGCCAAGACTAGAACTGGGTTCAGTAGTTCCAAAGTCTGAATCTGTGGCTGTAATGTCACATCCCTACCATATTTCACAACCTATGCACAGTGTACGCGCAGTAGCGATACAGTGACACCTATCTTCTGTAAACGAGCGGACACTAAAAACACTTATTGTGCCCTTTGTGCACCAGCACACAGTCAGTGTACTTTGGTCGCAAGCGTTCAAACTTCCTTTCAGAAGCAGCTTGCATTAGGGGCAACAAAAACAACATGAGACAGGAAACACTTGAAATAAAATAAGGGGGCGCTGTGCTAAAATAAAAAAGCGCAGCGCCCGTGAATATTTAAGTTATGTGCATGGTGGCCCGTGAAGTGGGCGCCATTGTGATAACAAAACAAAAAAACTCAAAACCGGGCACCCTGGTGGCGATACAAAATAAAAGAAGTAGTCCCTAAACAGAACAATTGAAAACTTACAGCGTAACAAAACTGTAGTTGGTCGGTGCTCCTTGCGATATAATGGAAGCGATGTATCAGGAGCACCAACCAATAGGGAGCCAGCAAAGAAGAATGACGTAGGAGTTAGCCAATGATAAGCAGCAGGCTGGATTACACGCCGTATACTGACTACAGCATGTCTTGCAGACAGCTCATGCGTGCTGACACTCAACCTAAAATTTATATAAACAGAAACAGTGGTTCCTGTGGAATAATATAATTAATGGTGATACTAATGTGCGCAATCGCATTGCAGGTAAGGGTTAAGTCGATATCCAAAGGAGAAAAACCATATACAACTCAATATTTGGTAATAACAATAGTTATTTATATATATATTAATGCAGTTTTTACAAAAAACAGTGCGATGTGTCCCCAGTGAACATGGAACCTAAAAAAATAGGGACATATTTGTGACATATACACTTGGTTTCGAACATTTAGAAAAGTCGACCATCAGAAGTAATAAGTAATGGAGACAGCGTCCTTATATAATAATAGGCGCTGATGAATGGTTCGATTTAATTTTGTCGACGGCGTTTCGACCCCTAATGCAATGGGGGGTCTCTTCAGGACCTAATGATATAGGGACATCTGAGACGAAGGATTATCTGTCAGCGTGATTTACGTGCACCTCAGGGAAGTGAAAGTGTTAAAAGGTTACTCACATTCTGGAGGTCAGAATCATTCCCTAACATTATCAGCAACTATCAACCTGAACTCAGAAAAACATCCAGAGGCGACATGGTTTACAAAACGCAGTATATGTGTGTTAGAAATGGGGATCTCTATTTGGCAGAGGTATGTACCTTTGACCAAATAGGGACCCTTGCTTCTAGTCAGGGTAAGGGGGAAACACACTCTAACCCCTGCTCACCCCCTTGGTAGCTTGGCACGAGCAGGCAGGCTTATCCCAAAGGCAATGTGTAAAGTATTTGTACCAACACTCACAGTAACACAGTGATAACACCACAAATGGACACCACACAGGTTTAGAAAAATAAAGGTATCTTTATCTAACTTGACAAGACCAAAACGACAAAAATCCAACATATGCGTACTCAGGTTAACTGACTTTTCAGGATGTTATGAAAAATAACTTGCAGGTTCGTATTTCTTTGTAGGTTTAATAAGAATGTCACAACCCAGTTCTCTTCGGCACCGTTTCCCGGTGCGTACGTGGTTGTGGCTTCTCACCACGTGATAGGCTGACTCCGCAGTCAGCGTGTGCCAAGTTATGCCCCCAAATATTAAAAGATCAAGTTGTAGTGCACGAATATGGGCCCCGGTGCTGCTACGCTCTTCAGGGCAAGTACGGGCCAACAGGGGTGCTCGAAGCGGAGGCTTCGCTATGCAAGGGGGACCGGAGCAGTTCTTCAGACTCACAACCCGCCCCTGGCAGCGGCAGACACAGCGGCACTGGACCGGAGCCTGAGCGTTACCTGGTGGGTTGCCTTACTCTCCTCCTCCCTCGCGTCTGACGTCCTGCTGGGCAACTCGGACGGAAGCAGCTGTTCCCTTGCTGGGGGGACTCCGGTTGCCAGGCGACGTGCTGTAGTCGATCGGTTACGGCGCTCCCTCTCTTCTCCTTCATCTTGGGCAGATACTCGGGCCGGCGGCGGTGATGTTCACTCGCAGCTCCTCTTCGGATACCGGCACGCAGAAATCCTTCAGCACTTCACGGCTCGGGCCGGCGGCGGTGACAGGCACTCGCAGCTCCTCTTCAGATGACGGCTCGGGCCGGGGTGGTGATTTAGCAGCGGTATGACGATTAAGCTGCAGGGCTCAGTGCGGTCAAAGTGCGCTTAAGGCACACGGACACCGCGGACCACGCGACAGTCTCTGGCTGCAAAAAGCACACGCACACAGCGTCGCTGAGACGATGAGGGGAATCTTTGATGTTCCTGAGTTCCCACACCAGGAGGCCAGCTCTTCTCAGGCCCTTGGAGACTTTCTCTTCAGGTTACAGATTGACACAGCACACAGCAAAGTCCTTCTTCAAGCAGAAGGGAGACACAGCACACAGCAAAGTCCCTTTTGTCTTCTCCTCAGCAGAAACAGCAAACTGCAGGCCAACCCCAGACACACAGCAAGAGTAGTGCTTTTCCTCAGTCTCCTCAGCTGTCCTCTTTGGCAGAAGGTTCCTCTTGACAACGAAGAAGTCTAAAGTACAGGGGTTTTAGCTCTAATATTTATACCCCAAATGTCTTTGTTCTCTAGGTGTAAGGGGTCCTGAACCCAGTCCAAACCAGTTCTGGGTGCACTCTGCCAGTGCACAACTTCTTCCTTTGTCAGTGTGGGCAGGGGTCTTCAGACGCACCGCAGGAGGTGGAGTCAGTCTTTTGTGGAAGGCAGGCACAGCCCTAGTCAGGGACAGGTACTACTCCTCCCACCACTCCAGATGCAGATCGGCCTATTCAGCCCAGGCTGACTCACTCAGATTCCTGGAGCCACCCCAGCCCCTGTCACTCCAAAGCCAGACTGTCAATCCACAACCAGGCAGAGGCACACAGAAAGGTTGAACAAGAAAATAGCCACCTTCTAAAAGTGCTATTTTCAAACACAGAATTTAAAAACCATCCTTACTAAAAGATGTGTTATTAAATTCTGAGTTCGGAGATACCAGACTCCAATTTTCCATCTCACTCCTATGGGAAGATATGCTTGTAAAATGTTACACAGCATTCCCCATTCTGTCCTATGGGCAAGATAGCCTTTCATTAGTGAAAAACGAAATTGGCAGTATTTCACTATCAGGACATGGTACACACACCAGTACATGTCCTACATTTTACATACACTGCAGACTGCCCAGGGGGATGCCTTGGGCCTACCATAGGGGTGTCCTATGTGTAAGAAAAGGGAAGGGTAAGGCCTGGCAAATGGGTACACTGGCCAGGTCAAAATGGCAGTTAGCATACTGCGCGCAGGCACTGCGGTGGCAGGCCTGAGACATCTCTTTGGGGCTACTCATGTGGGTGGCACAATTAGTGCTGCAGGCCCACTAGTTAGTCATAGTAGGGGTTACGCCAACAGTGGCCAGATAGGGCTTGGTAAAACTTGAAACATCAAGGAATTATCTGACCACTTTTTTAGTCGCTGCTATTTTATTTAAAGCAGACTAAGAACCAATTTATTATTTTCTTGGTTCTACCAATTAATTGGCAAACATTTAACACTTTGTCAATACATTTTGTCTTATTCAAAAACAAGTCATGACATAAACGATGCACTTTTGAATCACCAAGAAATGAATATGCTGATGCACCATATATTTACATTCTTATGATCGCTACTGTAAACAAAATTAAATTCAATTGAATCAAAACAACTTATATACTGTGGAAAATAATGTTACACCATATACAATTTGTCACAACAGTAGTGAATCGTTGCAGATTAACTCCCATAACATTAGTTGCCTATTTCTTCTTGAGAGTTAATAACCTTGGGGATATTGACTGAAAGCCACTATTAATTGTTATCCCTCATGGCTTGTGCCTTTGCCGACGCGTTTCGAATCCCTATGTTAATTGCGGGATTCTCCTCAGGGCAGTGACTGGTGTAGTCTGTACTGTTGTGTATTGTTCCTCCTTTGTTGGTGCGGTTTCAATCATGTAGTATTCTGAGCTGAATTTGGATTTATTTGTGCCAGATTCTTTTCATTATTTTGGGGAAATGATGTCTCCATAGTTTTGCCGTTCGATGGAGGAAGCAGGTTTGCGGGCTGCCTTCCCCTCGGTTATTGAATCTTGCTTCTAATTTGGCTTTTTTGAGGCGAAGCGATATTGCGAGCAGCGTTTTCCTTCCAGAGTGGTGTGTCTTCAACGGTTCATTTCGGATCGTTATTTCCGGTATGCCTCCTGGTACACACACCAGAACATGTCCTACCTTTTACATACACTGCACCCTGCCCAGGGGGGTACCTTGGGCCTACCATAGGGGTGTCCTATGTGTAAGAAAAGGGAAGGGTAAGGCCTGGCAAGTAGGTACACTGGCCAGGTCAAAATGGCAGTTAGCATACTGCGCGCAGGCACTGCGGTGGCAGGCCTGAGACATCTTTTTGGGGCTACTCATGTGGGTGGCACAATTAGTGCTGCAGGCCCACTAGTAGCATCTGATCTACCAGCCCTGGCACATGTGGTGGTCTTTACTAGGGACCTACTGGTAAACAAATATGCCAATCAGGGAGAACCAATCACAATATCAATTTATACAGGGAGCACTTGCACTTTGACACTGATCAGCAGTGGCAAAGTGCCCAAAGCATCTAAGCCAGCAAATACGAAATCCAGCACAGCATCAAAAACACAGGAGGTAGAGGCAAAAAGTCAGGGAAAACCACGCCATGGATGCCAGGTCTAACACGTGTCCCCTCCAGCTGAAAAGTGGGGAGAACTACCCACCCTCTTGGGAGTTCTTATCACTAAGGCGGAAAAACCTGGACAGACCATCAGCATTGGCGTGTTCTGTACCAGGGCGGTGTTCCACCGTAAAGTCCATTCCCTGTAGGGAGATGGACCACCTCAACCGTTTTGGGTTCTCACCCCTCATCTGCATCAACCATCTGAGGGGCCTGTGGTCTGTCTGAACCCGGAAGTGAGTCCCAAACAAGTAGGGCCTAAGCGTCTTCAGTGCCCAGACCACAGCAAAAGCTGCCCTTTCAATTGCACTCCACCTCTGTTCCCTGGGAAGTAGCCTCCTACTAATGAAAGCTACGGGTTAGTCCAAGCCCTCGTCGTTCAATTGTGAGAGTACTGCTCCCACACCATGCTCTGAAGCATCGGTCTGCACCACAAACTCTCTTGAGTAATCAGGCGCCTTGAGCTTGGGCGCCGTGCACATGGCAGCTTTCAGGGCATCAAAAGCGTTTTGACAGGCATCGGTACAGATCACCTTCTTGGGCTGCTTCCTTGAAGTCAGCTCTGTCAAGGGGGCAACAATGGTGCCATATCCCTTGACAAACCGTCTGTAATACCCAGTGAGACCTAAGAAGGCTCTCACCTCTGTCTGGGTCTTGGGGGGCTCCCAAGCCAGAATGGTATCAATCTTGGCCTGTAGGGGCGCCACCTGGCCGCTCCCCACTTGGTGTCCCAAGTACACCACTGATCCCTGCCCTATCTGGCACTTACTGGCCTTGATAGTGAGGCCTGCTCTTTGCAGTGCCTTCAACACTTCACAGAGGTGTTGCAGATGTTCCTCCCAACTGGACCAGAACACAGCAATGTCATCCAGGTAAGCGGCGCTGAATTCCTCCAGCCCGGACAGTACCCGGTTGGCCAGTCTCTGGAAGGTGGCAGGGGCGTTTTTCAATCCAAAGGGCATAACACGGAACTGGTAGTGCACCTCAGGTGTTGAAAACGCTGACCTCTCTTTGGCCCCCTCAGTTAAGGCAATCTGCCAGTACCCAGATGTTAAATCAAACGTACTGAGGTACCGGGCAGCTCCCAACCGATCCACAAGCTCATCAGTTCTGGGGATGGGATGTGTGCGTCAGTCTTGGTGACCGCATTAAGCCCACGGTAGTCCACACAAAACCGAAGTTCTGGAGTGGCACTGGGTGCAGCAGCTTTTGGTACTAAGACCACTGGGCTAGCCCAGGGGCTGCTGGAGGGCTCAATTACCCCTAGCGCCAACATCTTGGAAACTTCTTCCTTGATGCTGGCCCTGACCTTGTCAGCTACTCTGTAAAATTTCTGTTTCACAGGTAGACTGTCCCCAGTGTCCACATCATGGACGCACCAATTGGTGACTCCTGGTGTCAGGGAGAACAGGGAGGCGAACTGACCCAACACATGGCGACAGGCCCTCTGCTGTTCTGGGGTCAGGGTAGGCGAGAGGTTCACCCCATCCACTGACCCATCTGCTCCCTTGCTGACAGGAGGTCAGGAAGAGGTTCACTCTCCTCCTCCATTCCATCATCTGTAGCAAGGAGCATTGTCACATCAAACCTCTCAAAGTGTGGCTTGGGGCGGTTCACATGTAGGACCCTCAAAGGGTTCCTGGGAGACTGCAAGTCAACCAGATAGGTTGCTTCACTTTTGCGCTCCACCACCTCATATGGACCAGTCCACTTGTCCTGGAGCGCACAGGGCTCCACTGGTGCCATCACCCACACTTTCTGCCCAGGTTGAAATTCGACCAGAGTGGCATTCTGTTCATACCATCTTTTCATTTCTTCCTGGCTAGCTTCCAGGTTCGCCTGAGCGAGTTTCCTGAAGCGGTGAGTCTGGTTCCTGATGGCGAGCACATAGCTGAACACATCCTGTGGGGTCTTACCAGGAGACTTCTCCCAACCCTCCTTCACCAGACTAAGAGGTCCTCTCACAGGGTGACCGTCCAGGAGTTCAAAGGGACTGAACCCTAAGGACTTCTGGGGTACCTCCCTGTAGGCAAACAACAGGCATGGCAAAAAGACGTCCCACTTCTGTCTCATGGGTTCCGCAAGACCCTTGATCATGCCTTTCAGGGTTCGTGTGAACCTCTCAACCAACCCATTCCCTTGAGGATGGTAAGGAGTGGTGAACTTGTAAGTTACACCACACTCCTCCCACAAAGATGTCATGTACTTCGAGATGAAGTTGGTACCCCGGTCTGATACCACCTCTCTGGGGAACCCCACACGGGAAATATCCCCCTCAATGCACGGCCCACCACAGGGGCTGTGATTGTCCTGAGAGGGACAGCTTCGGGTACTGGGTGGCATGGTCCAGCAAGACCAAGATAAACTTGTTGCTTAAGGCTGTCTTGGATTCCAGTGGCCCCACAATGTCGATGTCCACCCGCTCAAAAGGGGTGCTCACCACAGGAAAGGGTTGGAGGGGAGCCTTACACTTCCCTCCACTCTTGCCACTTGCCTGGCAAGTCCTACAGAGCGTACCAACGTGCTTCCACATTTGGGGCCAGTAGAAGTGGGTGACAAGCCTCTGATAGGTCTTGTCGCAGCCCAAATGTCCTGCGAGAGGCACGTCATGAGCCAGACCCAGTAGGAAGGTCCTGAAGTGCTCGGGTACCACCAGCACACGGGCTGCACCTGGCTCAGCGACCTTAGGCTCACTGTAGAGTAATCCATCTTCCCAGTAAATGAGATGTGATCTGGACTGATCACCTGCTGCCTGGTCTGCAGCCTGTTGCTGCATACCAATGTGAGAAGGGCATTCCATCTGCGCCTTGCAGAACTCCTCCCTGGAGGGACCCCCTTCCTGCTGCCAATGGGTCAGCTCAGGCAGGTCTCCCAGTTCGGCCACTTGTTCCTCTGTAGGTTTCAGGGCATCCCCCTCAGGTTCTGCCTCCTCCTGGACCGTGGGAACTTCGGGGGCTGGTTTCCCATGCCCCCTGCCCCTCCTCCTTCTGGCAGGCCCTTAGGTCACTGTTTCAGGCTCCAGGTCCTCTTGATTACCCCGACTGGCTGCCATTGACCGAGTGGTCACACAGACCCACTCAGGCAGACCCAACATCTCCAAATGAGCCTGGCGTTCCACCTCCCTCCAGGGGGAACTCTCCAGGTCATTTCCCAGCAGACAGTCTACAGGCATGGATGGACTAACAATGACCTTCAAGGAACCTGAGACCCCCCCCCACTCAAAGGGAACTAGCACCACTTTACATAGGCGCACGGAGTTGTCCGCTACAACTACAGGGTAAAGCGCATTGGGAATAACCTGCTCCTCAGACACCCATTGACACCTGACAGATGTCACACTGGCTCCTGTGTCTCTCAGAGCCTCCACCCTCCTCCCATTGATGGTCACCCACTGCCTGTATTTTTTAGTGTTTTCAGGCAGGTAGGACTCCTGGACCATCTCTCTGTCTCCTAAAGAGACAAGGGTCATCACTGCTTGCTCCTCCCCTTCACTGGAAACCAATTCCTCCCCCAACGCTACACTCACTAAAACCGGTGACGGAGCACCAGTGGGTGCTGGGGGTTTCTTGGGGCATTTAGGGGCAATGTGGCCAACCTCCCTACAGGAATAACATGTGGGGGGACCCTTGTTGTCATGCCTGCCCTTAGGGGGCCAGGTCGTCTTAGGTTTGGGGGGTTGGGACTCCTTTTCCTGGGAACTGTTTTGGGGCCCTTTAGAGAACTCCTTTTGGTTACCCTTGTCCTTCCCACCCTTCTGTAAGGGACCCTGCCCACCCTTGGCTGTGGTACCCACAATCCCCTTGTGGACCCTGGTGCTGGCCCAGCGGTCCGCCTCCTTAGCAAGCTCACTGGGATCAGTTAGCTTACTGTCCAAAAGATGCTGGATAGACACACAGACTATTCAAGTGCTCCCAACTGATTAAATGGCACAACCCCTTATAATCAGTTACCTTGCTGCCCTTTATCCAACCGTCCAGTGCACGTGTGTACAAATTCACACACTCAACCCAAACTTGAATCATGCTTCTTGAAGTTCCTGAACTTTTGTCTGTACTGTTCTGGGGTGAGCCCATACCTGAGGCATAGGGCCTCCTTCATATTGGCGTAGGTCAGGGTACCTGCCCGCTCTAAGGGTGGTAAGACGTCCCTCCCAGAAGCCTCAAAGTGTTTCCATAGGCCCGCCCCCAGTTCTTCTCAGGCACCTCATTCAACCTCAGTGCAATCTCATATGCCTCAAACCATGCATAAATATCATCACCCCTCTGGTAATTCTGCACTCAATCCTTGGGTATATACACCTTACCCGCTTGCACTGGCTGTGCGCTGCCACCATTTGAACTGGACTCCGCTTGTTTGGCCTTAATGTCCAGTTCCCTCATGCTCAACTCATGAGCCAAAAGCATTTTCTTCTCTTCCAAAGCGAGAGTGTTCTTGCTCTCCTATGCTCTCTTTTCGCTCTCAATAAACAACTTCTTTTCCTCTGCCTGAGCCTTGAGTTTCAAAACTTCCAGCTCATGTTCTCTGACCCTTTGATTTTCCTGCAACTCTTCTGGGGAAAAGCCCCTACTGGAATGGTTGTTGCCAGCCCTGGAGGCTGGTCTGCCTACAGGCAGATCTTGTGATCTGAAACCATCCCCTTGCGCATCCTCATCCACATTTGCATCATCTGACTCCTCAACCTCTTTGGCCTCCCACCAGGCCCTTAAGGCCTTCTGCAGCTTCTCCTTCTTAGAGCTGCTCCTCATGGGACATCCAAAATTTTTGCAAAATTGTTTCTGTTGATCTACTTTGTAGGTAAGCAATGCCTCAATATCAAATTCCAATTCTGCAACCTCACTTGCTGGTTTACTCTTCTGAGACATGATGCGTGGATGCTTTAAGGGTCACTCAAAAATAGAACCAAAAATAAAGCACAGTATGTGGCTGCTTAGTGGTCTGTGCTAAACTAGTGATGTACACCAATCGCTGTGGGTCACGTACAAATATAAGTTCAGATCCTCACCTCTGACCACCAATGTTAGAAATGGGGGTCTCTAGTTGGCAGAGGTAGGTACCATTGACCAAATAGGGACCCTTGCTTCTAGTCAGGGTAAGGGGGAAACACACTCTCGATAACCCCTGCTCACCCCCTTGGTAGCTTGGCACAAGCAGGCAGGCTTATCCCAAAGGCAATGTGTAAAGTATTTTTACCAACACTCACAGTAACACAGTGATAACACCACAAATGGACACCACACAGGTTTAGAAAAATAAAAGTATCTTTATCTAACTTGACAAGACCAAAACGACAAAAATCCAACATATGCATACTCAGGTTAACTGACCTTTCAGGATGTTATGAAAAATAACTTGCAGGTTCGTATTTCTTTGTAGGTTTAATAAGAATGTCACAACCCAGTTCTCTTTGGCACCGTTTCCTGGTGTGTTCGTGGCTGTGGCTTCTCACCACATGATAGGCTGACTCCGCAGTCAGCGTGTGCCAAGTTATGCCCCCAAAAATTAAAAGATCAAGTTATAGTGCGCAAATACGGACCCCGGTGCTGCTATGCTCTTCAGGGCAAGTACGTGCCGACAGGGGTGCTCAAAGTGCAGGCTTCGCTATGCGAGGGGGACCAGAGCAGTTCTTCAGACTCACAACCCGCCCCAAGTGGCGACACATGCAGTGGCTCTGGACCGGAGCCAGAGCGTTACCTGGGGGATTGCCTTGCTCTCTTCCTCCCTCACGTCTGACGTCCTGCTGGGCAACTCGGACGGAAGCAGCTGTTCCCTCGCTGGGGGGACTCCGGTTGTCAGGTGACGCGCTGTGGCCGATCGGGTTACGGCGCTCCCTCTCTTCTCCTTCATCTTGGGCAGATACTCGGGCCGGCGGCGGTGATGTTCACTCGCAGCTCCTCTTCGGATACCGGCTCGTAGAAATCCTTCGGCACTTCACGGCTCGGGCCGGCGGCGGTGACAGGCACTCGCAGCTCCTCTTCAGATGACGGCTCGGGCCGGGGTGGTGATTTAGCAGCGTTATGACGATTAAGCTGCAGGGCTCAGTGCGGTCAAAGTGCGCTTCAGGCAAATGGACACAGCGGACCACACAACAGTCTCAGGCTGCAAAAAGCACACGCACACAGTGTCGCTGAGACAATGGGGGGAATCTTTGATGTTCCTGAGTTCCCACAACAGGAGGCCAGCTCTTCTCAGGCCCATGGAGACTTTATCTTCAGGTTACAGATGGACACAGCACACAGCAAAGTCCTTCTTCAAGCAGGAGGGGGACACAGCACACAGTGAAGACCCTTTTGTCTTCTCCTCAGCAGAAACAGCAAACTGCAGGCCAACCCCAGACACACAGCAAGGGTAGTGCTTCTCCTCAGTCTCCTCAGCTGTCCTCTTTGGCAGAAGGTTCCTCTTGATCACGAAGTAGTCTAAAGTACAGGGGTTTCAGCTCTAATATTTATACCCCAAATGTCTTTGTTCTCTAGGTGTAGGGGTCCTGAGCCCAGTCCAAACCAGTTCTGGGTGCACTCTGCCAGTGCACAACTTCTTCCTTTGTCAGTGTGGGCCAGGGTCTTCAGACGCACCGCAGGAGGTGGAGCCAGTCTTTTGTGGAAGGCAGGCACAGCCCTAGTCAGGGACAGGTACTACTCCTCCCACCACTCCAGATGCAGATCGGCCTATACAGCCCAGGCTGACTCACTCAGACTCCTGGAGCCACCCCAGCCCCTGTCACTGCAAAGCCAGACAGTCAATCCACAACCAGGCAGAGGCACACAGAAAGGTTGAACAAGAAAATATCCACCTTCTAAAAGTGCTATTTTCAAACACAGAATTTAAAAACCATCCTTACTAAAAGATGTGTTATTAAATTCTGAGTTCAGGGATACCAGACTCCAATTTTCTATCTCACTCCTATGGGAAGATATGCTTGTAAAATGTTACACAGCATTCCCCATTCTGTCCTATGGGCAAGATAGCCTTTCAATAGTGAAAAACTAAATTGGCAGTATTTCACTATCAGGACATGGTACACACACCAGTACATGTCCTACTTTTTACATACACTGCACCCTGCCCAGGGGGGTACTTTGGGCCTACCATAGGGGTGTCCTATGTGCAAGAAAAGGGATGGGTAAGGCCTGGCAAGTGGGTACACTGGCCAGGTCAAAATGGCAGTTAGCATACTGCGCGCAGGCACTGCAGTGGCAGGCCTGAGACATCTCTTTGGGGCTACTCATGTAGGTGGCACAATTAGTGCTGTAGGCCCACTAGTAGCATCTGATCTACTAGCCCTGGCACATGTATTTCACTTTACTAGGGACCTACTGGTAAACAAATATGCCAATCAGGGAGAACCAATCACAATATCAATTTATACAGGGAGCACTTGCACTTTGACACTGATCAGCAGTGGCAAAGTGCCCAAAGCATCTAAGCCAGCAAAAACGAAATCCAGCACAGCATCAAAAACACAGGAGGTAGAGGCAAAAAGTCAGGGAAAACCACGCCAAGGATGCAAGGTCTAACAATGTGTAATAGTTTTGGGATTGTAAACTGAAGTTAAACACGAGAAATGTAAAAATAGGCTGCATTGCTGACATGGATTACCTTTCGGGAGGATACAGTGATTCTTTAGAAATTGTACAGCACTGCTTGAGAACTAAAACTTCTTACTTGTGACTGTGTTGGGTTTACTGAGAACATTGGCTTTGGGTGCTATGGTCTCCTCCCCGAGCCCTGCTGATGATGGTAATTCTTTGGCTGGCTCAGCTGTCTGCCACTGAAATTATGCCTGTGGTTGTCTCTATCAGCTGCTGAGATGGAAGGGCCCTTCACTGCTTCCTACACTAGTGTAAACAACACCGCTTAAGTTGTCTTATTTTTTATAAAAAGAAAACTGCCCGCTGCCCTTTGCAGCCTGGAATCATCAACAGCTCTACATAGTAACGGCTGGGGTGCCTTACCGAATCTAAAATATCACAAGGCAAGCCACCACCAGATCCATGCCTTTGCTGCAGGCAGCTAGTGCCATTGGCTAATGATGCTGAAATGTTCCTTCTTCACTTGACAACACTAGCTGAGCTTGTGGTCTGTCCAAAAAACCTGTGAGACACCACGGCTGGGCAATGGGCATGAATGATCACAAGCCCAGCATTGGCCTTAGCGAACAAAAACATGAACACAGCAGCGCTCACCCCTTCCTGTCGGGCTGGGGCAGATCTGTGTTAGAGACTCTACAACAGCGCTGCATGTCACAGAAGGCACTAGAGCAAACCAAAAGTGCGTTGCATGCTTTTTGGGAAATGTACCCAGCCTTGTTGATTTCCTTGTTAAAGGTGGTCCCTGGGACACAACTATGCGTGACTAAAGCATTATAATGCAGTAATGCGGACACCAGCATTAAAATGCGTTAGTCTAACCCCTAATGCATGGTACTTGGCAGGGCTGTCTATATAGATCATCAGTGATTTTCAGGATTGCGGTCTCTGTACTGCAGGCTTTCCTGAATCCAAATTGAATTTGTGTAGGTTGAATTTTTCTATGTGGTTATTTAGCTGGGAGAACACACATTTTTCCATACTTTTGGCAAGGAGAGGGAGGTTGGTTATAGGTCTGTAGTTGTTGAGGTCATTGGGGTCATCGTCTGGCTTTTTGAGGAGGTGGGTGATTTGGCTGAGTTTAAGAGAAGCTGGCATGGAGCCACTGGATAGGGAAGAGTTGATGATTTTGGTCCAAGTTGGTGAGATGGTGTGCCTGAGTTTTTTGAGAAATGAGGATGGAAGAGGGTTAGAAAGGTAGGAGGTCCACTTCAAGCATGATATTATTTCAAGGACTTCCTTTCCAGAGATGGTTTTGAACTTGTACCATGTTGCATTGCTTTTTAGTTGTAGGTGATTGGTGCTGGTGTTCTGGTTCTCTGGGGAAGTGGAGTTAGGAGGACCAGGGGGGACATCTTTGGGAGGGGGTCAGCTTTAGTAGAATGAGAAGGAATCGGCGAGAGTTCAATGTTTGTTATTGTGTCTGAGAAGAATTTAGCGAACTCTTCACAGCACTTGGAGGAGGTATCAGTAGGATGTTGAGGGATCACAGAGGTTTGGTGTTTGATGATATTGAACAGGTCCTTGGGCCTGTTTCTGGACTGGTTGAGCTATGTTCAGAAGAAAGATGATTTTTCTCTGTAGTTGTGATTTTTGTATTTTCTACGCTCTGCTCGGAGGAGAGAGAGATGTACTAGCGAGGGTTGTTTTCTCCAGTTTCTCTCAATCAGTCTGAGTTGTCCTCTTTCCTTGCTAAGGTCTGTGTTAAACTAGGATCTGGAGGGGATGCTTTTTGATTTTTTGAGTTTTAAGGGGGCGATGGTGTCAAGAAGTTCAGTCAATTTTGCGTTATAGTGTGAGGTGAGGTCATCAGTGGTGGTAAGTTCAGGAAGGGGGAGAATTTGGGAGCTTAAAAGGGATTCTAGCATTGATTGCTGGTTATGGTGTACTTCCCTCGTCCAGTGTTTGGGCTGATGGGTTTGGTTGGGCTGCTTGGGCTAGTTGAGGTTGAGGTTGAACAAAATTAGGTAGTGGTCGGTCCAGGCAAAGGAAACGATGGAGTGGAGGGATATGCCATTGTGTTTGGAGATGATTGCGTCGTGGGTAGAGCCTTTATTGTGGGTTTGCTTTTTGCAGTGTTGAATTAGACCTTTCAATTCAAGGAGGGTGGATGTCGTTGTCATAATTCAGGTGCACATTTGGGTCTCCTAGTACTATGTCTGTGGAATACTTCATGGAGTTTAGTGTTATAAGGTCTGTTAGCTCCTCACAAAATAGCAACTTTTCATTTGGGGGGTGATAGATGATGTGGAGTTTGATGGGTTTGGACTCTTTAGAGGGGAGATCAACTCCTAGATATTCAAAAGTTGAGTTTTCGATTGTGTGGACGAGTTTTAGGTAGAGGTCCCTGTTGGGTTTGATAACTAGTCTACCATCGGTGTGGTCTTTACAGTCCTGCCGAATGGTTGAGAACCCCAGTGGGGTGAGAAGGTCAATAATGGTTGAAGAGTGGTTGTTTAACCAAGTTTCAGTCAGGAAGCATAAGTCGATTTTATGGAGAAGGCTGGTTTTTGCTATTTCAATGGCGTGCTTGGATGCTGACTGACAGTTTAGAATCCTGCTGTTTAATGTGGGTGAGGATTTCGGTTCAATGTGTGTAGGTTGGATGGATGTGAGTTGGGTTGTAGGCCTGAGGGGGCGATTGGAGAGAGGGATCCTGCTTGTGCCTAAGATGACCGGGATCTTGGGGCAGGATAGTTGGCTGGGGGGTTTTGTGTATGAGTTGGGTGTCTTAAGATGTTTGTTCAACGTATAATAGTGGTTATGCTGTAACTATTAGGACATCCCTTTTATGATAGTAAGACACTGTGCTGTACTGTTGCTGTTGGTACAGGGCTCTTCTGCTCGTCAAACACTGTGCGGTGCTCACCAGGGGGGAGGGCGATGGAGAGAACTAAGGGCAGATAATGAATATTCTATTGTCGGGGGTGAGAAGTTAGAGGAAGAGGGGACTCGCAGAGTTACATTGGCTGTCCATCGGCAAGCGCATCCAATTTAAAGCCTTGTGTATTGCGTTTAAGGCCATACACGGTAAGGGCCCTCGACAATTATTGCAACTCCTCAGACTCTACATCCCAGGAAGGTCACTTAGATCGTCTAATAGTGGAACCTCGCTATCCCCAAGATTTCAAAAGCAAAATGGGGAGGCAAAAGTTTCTCCAATACCACTACTAAACTTTGGAACTCCCTGCCCACTAGCTTGAAAAACGAACATAACCTGCTCCAATTTAGGAAACGCTTAAAGACCTGTCTATACCAGTAACATCATTCAGGAAGGAACTGTCTTCTGGTGTCTTCAGCGCCTAGATACCTTCGGGTTATGTTGCGCTTTATAAATTCTTCATTTCATTTCACTGTGGAAAGAGGGGCAGCAGGCTTACTCTTCCGTGAAAGTCACCGCTTCCTCTTGCCTGCAGAGATTGTGGAGATGCAGCTTCTGTAGGCACAGCGCACTCCCAACCTCACTACCAAAAGAGATAAACAAAGTTAAATCAAACTTACACCAGACAATGTTCAAAGTCAAAATCATGAGGGTTTATTTCCATTCAAAATCTTCTTGCACCTACAATTTCATATATTCTCACAACATATTACATTTAAAAATTTAGTGTCATTATTAGACCAATTACATACAATAAAATAATAATTATACAGGTTTGTATTTCCTACATCATACCTCCAACCACATCACCAAACCATTCACCAGCCTCGTAATTCCAATCTAAATGCATTAAACTATAAACCAGGGGGCGTGGCCAAGTTGGCAGCAGAGTAGGACATGCCTCTTGCTTCTCCGCCACCCAGGCATTTACTCACAGCCTCTAGCAGTCCTCCTGGCTCGTGCGGGTTGATGAATCTCCAAGCCAGGACTGCAAAGAGGCCCTGTTAATGAGCAGAGATTCCCAGAGAGGCACCAAGCTTTTTGTCGACTCCCGAGATGGACGGGCCGACGAGCTATGCTGTGTCTAAAATCGCAGCTGCCTTAATGGTACTACCCACCCCATGTGACAAGAAGCCCTACACCCACGCATGAGGAGGACAGGTGCATGGATTCGCGACTACACCACCAGGCTGCCCCTTTCTCATTCCTGCCACCCGCCCTTGCCCGTCAGGACCAGCGGGGGCCTTGGGACGCATGTTAGCTGCTGAGATACCGCTTCACATAAACTGGCCTCGCCCATCATGGTTCCCTGGGGCTAATGCAGAGACCCCTGCCCTGCTTCCCAATGGCTGCGCCCAGAGCCCTGGGCACTTAGGCGGCAATCCTTCTTTTGGGAGCCTACTCAATCCCAGGTACATGCCTCCCTCATCAGCATCTGCAGTGGAGGCCGTGGTCAGCCCATAGAGATATCTGTGATCCTGGCTGCCCCTCTCATCTCTGCTTGCTGGTCGGGGGCCCTTGAGAACCTCAAGGGCTTGTGGCCTCCTCCATCCAGACTGTTCCAGGAGAGCCGGTGAGTGGCCCCTAGACTGTGCTGCGGGCCCGCTGCTTAAGGGTAGGGCCTACTTGGCACAATACTGCACACAAAGAACCTGGTGAGCATGTGTAGGGGGCTCAGACCGCA
This sequence comes from Calotriton arnoldi, assembly GCA_963921515.1. NCBI lineage: Eukaryota > Metazoa > Chordata > Amphibia > Caudata > Salamandridae > Calotriton > Calotriton arnoldi. Next base: position 1,931,160 of record CAWUFW010002360.1, read on the forward strand.
CAGCAGAAACCCAGCACCCTCCTACGATCACCAGCCGCTCCCTGCTGTACATCTGCCTACGAGTGGATCATTTATGCTCCTCACTGGCCCTGTCAATTGCTTCTGTCTGCTTCCCCCAGCTCTCCCTGTGAACGCAGCGATCTGAAGATAGATCCTCCCAGAGTGGGGCTCGCTAAACCCTGGCACGTCCATGACCATAGGCGAGAGCCTTGCAGATACCTGGATTGGCTGGAACTCATGACTTTGTAGAAAGGGACTGCGCCTAGCTTCCAACTGCTGCACCCAGAGCCCTGTGGGAGCCTTCCTCCATGTTGCCCGCTGACAATGGAAAGAGCAATGCCTATCAACATCAGAAGAAGTTACACCACCAGTCCCCACCATAAACGCGGCATGTACTACTCCCACAAAGTGGCCAGAGATTCAAAGATTTGAAATCTGATGCCTGCTCCGCCACCCAAGGGGGCTGCACAAATGATCTGGTGGGAATGAAGTACACAGAGCCCCACACACAAGTCTGGGGAGGGACCCCAGGCTCAAGACATCCTCTGTCACACAGTTTAGAGTTTGTTGCAATTGGGGATCGTCCATTGTAGGATCATATCCTACCGATCCTCCCGCATCAGACAGCCCACATGGGAGTGCCCCAGGAAATGGCCTCACCTTTGCCAGTGCACACAGATTCTGTACACATATCATAACCCCACCTCCAACATGGCGACGGCAAAGCATAAAATGGACCAATCAGTTCGAGAAATGCTCACCTGCTCTACTCCGGCTCCTGTCAAAGACTCAGTCCCTAGCTCGCAGCCCCTCACACAGACCGAGCCAGACGGGGCATCCAACTCCGACCAATATCTGGTGACTCTAGAGTTCTTAGTCTCTCTGTTTGACTCGCAAAAGACCGACATCTAAACCCTCAAAATAGACCTCTTCCAGGACCTGCAAGACCTATGACAGGAATGGTCTTCAGTTGGGAAATGGGTCTCTACCCTGGAAGATAATGGTCCCAGAAACAGAGGGCTCGGACATCTGAGGATACACCCAGGCATTCTTCTTCTCCATCCTGGATTGGGAGGTGGAGGCGGATTTACAGCTAAATAGAGTCCACTGGGTCAGCCGTCCCGTGGGCTCCACCAGCAGGCCACCAGATATTCTAGCCTGTGTTCATGTCTTCCAAATAAAAGAGGACATTCTGAAGGCAGCCAGACTCAAGCAACCTATCCACTTCCTCGGCCATACAATTGGGCTTTACCAGGATGTCTCACTCCTCCCCCTCCAGAGCAGCAGAGAGTTTAAACTGATAACTACCTTCCTGCACTCCAAAGACATGTCCTATGGCTCAAGGCACCTCTTCAGTTTAGTCTTCCTTTAGGAGGGCCAGCTTCACCAACTCAAGACACTCAGAGTCGCTCGCCATGTCCTCGGCTTATCAGATGAATCATCTCCTCTATCCATGCCTGGTTCTCCGCAAGTGTCTCTACCCGAGCACCGTCCTGGCAAAGAAAGAGCAAGCAGCACCCTCATCCCAGGCCAGAAGAGCATGCACAAGAGTGCCAGGCAGTGCTGGACAGCTTGGCTTTGGGTACAGGTCTGGCCATTTCTTGGCAAGCACCTCACTCTCAGCTTGTTCCTGGGCACCATATGCCGAGCCAGTTCATCTTCCTTTTTACACGGCCTGCAGTGGTGGAGGGCTATTTGTCACCACATGCTATGGGACCAAGCTCCCATCCCCCGGCCTAGCCCACCATGCCAACTGCTATCAATGATGGACTTCTCCGTTTCATGATTATGTTCTTGTTGTTTGTAGGGGACTGTTATTGTTAGTTTTTATTCTTTCATTCTATCATTCTGCATATTCTATTCTTGAGACCAACATATTGGAAAGGTCAGGATTTTTCCATGTCACCCTCATGTAGCCAGTTACACTCCCTGGACTCTCAATAGATTATTATGCCCCTCCCTATGGCCCACCTTCCTGGAAGTTAAAGTACCGTAAGTTAATTTAATAATAAAAGTTAAAGTAAAGAGCCTCAATGTAAGAAGCCTCAATAATCCCACCAAGCAAGCAGCAGTCTTGTCCCTTCTGGAATGCTCGGGTAGCGACATCTGTGTCCTACTGAAGACCCATTTGCTGTCCAAAGATATCCATTGGATGCAGTTGCAATGGTTCCCGCGACAGCTGTGGTCCTCCGGTTCTTCGAAGCAGGGGGCTGGCAATTCTGCTCTCAAGGTGTTTTAGAGGCGAGATCCTGACTAAAATTGCCGAAATCAAGAGTCAACTCATAGCATACAGGTTTTGAGTGGGCACTTTTCATTTACCTCTTGCCAACATTTACGCATCCAATGAACAGCAAGAGAGGTTTTTCTAATAGGCACCCTCACACCTGGGCTTCATTCACCTGACGTGACCATATTAGTAGGTGGTGACTTGAATATGGTTATGGACAGTGATCGATACCATTCTGGCCAAAGCTGGGACCAAGTTGAGGCCTTCTCAGCTCAAAGGCTTCAATGGTTAGCCAATTGTGGTCTGAACAATGTCTGGCGAACCTCTCATTCCAACATTCAGGACTATACCTTCCATTTAGCTGCTCACAAAACATATGTTCGTATCGACCATTTCTTAGCAACCCCAGACCTACAGGCCCTTGTTTGCAACACCTTCATCGCGCCCAGATCATTATCAGACCACGCTCCTTTGATTCTGGTAGCATGTATTGACACTTGTCAGTCTAGGGCATCGCCTTGTCATCTGAGGAAGAACCTACTCCAATCCCAATCCACGATTACATCCATTCGCAAGGTGATCACCGATTTCCTTCAAACAATTGATAATGGGGAAACATCATTGGCTTCTCTTTGGGAGACACTGAAACTAGTGGTACGAGGTGACCTTCTAGCCATATCAGCATCCGATAATTGCCCAGGTAGAGAGAAACAACAAAGCTTAGAGTAGAAGGTCTTAGAACTTGAGGCCATACACTAACACACCAGGGCCCCTCGGGTAGGGAGGGAACTGGAAAAAAAATTGATAACTCCTCAAGCGCTTAGATTTAGACAGGGCAGAATATGCTATGGGACTCCTAAAACACAAATTCTATTTGGGTAGTAACTTTTGTGGCAGATGCTTGCACATTGCTGACACCGGCTCTCTCACTGATTCCATGTTGGAAGCCTTAATCTTTGTAATCCCGATGCCTGGCAAGGACCAAGCTCTTTGCGGGTTCTACAGACCCATCTCACTCCTTAACATCGACACCAAACTATTTACCAGCATCTTGGCTAAATACTTTCATGCCACGCCTGACTGACCTGGATCAGGCTGACTTCATACATGCCCGTCCGTTACTAGACAAAATCCTCAGATATCAGAAGGCCCTTCTCCTTTTGATTGCAGCTGAAATAAAATTAGATAAAGTTGTTATATCCTGAGTTCAATGCTATTCATGCCCTGCCTGTAGAATCTTACTGTGATGACATGCTATGGAATGTTGTGAGTCAAAGAGTCACAGTTGACTGGGCTGAGCAGCATGTGGGCTGCTCCTGGTGGGGTCTATTGTACCATCTTCAATAAAGCTACCTGAAACCCATCTTGCGTACCTGACTCAATTACTACAAGTTTTTGGCGACGATCCTGAAGCGAACCTGCATCTGTCACCTCTTCAAGAACCTCAAGCAACTTTAAAAATACAGAACCTACTGCAAATCAAGTTATGTTAAGCCATCGTTTACTCTGTGTGTCTCTTCAGCACAACACAATTCAGTTTTTCCACTCGTTTGAAGTCCGAATCTGCGTCACAGTCAGAGGAGTGTATTGCCACATGGATTTCTGCCGCAGTTTGTTGTTCGCTTCGTTGCAACGCCTCATCATAAGTCTGGGCGGTGAGTTCTACTGTCTGTGGTCACTTCACAAGTCCATGAGTTGCAAGTCTTCTGGAACTAGTTCGTCTTTTCACAACACTGTGTGCATAATTAGTCATTTACTTCTCTTCACTCCGGTGACAGGCACACCACGTTTTAAGACTGCCTGTCTGATTTAAGTTTCAGTATGCCTTTATGGTTATGTCGTTTACTCCACCTTCAACCATCGGTACATATACTGTTAGCGCTTTCGAGTCTGAAGGTTTGGTTCTAAAGGCATATGGTTGTTGGTCATGTTTTATTCCTTGCATTTAGGGTTACTATTCCCTGTACATTTATAATCACACATAAACTGTGATTATTGTTACCCTTTCAGAAGGATGCTTCACACAATCGTTGCTCGGGTGAGTAGTCGCTCACCGGCGTTGGTCGAATGTCATGGTCGTATACAAATGTTTTTGCCATTGTGCTCAAAGTTATGTCATGAGTTCCTACTCATACGTGTTAAGTTAACACAGTCACATTACTGCAGGGCACGGTGTGGAAGTTCCTCACAAATTTGTCCTCATATGGACATGTTTGTCAATTCATTTACTCTACATAGGGTGTGTATGGAGAATACTCCTATTTTGTGCACAACTCAGTCCTGGTGTCCTTTTGGGAGCTATGCAAGGGTGTCATCCCCTTTTGCATTTATATATTTTTGGTTCCTACCCAAACACTTTCGGTTCTACCCTTTTACAAGGGATCCATGCAAAGGTTCCATCCTTCTGCATTAGTTCGGGTTCCTACCCTAACACTTTCAGTGCTACCCTTTTTACAGGGGATCCATGCAAAGGTTACAGTCCTTCTGCATTAGTTCGGGTTCCTACCCAGACACTTTCAGGTGACAGGTCTCCACCCGGTCGTCCACTCCACATGTTAAAGTGTTTCTCTTTTTCACAAGGACTATTGTTTTGTGGGTTTTAGTCCCATTCTCTTCCTACTCCCTCACTTTTCGTAGAGTTTTGCTTTGGGTTATAGTCCTCCCAATCTTCACACATAGGTATGTGGTTATATTGATTTGTTATTGTTCATATACACTGTTGTCTTTACATTACATTTTTTCATTATGTTTTGATAATGGTGTTTGGCTTGGGTGAGGATTATCCTCTTTCTTTTCCTCATCTTTCTTGTTTCTTTCCTCTTTTCTGTTTTCCTCGCGTTGTCATCTTCCTGGTGTCTCGTGTGGATTCTGAGCTTTCTTCTGCTTTTCTGTCGTGTTTTCTTGCTCTGTTGGTTTTTCATTTTTCAGCCTCCTTACATTCCCGCTCTGGCCAGTGGGTGTGTTTTGGGGCAGTCGTTCGTGCTTCCTCTTCTCTGACTATGTTATTTCTTGCCTTTGCTTTTGTGTATAGAAGGGAGGATGGTTCTTATGTTCTTATTTTCCTCTCTTCTTTGCTTCTCTCATCCTTTTTGGTTGCTCTCCTCTTTCATTGGTTCGTGGTTCTTATTTCCTTTCGGTTTCTCCTCTTAATCTTTCTTCTTCTCTCATTGTTGTTGTTTTGTATATTTGGGAGAAAGGGGGATAGTTATATCCTGAGTTCAATGCTATTCATGCCCTGTCTGTAGAATCTTACTGTGATGACATGCTATGGAATGTTGTGAGTCAAAGAGTCACAGTTGACTGGGCTGAGCAGCATGCTGGCTGCTCCTGGTGGGGTCTATTGTACCATCTTGAATAAAGCTACCTGAAACCCATCTTGCGTACCTGACTCAATTACTACAAAAGTCCACTGGCCTTATCTGTTCGGGACCCTGGAGCATTTTGGTTTTCGTGATACATTTTGTAGTTGGGTCTATAGCATAATAGCGTACCTAGGGCTTCAGCAAGAGTCAATGGGTGAGATCTTGGCCCTTTCTTCCTACCCCCCTCCTTTTTGCTTCATACATGGAACCCCTAGCCCAACGGATGAGGTCCAACTCTGAAATCTCTGGAATCCAGTTTGGCAGTGAACAGCACCTCATAAGCCTCTAGGCAGACGATGTGATCCTAGCCATCACTGGCCCTTTGACATCCCTCCCTGCCCTAGTAACACAACTACATACTTTTGGGAATCTATCCGGTTTTAAAGTAAACATTAAGGGTGGGTGACAGCGAAGTTTGCAGAGTTTTGCTAACCTTGCGCTCTGCTGGGAGCATGGAGTTCGGCACAAAACTTCAAATCCGCCGTGTGGCGGAGTTTGCCCCCACCGCCCACACCTAATTACCTTCCACCAGCCTCTCGGCCGGTCTAGGTGCTGCTTTGTCTGCACACCAGGCATGGTGCTGCCAGTGCCACCGCTCCTGCCGCTGTGGTAGTGATCCGCTGAGTTTCTTCTGTAATATAACTCCTTTGCTGCAGGACTCGCAAGCAATGTGCATGCATGCGCATGGAGAGTGGAGACCTTAAATTGGTCTCTACTCTCCATGTGCGCGCATGCACAGTCCTCGTGAGTCCTGCAGTGAACGGGTTAAATAACAGAAGAAACAGCACAGTCACCGACACGGTGGCTGGAAGGGTGGCAGCACCGTGCCCGGTTTGCAGGGCAGCAACTAGGCCGGCCGAGAGACTGGGTGAAGGACAGGAGGTAAGCTGGGTGGAGAGCTGGAGGCGGTTTGGGGGTCAGGGGAAAGGAGGGAACCCTCCCTGACGAATGTACTGTGCACCACCAGCCAGGTCTGCGTGCTGCTATAGGGTGGAGTGGAACTCCACAGAATTCAACTGAGTTTTTAGGGAACTTCACAAAATTTGGCATAGTACAACACCCACCCTTAGTAAACATGCAAAAGTCACTGATCCTAAAGCTCTCGGTAACTCCACCTCATGAAACACTTCTCAGCTCACTATTCCTGTTTGAATGGGTGAAATATTCTATGCCCTACCTTGGGATCAAGCTGGTGCACTCTGTCCCTAAAACCATCACACTTAATTACATGTCCCTCACCCCGCAAATATTAACTGATATTAACACTTGGCACCACCTTTGCCTTTCCTGGCTGGGTAGACTTGCGGCCATGAAAAAGACAATCGTACCACGTATTATTTACCTCTTCCAAGCCTTTCCACTGACCCCACCGAGGCACACAATGTGGTCCTTACAAATAAAAATAAATACGTTTGTCTCGAATGGGAAGAAACCCCACCTTCAGAAACACCTCCTGTACCGCAGTAATGCGGCCTTGCAGTGCCCCCTCTATTGCGATACGCGATAATACCAAGCCTCTCAGCTCTATTCACTAGTGGAATGGAACCGGCCACTCTCTGAGAAGCACTGGTTCTTCATGGATCAGACAGTGGTTGGCTCTCATACCTGGAAAGAGCCATGGCTCCCCTAGAAACATAGGGCTTGAGGACTCTATTCCTCACCAGTGAATAGTTCTGTTTTCCGTGTTTGGGATGTGGTAGCAATCAAGTCTAGTTTGACCTCCTTCCTGTCCCCTCTGACCCCCATCATTGCCAACCCAGACTTTAGACCGGGGGTGCAACAGGACAGGTTCCATTGCTGGCAGGAGGAAGGATGCAAAAAAATGGGATGTATGTTTGATCTCCTGGGTATCATCTCATTTCAGTTCTTAAAATCTGACTATGGCCTGGAAGAAACAGATCGTATCCAATATTTCCAGGTTCGCAATTGGGTGATGCAGCCTTTCATTAAACCACATGCAGAACGGCCCCTTACGCCCTTCGAAAAATGGGTAATCCTTAAAAACAATGATAAGCGCCTTATTTCTGAACTTTACACCATGCCAGATTGGGGGGGGGGGTCGTCCATTAGATCTGCGGGAAAAACTAGATGGGAGGTGAAAGTGGGGTAGGGCACTTTCTGACACTGATTGGGAAGGTATCTACTATAGAGCCCGGCACACAGCCCATAACATGGCAAGTACCGAAACAACGTGCAAGATAGTATCCTACTGGTACCTGACTCTAGCATGGCTCCAGGCTTGGTACCCTAAGCGTTCGAAGGAGTGCTGGAGTGGCTGTGGGGCTACGGGCATGTTTCTTCACCTTCTATGGCATTGTCTGCAACTGGTCCGCTTCTGGGAGCGTGTACTTGATAACACAGACCAAGCTTTCGATACCTCAATTCCAAAGTTCCCAGCCTACACCATTTTGGGACTTCCCAGGTCCCCGACATATCCACTTCATTCTACCAGAGAAAAACTAATGGCTCTGGCACTAGGGGGCGCCCACTAGGTGATTCATGACTTATGGGGCACCGAGAGAATCCCTGATTACACTGCCTGGCTACACATATTATGGTTCTTCTTGGGAAAGGAAAAATTGTTCCTAGATTTGACCAGAAGGGCGACTCCTATGGCTACTTGTGGGAACCATTCGTCTGCATACTCTCATCTGAATTCAATGAGTTGACATGCCTGTCTTACTTTAAATTGCTTCATTTGCGCCCAACGACCGAGCCTACTGATAGTTCACTCCAGCCTAAGTCTCCTGACTCTCCTACTTGCTCAAATCTTTATACCGTGCCTTGACACACCTCTTCCTTAGACCATTTAGCTGCATCTTAGTAAGGAATTTGGGGATGGGTTTGGTTTGTCTGTGTTTCATTGTGTTTTCTTTGTTAAAAATGCCTCAGTAATGCTGTCGGCCCCGGGGTTGTAGGCGGACAGCAGTGTAAGCTTTGACTTGTATACTTTATTGGACGCTGCTGGCACCCTGGGTTATAAGCAATCAGCTGTGTATGTTTGCGAATTGCTGTGACTTGAATAAACAGAATTGATCCATAAACCATGAACCAACTGTTCCCCACACACCAATCTCTACAAGAGATATTGCCTCCCTTGAAATATTAGTATTAGTAATAATAATCACGTATTGATTAATTAACTTGCTATTATCAGGCACAACAGTACAATACTGCTGCACTTTTATTCCATGGCACACACCACCTTCCTTCGTGAGAAGAATCTAAAGCAAGCGTGTTTTGAATAACCATGTATTGCAACAATCACTCCATTAATTTCTATTTGTGCACCAGCAATATTATTTGTGAAACAATCAAGCCAAGTAGACAACTTTCTAGTCTTCAAAGAAACACACCATAAATATCCACAGATACTTGTCAAAACACATTTTTCACTCCTCTAAGACCAGTGATATTCACATTCATTCATATGTCAGACTCTAGGGAAAACTAAATTTAAAAATCAGTTGCCAACCAAGATTAAATTAAGCTGCCTTTCCACAAATGCAATGAATTCCTCTTTATATAGGGTCTTCACCCTTCATAAATTCACCATCAATGATAAATGTATGACTGCATTCACTTTTTCAATTGTTTCTAGATTTTCAGATTTCTCACGTCTCAGACAAACAACTCCTTTCTTTTCCATTTCAATTCTAAGTTGAGGGTGTGTTTTGAATTTCTGGTTCTGTCTTTATCGTCTTCTTGCAACTTGGGGTCATATGTGCAAAATGTGATTTGTGGTCGCAAATGGCCCGGTTTGCAGAATTGGGCCATTTGCAACCACAAAAAATGGTTTTAAAATGTACAAAAGCCAAATTGCGATTCAACAACCACCTCTGCATGTTCCAGGCCATACTTTGCCCAGGGATAAACGCACTACGTGGTGCAATCGATTGACCATTACCTTGCACAGCCCCTTGGTTGCTCAGCTGATCATGGTCAATGAGAGGTAGGAAAATGGGTCCATTGTTGGCCCTCCCAGTTCAGTCATCATTCAGATTATACCCTCACTCATTGTGTTGGGGAGAGTGCCTCTTTGTCCTACCTCTCGAAAGACCTCTAGCAGTCTCTCTGATAGATAAAGTAAAAAAGTCTGATAAAACTCTGGTAAAAACCCATCACTTCCTGACGTCTTGCCCTATGGCATTGAGTGCACCACCTCTCTTCCTTCCTCTATAGTGAGTTCAGCTTCAAGTCCCTCCACCATAGCCTCCGGGAATTGGGGTACTTCAATGCTAGCTAGGAAGGCATGTATGGAGTCAACTGGGCAGTAGTCCACACCCTGATAGATACCTTGCAAATGTGCTCTGAAGGAGTACGTAGTAGATTTTTGTGTCCCCGCAAATGGGCCGTCCAGCTGAGCCAGATATCACACCGAAGGGTCCTCCACCTCATGCTTCAGCAACCAAGCAAGCTCTCAGCTGGGCTTTTCCTATTCCTGTGTAGTCATTGTTGGTATGTTTTAAGGGTCAACTTATCTAATCTATCCCACATTTCACCCAGGGTACGTTTTACTCCCAGCACCTCCAACTGAGCTCTGGAGATTCCATCTCACATCGTTGAGCGCCAGCTAGCTTTCGCTCTTGTGCTATAAGCTCCTTCTGCAATTGTTTTTAACTGCTTAGACCTTTCTCAGGCATACTCCTCTCATCACCCCTTTCATTGTCTCCCACTCATTTGCCCTCATCATTGTGGATCTTCAACAGCCTCCCATGTAGGCCATGAGTGCATTAGTAGGATCAGCCAGACATGCATCGTTCATTAGCATATCTGTGGGCATTCTCCAAAAATAAATGAGCCACGCAGTCGCCCCCCACCAGCAGTCTAACAGCAACAAGAAGCAATCAGATAAGACTCTGCCCAGAAATTTGGCAGATGGCAGCAGGGTCATATCTATGCCATTCACCAGGAGGCACTCAAGCTGGCTAAAAGTATTGGGCCCGATTCACAAAAGTAATCTGAGACAAAATCCTAACTTTACGACTTTCGGTATTCACAAAAGGCATTTAGTAGTAGTAAAGTTAGGATTCCTATCAGCGCATCACACTTGGAACCGACGCATCATCGCTGTTGCGAGAAGAAAGACAATGCATCGACACCGATGGATTTCTTCAGCTGCACCTTGCATCTTCGTCAACACAGTCTGTATCAAGGTACTTTTGTTCAGTTGGCCTAAGTGGGCCCACGCTCCATCCCAGTCCCCCTGAACCTTTTCTTTTTTTAAACATATTTTATTGGTTTTAAGTATACAGCACAGGGGTACCTGAACGACATGCAGCAACACATCTTAGATAGAAAATATCAGATACAGACATTATTTCCCTTTCCCCATGTGCATTCTAGATCAAACCCCCCCCCCCTCGTACAACAACTCTGGTATTAACATATTTCTAACAATGCCTCATGCCTGTATACATTATGATCTTGGTCTTGCACTCACTAGCTATGGCCATGAGTGAATCTGTAGATTCTCTGTTCTGATACATACGTTATCAGCTCTGTCTCCAGTTGACCATCTGCTGTGTTATACGTCTTCAGGTGAATATTTCTATAGAGGGCCTACTTTGACCAAATTTTAGTGTGTCTCAGCGGGTATCTTCGAGCGATAAAAACAGGGAGTTCCAATTCCATAATAAAATCCATGCCTGACTTCCAGAGCAATATTCGGGGTGGATTCTCTGCTTTCTAGTGTTTGGCTATGTCCTGTTTTGCTAATGTGAGACCCAAGAACAACAGGTGTCTTTTATACCTGTTTCCCCTATGCTGTCCGTGCTATGTAATAATGTTAATTTTAGGAATCTCGGTAAGTTCCGTGCCAATACCTCTGTCAGACAATTTAACATCCCTCGTTAAAAACAATCTAGGACGGGACAGGACCACGTTGTGTGTATGAAGGTACCATCTTCCGATTGCCACCGGAGGCAGAGCGGAGACGCAATCAGTACCGCTGTCCATAATCTGTGTCTGGTATAATACACCCTGTATAAGTATTTAAATTGGATGAGGCGGAGTCGGTAGAGACTCCTGCCTCTCGTTGGGATTGAAGTGCCTCTGCCCAGTCTTAATTGGCAATCAGTCCTACATCAGTGTCCCATGTAGTTCTTAAGGATTCTAAGTTCGTGGGGCTATTAGCGACTAGAGTTTGATAGATCTTGCATACTTTATGTTCCCCTAGATCCCCCATCAGGTCTTTACTATATGGGAGACGAGCATGTCGCAGTTGTAGGAATTTGTAAAATTGTGTATGGGGCATGGAGAAGTCTTTTTGGAGGTCCTTAAAGGATTTAAGAACTGTCCCGCTCATGACGTCTCCAAGGGCTGAGATTCCGATTCAATCCCAGTTTCTGAATCCTTGGAGGTCTGCAATTTGCGGAAGCAGGCGATTCCGCCACAGTGGGGTTACTTGTGTTAGGCGGCCCCACCAGCCGATTCTTCAAAGAGTCTGTCGCCAGGTCATGTTCACTACCTTCATTGCCGGGGGGAGGTCTTTGGGGTCAGTCCTACTATATAGGAGTGAATGTACAAAGGGCTCTCCCATAATCCATTGTTCGAGTTTGTATGCAGGGTCATTTCTGGACCCATACCACCAGTCATTCAGTATCTGCAGATGTGCAGCAGTATGGTAGGATTGTACGTCCGCTACAGCGATGCCCCTGCAGTAGGTGGATTGTATGCCTGTACGTTGGGCCACCCTGGCAATGCTACCCCCCACAGGAAATGTCCCAGAATTGCGTTGACTTGGCAGAACCAAGTCAATGAGATTGGATAAGGGTAAGATTGTAGTTGGTATAACAATTTGGGCAGGGAGACCATCTTAAAGATGGCAGATCTACCATACATGCCTCTGCGTTGTGGATTACCTCAGGGATCCTCTCTGAGCCTGACTCTTTTTAATGTGTATATGGCCCCACTGGCGGCTATTGTAGCCCCCTTTGGAATCCATATGGTGACCTACGCCGACGACACCCAGTTGGTCGTTGCGCTTAATCAAGCCAAGCAGTTATCTCGAGACCTCCACTCATGCCTGGATGAAGTCTCTAAGTGGATGGGGGCGTCCCACCTTAAACTCAATGGAGACAAGACAGAGATCATGATCCTGGGCAATCCCTCCAACGTCTCATTGAGTACTATGTGGCCAGCATGTATGGGACCAGTCCCAACTCCCAAGAGCGAGATAAAGAGCCTGGGCGTCTGGCTAGACCAGAATTTGACTTTTAAGGTGCAAGCCAGGAAGACGGTGGCAACTTGTTATGGATTGCTTAGAACGGCCCGCAAAGTGCTTCCTCTTCTCCCTCCCCAAGCCAAAAAAATATTAGTCCAATCCTTGATACTTTCAAGGATAGACTACGGAAATGCACTCTACTTAGGGGCCCCACTGGCAGTAACCATGAAACTGCAAATGGTCCAAAACTGCGCGGCCAGACTACTATTTGGAATATCTAATCGCCTCTCTGTGAAACTGGCCCTATGTGCCCTTCACTGGCTCCCAGTGAAGGAAAGAATCAGCTTTAAGGCCCTCTGTATTGTCCACAAGTCTCTGCAAGGGAACGGGTCTACCTTAATCTCGACAACGTTTCGCCGCTATAAGGCTACCAGGGAATTGCGTTCGGATGAACTCCACTTGGTGGAGGTCCCAAGGATCAAGAGGGCGAGAAGTGGCGGCCGCCTTTTTTCACTCAATGCGGCCAAACTTTGGAACGCACTACCACTTCATTTACGCAGGGAACCCAGCCACCCTGCCTTCCGAAGGCAACTAAAAACTCTGCTGTTCCCTTGAGTGTTTCTGTTAGTGGTCACTGGTCTAGCCCAGCGCTGGGAGGCCCCCGGGTAGCCATGCGCTATATAAGTGCCCTTTTCATTCATTTCATTCATTCATACAGGGACAGAGGGAGTGTTGACCAGTTTTTCACCTCCGTTTTAACCCTTTCTGTTGTTGCCACGAGATTACGTTCCCAGGAAATGGTTTGGTTGTCAGATACATAGACTCCCAGATATGTGAAGCCATGCGTCACCTTTGTAAGTCCATCCCCCCATCGGTTGTTCCTCATTGACCCTCTTATCGGCCAAACCAGCGATTTAGATGCGTTTATATATAAGCCGGATGTCTCGCCGAAGATACGGATGATCTGTAGTATTCTGGGACTTGATCGGTGAGGATCGGTTAGGAAAAACAGGATGTCATCCGCATACAATGCAATACGATCTGAGATTTCCGGGGTCCACTCAAAGCCGCAGTACAGTGCATCTTTTCTCACCCAAGCTGCAAGGGGCTCGTTCGCCAGAGAAACAAGCATTGGCATAGCCAATAGGTCTCGCCTTTGGGACCTTATAAGTATTTAGTTATCCAGCACAATATCCTTGGTGCAACAACATCAAGTGTTGCATGGCTAAACACTTATAAGGTCCCAAAGGCGAGACCTTTTGGCTATGCCAATGCTTGTTTAACAAGTCATCTTGGACCAATAAATTAAAAATTTTAAAAGTACTTTTGTAGGCGCACACGCCTGTTGAACAAATGTACAAGCGTAAAATAAAAACCTTGGTGTCGTACTTTTTTTAATACTCATAATGCATAGCAGTCACAATGCTGTACAGCAGGGATGAAAAAATATTAGTAAAGCCTATAGGTCTATTGGCAAGACCTATTGGCTTTGCCATTGCTTGTTTCTTTTGCTCAAGCATGGATTTTACAGTTCTCTCTCTCATGTGCTTCTCCCCTTCCCATCCAAATGCCCACTCCCCCACCTGTACCCTGGTATTGTTAGCTCACTCATGTGGTTGACCCTCAAAAAAACTCCCTCCTCCTGCCAAGTGTTGCTTGTTCACTCCTATGCTTCTCCCCAACCCTCCCCATTGCTCTCCCTCATGTGCTGCTTTTCCCCCTCCTCCCAACATCGCCCGGTTGCTTCCTGTCACCCACTCCTCTCTTGCCCAGCACAATCTTTTTTAATTTTGTTTTATTTATTTTGGGGGATGAAAAGGTAGCAAATAGCTACCCGCCCTCCACCTAAAAAAGTGCTTTCATACTTTCTTTTTAACACAGATCCATATTGGATCACGGAATTACACACAAAAAATGGTGATGGCGTGATTTTGTTGGAATGTAGGCGGTGTACGAGTATTGACGCATGCCTGTGCAGGTCATCGCTGATGTGCGTGCCTACAAAAGGAAGCAGCCATATCATTGGCTCCTTATACTTTTTCTTTGCATTGTTTTTCTGTTTTGGTCGTGCTGTACAGCATTACCTAAAAACATAGGCAAAGCCAATAGGTCCCAAAGGCTGGAGCATATTGACATTGCCAATGCTTGTTTAGTGCTAATAAAGTAGCAAGACAGATTTTGGTTAGCAATCTTCCTTTTAGCCCTTCTGTCACAGTGTTGTGAAAGACGGTGGCCAGTCTCACATACAACAGGGTCCATCTTACTTCAGCACCAAACATCCATCTTCAAAGCGCCACAGAAATGCACAGCTTTACAGGAGTCGTCTTGAAGCACCGGACGGTGGCATTTCTGACCAACACTGCCAACTCCCTGCATACAGACAGGACGAGTCAGCATAGGACAGCGCCTGGCTTTATTATTTGATTTTAACTTCCTTTACGACACTGAAAATGTTCCCCTCGTTTCTATTGCGCATGTACATGTGGCAAATTTCAATCCTTCAACCATTTCCTCCAGGCACCGAATAAATACGCAAAAATATCTTTCCTAGAACACTTCCCAAAGACAGGTGCCTCAGTGGCACTGAGAGGACCCTCATGAGGGCTCCACACACGTGGTACCCATGGGTCAGAAAGCACAACTCCACCCCCATGTACAGCTGGGCAGACTAGATTTAAGAGAACATCCATCCACTCCACAAGCTGCCTCTCGGGGCTTGTGCTTCCAGAAGAAACGAAAGCACCTTAGCCAAGGGCACCTGAACTGCAGCCTTGTAGAAAGGGCAGTACCCGCTGCCTCACAACTGGTGCAGAGCACCACTGCTGAACAGAAATAACACCAGTGAAATAAACTGAGTAATGACAATCAACACTCCATCACCCTTCCTAAGCCAGCACACCTACAATACATTCATATAGAGCTCGTATTCTCTCCCTCGCTCCTCTTGGCTCCAATAATCGCTTTGGGACAGAGGCACATGTCAGAATAAGATGCACCTCTGTGGGCATCACACACAAAAACAACATGCTTCCCACACATGCCACACTGCTGTGCAACATTCTACCAGCCGAGCACACCTACAGTGCAGTGTCCCACCAGCCTGCTAATGCGCTTCAGTGCCTGCTCAGGGTCGTGCCACTACATAGAGTCAAGTAGAGTAGACTTTAAAAAAAAAAAAAACACATGATAAGGTACCAGACATTCCTCAATATTTCTGTAATTAATGTAGGACCTCAGTTACATAACGTCCTTACATAACGTCGTTCACCATTCGCAGGTCGTGTACCAGAAGTTAAAACCTTGCGTCTGGATGCTGGTTCCTTGACCCACACCTCACACACGCCCCCAGGTACCTTCTGGAGACAGTTGTATGCTACAGAAATGTGATGCTCACCCCGGCACTGCCAAAGCGATTTAATTTTCACACATATCCATCCCGAATGATGATCCCAAGTGAGAGGCAGAGAATCGCTCTTCATGTACACACAACTCATCAGATGCTCGTCTAGCAAAAATGTTCTGCCACAGGTACCAAGATCACAGCCCGAATACCACTGCGTTCAGCCAATTGTATCCACCTAACAGCCATTGGCCAATCCTCCTATATACCAATCTCCAGAGAAGTGCTGTTGCATCCCTGGGGCCCTGTCATTCTAGACTGGAGAGTAGGATAGCCTTAAAGCAGGCACCAATGTTCACTGGGTCGTCCCTGTTGGCTTGAAATTATGAGCCAGAACCACAAACGGAATGGGTGCTGAAGAGGCCTTCACCTTCTGCATCACTATCAGCAAGCGCACAGTGAGAACAAGGAGCACGTCAGCACCATCCTCACGTGACGCAAAAGATCTGGTGTGATGGTCCCCTCCCATCCAGAGGGGCTCTCCTAGCTGGGTTATGTCACTTATCAGGCAAGAGCCTGAAAATGGAGTAATGCTGCGGGGATGACCCCACTCTGCGCCTTGAACAGGCGGCTCTCGAGTTGTTCTCGGAAGGCTGTAAGTGGAGATCTCCAGCTGGTCTATTCCAGCGGCTTCAGGTCAAATACCGGAGCGATGGCCGTTCAGGAGGTAAAGAAACACCGTCTGGAATGAAGGATAACTTAACTTGTCCATCTTCCATTGACTATTTGGGTTGACTTTGAGGCCTGTTGGCATCTCCAAAGACCGACAGTGTGACCAATAGCAAGTCATACAAAGTCCCACAACCGCATTATCAGTCACCTCCTCGACACCCGGAGGGAGCATTGATTAGACCACAGCCAAGCACACAGGACACCGTCATCAACTGTGTGCAGTAGGGAAGGCCAGGCCCCTGCTTCTCAGCGCCGGCAGAGTGCACGCAACAGGCCTTCTCATGAGATGACGGAGATTCTACCAGGAGACACCTAAAAGATTCATAAATGAAAGATGGACATCTGAGTGAGCAGGGCTCACGCAGCAGAGCCATCTGAGGGAGGGAGCAGCTGATCTCAGATCAGGAGCCGCACTGACCTCACGATGACCCCAGGTTGGCCTGGCTGGCCGGAAGCTGCCGCCCGCTCCCGTTACAGCGCGAGCTGAGCACAAGCCAGGAGCAGCACTCATCTCACGGTGACCCCAGGTTGGCCATGGCTGGCAGTGCACTGGCCGGAAGCTGCCGCCCGCCCCCCGTTGATGCGGCGAGCTGATCAGACTTTTAATTAGAAAAAGAAAAATCAGACGAGCCTCGGGATCCTGTGGAGAAGACAGCGACGCAACCTTAGCGCATCAAAGGCGCGCCGGGGAAATTCAATTTTCAGACACTGTAAGAAGTGCGGATGGGAGTGAAGGCTCGGGCTGGTCGGGGAGGGGCGGCTGCTGGGGGTGTGGGAGAAGCGGTGCCCTCCACAGACAAGGACAGGGGCCCGATGAGCAGCACGCCAGGTGCACCCGCGCAGGTGCCAGGGCGCCAATGGCTTTACATGAGCAGATGCTAGCAGGCTGCACTTACGGGCATGTCGTGCATTTTAGAGGTGAAGCCGTAATGCTGCACGTTTCAGTGTGGCAGTTTCCGCACTTTTCTGTACACATCCCACTAAGGATCTAGGCTGACGTGCTTAAAGGGCACTTTCGCACCTGTCACTGAAATGGACCACTTCCGGAAGTGCTTTTACTCCCCTCTGTGGGGTATTACTGCCATATCCGGTGACGATTGATACACGGTAGGGGATGGTACCGACACTTGCCTTAAGTGGCTGTGAACATATCACTATGAAAGGACCAGCAGCACCTCCCCAGTCATTGATGCGTACAGTACTGCAGTAAGCAGGGGTGCTGCTGCACACGTCAGTGTCAGAACCAGTGCACGATCTGGGCAGGTACTGCCTGGTACTTCTTTCATTTGAATGGGGGAGTACCCGCACTTACTTTTCAGGCCTGCTGCAATACATTAAATGGGAGAGTACCGGCACTTCTCAAGAGGAAGCAGGTACTCTAAATAGCGAGTAATTTCACTTCTATATTTCCAATTAAAGCACTGGTCAGAATTAGCAGTAATGTACTGGTCAACGGGATAGTACAGACAATCCCTGCAAGACTGGCATATGCATCAAGGTATGGCCCGGACACATAGGGAGGGCAGGCAATTATACACTTCAACAGCTCAACTCCCACACCATGCAACGCGCAGGCTCGTGATGACATGGCGCCCGCACGGCTCATGGGACCGTCCGTCTGACAGAGAAACCATCCGCCCTTCTCCCACAGAGGGTCAGCTTGCTCCCCTCATGCCGAGGTCGGAGTTGTAAGCGGTGTGGGTTGCAGTTAGTAGTTCAGCCTTCCACATCTAGCTACATAGGTTCAAATCTAGATTGGGGCAGCCATTCTCAGCGCCCGGTGTGACGTCAGCTCTACATTGTTCGAGGCCGAGTTCAACATTAGCCCACTCTGAGCCAGAGGCTGGCCACAGGCCTAGTGAAGTTAGAGTGCGTCTAGATAAGTTTGTGTGACGTGCAACGCCTGGGTAGTAATGTGAGCAGGGTTCAAGTTGGATACATGGACTCCTATTAAGGCAGAGCAATAGCAATACCCATCATTACAGCGCCACGAAGCACCAAAACTACAGAAGCAAGCGCCGAACAAAAATATATTACTTTCACGCCCAAAACCACGTCCACCGACTAACCTATGGAGACGTATTCACTTGTGTGTCAGGAAAGTTTAAAGTATACTCAGGACCACTGGAATTATTCTATTCTGCATCGTGGCTTTTTTTTTTTTTGCATAATTAAAGATTTGCCACACATTACATCATCTGCTGCATAAACTGCAGACTTTCAAAAAAAATGTAGCTCAAACATCAAAAGTTACAACAAACATGGTGACCCGTTTGCACGCAGAGAAAGGCCCTTCCCAAAAAGTTGAACTGATCATCTTTGTTGCTTTTTTGTATATTGTTGTTAAACTGCCATTAATGAGGTGCAATCCTTGTCCAGATAGTATTAGCATGTGTAAAAGTTACAAAATAAGTCATACTATAAAAAAAGTGCCACCTTATACCACATAATTGTCCTTTTCTTGTGGCACAATTTCGTCACCAACACCGCATAATTCCAGTGGCCGTGCTCATATGCCTGTCATTGCAACAGTGTGAGAAGAGCCCTGCTTGTGCATTCATGCAGGTGCACAGTTGTGGATGGATGGGCACCGTGCAATTTAAACCACAGTGAATAGGAGAATACAAAGAGGACGCAGCCCTTGCAGGAGCAGTCTTGCATCATCCACAGTGTGCGGCCTGAAATCCACAGGTGTTTCAGAGGCGCTACCTGTAGGCATGTGCATTAAATTCGAGCCATTTAATAGGCCGGGGGGTGGGGGGGTTGCACGTAAGTGTGGCAGGCACGGGCATCATAAAACCAGAAACAGTGTGTGCCCAGGCACCGTGAGCAACAGACTAAAGGAGAATGCAATGGTGCCCGTCTGCAGCCTTCACTTGTGATACTCTGCAGGCCAAATGCCTCAAGCCACTTTTAGCCCTCAAACAAAGCACAAACAAAAAGAACTAACAAGAAAAACAAGAAGAGAGTTCCTAGAACGCCTTGGTTACTGCATTCTGAACATATTAACTCACTACGTAATAAACGCACAACAAAAAGCGACAGTGATCAGGCCAGACTGTAAACTCCCCTGGAGGGGGGCTACCTGTGGAGGGGGTGAATGCAGCGTCCTTCCCTTTGTTTACTTCGTTTCAAGAAATCTGACCCCCGCCCACCCTGCGCCCCCACTCCATCCTGTCCTGAGAGGACCCCCTTCTGTGGGCCTGTTGAACATCATTGTTGTGTCTGTTTGCCGAGGCTGTTCTCAAAGGCTCGCTAGAAATCCCTTCATGTGGGGGGAGGGAGTGAAAGCGCAAACACGGCAGTCGCCACTCACTCACTGCTGTGCACGCCATGGCACAACTGTTCTACCAGCAACGGGCCTGCCCTCGCCACACCCTGCGCCGCGGAGAATCTGGTCCCTAAAGGAAGGGAGCGCTCCCTGGACGGGCTCCGCGTACAACGGAGGAGAAGGGAGGTGGCACGTCAGTGCTACAGAATAAAATGAATTAATGCTGGGCGGGACTAAGGTCGTGAGCAGAGGCCGGGGGAGGAGTCTATCGTGACCTCACTGTGAGCGACTACGGTTAGTGAGATATCGCAGGATAATCTGACATCACCATGCACAGTTGTTTGGTGAAAATATCAGTCTATATCAGAACGTGGGTATCCACCGATATTATAGAATTATCGCGACAGCACCGGATCAGGCGGTTTTGGGACAATGTCAACAATACAAGCAGTGCAGAGCAAGGGGTGACTTATGGGAATAAACTCTTGAGGTACCAACCCGAGGTTCGATGGTAAAACTGTGAACATAGCGAGTGCTGAGCATGTCCCAGGCACAGCCGGATTTGCTTTCGCATTAAATACCATTATGATTAGCAGCATATGACTCCAAACACTAGACCGTACTATAATCTTTACAATTTATTACAATCTTGTACCTAATATTGTGGCTGTAAAAGGCGTTTAAATCTTATTTGAAATTCCCCTACAAAATAATTTTGCTGCTGCCATCTTGTGACCAAACAGTATACAACCTTTTGTTGGATTAGGTTGTGATAATGCGAATTAATTCGGTTCTTCGTTGCAGTTGTTGGGGAAAAAGACAAGTGGGAGGGGTGGGGGGAGTGTGGCCGAGAGCAGGGACGCGCAGCGTTTACCTTGCGGGAGCGAGCGCGATAATTGCTAACAGATGTTGCCAAAGCTCGCTCCTGCAAGGGAATCGCCAAACGTGCACGCATTGCCATTGAAAGCAATGCAATGCGTGCACGTTTTTGGGAAAAAAGCGGATCGATTCCAAGAGGTCCCCCCTAAGTAGCGCATGCGCGCTGCGTAGGCGAGACCTAAAAAGCAAGGGGGGAAGGGGGCACCCTTGTTGAGTTCCCCGCTGGATTGGTAATTGGATCGATGTAGCCCCTGCCACCCGGATTGAGGCAGTGGAGGGCTGTATATAATAATCTAACTAGTGCTATATACCGAGGCTCCATGTTTAAATATCGCAGTAATATGAACAAGTGGGTCCAGCTGACCGAGTCAAATGCCTTGTCCATATCAACCAGTAGTAAGGCTGCTGATCTGTCTAATCTATCAATGGCGGCTATTGCGTTATGTACTCTACGTATATTGTGCCGAGTCGCTCGTTGTGGCATGAAGCCAGCTTGGTCTGGATGGATTAAGACTTGAAGGTGTGGAATCAGCCTATTCGCCAATTTCCTAGCGAGTATCTTGGCTTCAATATTGAGGAGAGATATTGGCTGATAGGATGCACATAATTCAGGTGGGCGATCCGGTTTCGGAAAGACCACAATTTCTGCATGTCTGCAGTCAGGAGGTAGACATTTAATCTTGAGTGCCTCCTGAAGGGTTGCTAGGTACCGCGGTCATAGTGTTGTTACATACATTTTGAAGAATTCAATAGAGAATCCATTGGGTTCTGGTGATTTACGCGATGCTATTCCTATAGCCGCTGAAGTTAATTCCTCCAATGTGATGGGACTTTCTAAGGATTCACGCACAGCGGCAGTTAATGCCCTGGGCAGTATGTCATGAAAGAAGTCTTTGATCTGGGATTCTGTTAGAACTTCTGCGTTTGGTGTAAAGTGCTTGGTAAAATTCAGCGAAGGCTCTGGCAACATGCAAGGGATTGGTGATCATCTCGCGAGTACATGATTTAATTATAGGTAGTTGTACCGGTTTTAGAGAATGTTGGCATAATGTATGTAGCAGTTTCCCTGATTTATCCCCCCATTGATACATCCTGCTTTGTGTAGCCTGCCATTTAGGTTTAGCCTCATCTAGCTGGATACTTTGGTATTGTTGTATTCCTCTTAGGGTGTCCATAAACGGGCTTTCCAGTATCATGTCCTTATATAGGCACAATTCGCCCTGCCCTTATATAGGCATAAAATCCCAGCCCTTATTTAGGCATTAAACCGTGCACTCCAAATACAGGCATGGTCTCCGACATCCGTCCACCCTAATGTCACAACGAGTTCATGAAGAACAGACCCTTAGGCTGCGGGAGTTTCCCTAGCCCAGGACTATTGATTTCTTTACGGACTCATATATTATGCATGAACCATTATTCCTTAGGGGTTCATTCATGACGTCTTCCGCTGTCCGACTCACGTCAATGCTAACATTCTTAGGTACTTCTCAGGTATAAATATACCTTCCCTAGCCCCTGTAAACCAGAGGAGACCTCGACTTCAGAGGAGCCCGATTCCCGGCCTGACGCACTGAGAAGACGCTGTCATCCCTGCACGCAGAGAGTCCAGCTTCCAGTGATCTGACTTCCCTTGCGGGGTGTTGGAGTTCGAGTCTGGCAAAGAGATTCCCACCTCTCTCATTCTTCAGGTATGGAGCTGACTAGAACCTAGAGGGACTCTTGGCATACTAGGCATACTAGGCTTAACATACTCTTAGTATACCATAGTAAGGAATACTTCACCTACTTCATACCTCTCCCTACACCTAGGTTAGGTTAGGTACATTGGGGTAGAACTAGGTTAGAAACGCATCGTATGAGTACTCGCATTTTTAGTCTGTGTCATTTATGTAAATGTATATATACTAAAAGATAATGCTATCGCAGTATTATTTATTTCTACTGCTCACACTGTACATTATTTATCTCGCATACTGTCTTGTGATCGTAACAGCACATTTTACTTACACCAGAAATAAGACTGTTCAATAAATCTTTTATTGAAACGCCCGTCTGTTCTTTCTGTGTAACTTGGAGAAAACTAAGCATGCACGATTGAGCTGAGTGAAATAGTTATCTATTGTTTCCACGACTCTGGGACGCGTTCTGATTCTAAAGGGAAACAAAGTGGTCATGTTTTGCGGCTGCCAGAAACTACTCCCTTCTTGTCGTCAAGGAGTTTCTAGTGGCCTCTGAGCTAGCTGGCACAAGTAATTAAGTTTAATATACTCGATAGGGACATACTGACCTTAGTCCTATGTCAAACCTATAGGATATATTATTCCAATGCGCAGAGCCTATTAGGGAAATAGGAGCTACACTACATGGCGCCCAACGTTTGGTAAGGCGGTAATTCAACATTAGATACTGAGTAACTCAGCCGTGCTTTTTTCTCTCAGAGACCCCTACCAATATACTCGAAAAGACGTCTGGAGTGGGCAGGGTTAAGTATCCACCAAGGCTACATAGGGCAGTACCCTATATATTAGCTGTTTGGTTTGCTCAACGTTGAAGGATACAGTGTTCCAAAATATTGTGCACCTTATCTTTGTTTCCTTGAAACTTGTTCTACATTTTTCAAACTACAAAATGCCTGGCTCCGATACTGAGACCGGAAACGGTGGAGCTACGGATCAGTCAGCTGTAACAGCTTATAACATTACAGGTTTTATTGAAACCGAGGAGGGTGTTATAGACATCACTCCAAACTTAAGAAGAGCCATCACTCTAAAACTCATAAAACATGGCCTACCACCAAGAGGAGGTGGAGCAGTTTTCGTGATAGAGGCACACAAATCCTTTCAGACAGAGGTATTCTATTCATGGGTAATATTTCCTGAATCCAATTCAGTAACACACATGTTTCACTTCTACAAAGAAGATGATCCACCAGAGGAATACATTCCTTTGAGGATATTGAAATTCCATTAACATACCAGGAGCATCAGCTCTGGTTTAAAGGCGCCCTAAAACATCACAAAAACATTACCAGGCTCGGTCCACTAGGTAGACCAGGAGCAACATGGCCGATTCTAGCCGGCTACACACCTCATCCTGACATTGAAGAAATGTCAGACGAGGAATTACTTACTCAACTCACAGAGTTAATAAAAATCTACAGACAATTGGTCCAATATGTCATGCGGACTTTCACAGTCCAACCACCATTGACAATTCCAAATCAAACTCCTCACCAGGGGAATACACTAAAAATTACACCACAGACTCTATACGCAGTCATGGGTAAAATGCCCACAAAACGTGAGCAAATTCCATTCTGGATAGCTCAAAATATTACTCAAATAGAAGCAGTATTTCCAAATACTAGCCCATATGAGAAACACAGAATACTGACAATCAGTTTACCGATGGGGATCACACCACAACTGGAAGACTGCACCACTTGGGGCTCAGTCTTTGCTGCCATCTATACTAAAACACATGGCATTCCGTCAATTGCGGTAATACCAGATGTCCTGAAACAAATTCAAAACGAATACGGGGCAGAGCCTGCTCTAAATTTAGGTATGCAATTACTGAAAAATTTCGACCAGGTCTCAACAATAATATTATCTAATATTAAAGGGGAGGCAGCAGCAGTGGCGATCCGCCCAAAATTGCGGGAATTTGATGTTACAGAACATCAAACTGAGCTACCCAGAATAATAGAACAATCTTATGCAGAATTAGGCAGAGATAGTTTGGGTGGAAGACCAGTGAAGCCAAAACTATCTGAAAGTCCTGAGAAGGACTCTATTAAACAAACTCCTACATCTTCTAAAAAGAAGTGGGAGACTAATAAACAAAATTCAAATGAGAAACGTTTTCAATCCCGAGGTAGGTCTCCTCAAAAGGAGCCCTCTGATAGGAGGTATAACCTCAGGAATAGGGATAATTTGAGAAAACCTGACAGGTATCAAGATACTGATACACGTTCCTCTCGTCCCTTTCAGATCTCGTCAAAGACTTCGGAAAGAAGAGGACGATCGGAACATAGAGAAGAACGCGTGAAATCGAAAGACGAAAAACACGCTCCAAAAACTAAAGCAAAACCTCAATTCTCCAAAAAGAAAGTAGCAGGTCTGAAGGTCAGACATGCCGAGAATACTGAGAACACAACTCAAGAACGGAGAATGGGCTCAGACAATGCTGGACAGTGCAGCAGAAGTCACAATAGCTCGCCAGAACCTGAAGGAACTTCTGGAGATAGTGGACTTGAATGAGTACATTAAAGTAGAGACTGTAGACACCAGGGTTAGTACTCCACAAAAGTTATATGAAATAACACTCCGGATGGAGGGAGATAAACCTAGACAGGTGAAAGCACTTTTTGGGAAAGACTATCAAAGGGCTATGACATACTTCTAGCAGAAAAGGACTGGCCACCACAATTTGTCAGGGAGTGCCCACATGGCGAGGACATTATTATGCCTGCCTTCTCCAACCATATACCAATGCATCTAAAATATACATATGCCAGGAAATGGGCAGTGGCCCAGGCCCCAGCATTATATAAAAATCATGTAGGATGGGATGAGGACTCACCTCACCATAAAATACATCTGAAACATGAACCAACTGCACAAAGGCAGTATCCAATAAAGCAAGAAGCTAAAAAAACAAGTCAGGGAGATCTTAGATCAACTTGAATATCAAGGGGTGATTGAAACATGCACCTCCTCAATGAACAATCCTTTGTTTCCTGTCTCCAAACCAGACAATACATATCGTCTAGTTTTGGATTACAGACACCTAAACATTTGTTCTAAAACTTTTGCAGTGCAAAATGCACATAGCACAGCATTAATGAATAACATTGTGCGTAAAAAATATAAAACAACAGACATCTCAAATGGTTTCTTTTGTCAAAACATAGCACCTGAAAGCAGGTACTTAACAGCATTCTCCATAATGGGGACCCAGCGTCACTTTTTGTCGACTCCCACAAGGGTTCAAGAACAGCCCAGGTTTATTCTCAGCAAGGGTAACTGAGTTACTACAAATTTATGACAATGAGGCATTGTCCTATGTCGATGACATCTATCTGACAGACGATGACCTGGAAAAACACTTGGACAGGGTGAGCACCATTATACTGGGTTTCGCCTCTGAGGGCTACAAGTTCAACTTTAAAAAGTCCAGAATTGCCCATCTCAATGTCCTATTTCTAGGATATGAGCTTTCAAGTGAAGGCAAGAGCTTGGCAGCTAACTTTCTAGAGAAATGTGCGCTGCTCCAACCTCCAAAAACGCAAAAAAACTTACAATCCATCCTGGGTTTCCTAAATTTTGGAAGAACATACATTCTAAACTACGCAGAAAGGGTTAAACCTCTCTACGCATTAATCAAACATGATTTTTCGATCAGAAACTAGACACAGGAACACACAGAAATCTTGCGTTCACTACAGGCTAACATGTTAGCAGCAAATCACTTACAAACACGTGTAAGTCAACGAAATTTGGTGATCCGAATAATTTCGGGTCAATGCGGATTCACCTACTTAACCTTCAATGAGGGTGAGAAAATACCAATCGCATACAAATCGCATTTGTACACACAAGCGGAAATGCGCTTCAGTTCAACTGAAAAAATTCTGACAGCAGTTCAAACCGCTGTAGCAAAAGAAAGAGCCTTAGCCCAAGGGAAACGCATTATTGTCGTAACCCCGGTACCAGCTTTAGAAGCGGTCACAAAAGCAAGCATTCCAAATGCTAAAGCATTACATCCAAGATGGATACAATGGGTTAATTCTCTTGCTGCAACAGATGTTGAATATGTTTTTGATCCAGATTTAAAAACACAAGCATTCCTGCAATATGAACAAGAATGTCCTCTGCCTACTGAAATTCTGCCTCTCGATCAGTACGAATTCATAATTTACACTGACGGATCCGCACAGCCCGCAACAGGGAGTAAGCAAACTTACAGTGCAGCGTGTGCGATCGTTAAAGGTCGCATGCGAAATGGCATCTTCAGACCTATGGTCACAAAAACTCAATCTCTAGGGGATTGTACTGCTCAGCGAGCTGAACTACAAGCATTCAAACTGGCATTTGAAAGTACAGATCGAGAATTCCCCACACTGATAGTGTGCGATTCCTTTTACTGTGTTCAGTTGTATAATGACTATATACGAAACTGGCTTGAAAATGGTTTCAAAGATGCGAAAGGTGGCACAATGGAAACATGCTAAAATTCTTCCTCTACTAAAAAAACCTACGGCCGACCCTGAGGTAGCCGGTAACTACCGCCCTATATCCCTGCTACCTTTCTTCTCCAAGGTTTTGGAGAAATATGTCAACTCTATTATTACTGATTATATTGAGACCAATCATCTTTTGCACCCTATTCAGTCATGTTTCAGGGCAAATTTTAGTACTGAATCGGCCCTTTTAGAAGTGGTGGAAACTATAAAAACCACGCTAGATAGAGGAGGCAATGCGGTCCTGGTACTTTTGGATCTCTCCGCGGCTTTTGACACCGTGCCCCACAATAGACTGGTGCAAAGATTGGTGGAGGGTGGTGTCGGTGGCCTAGCCCTGAGGTGGATTAAGTCATTTCTCAGCGACCGCCTCCAAACTATATGGTCCCCCCCTTTCTCTGCTGTTATTCCTCCTATGAATGTTGGAGTCCCGCAGGGCTCTATCCTGAGCCCTACCTTGTTCAATCTTTATATGGCCCCTATCACCCTTTTGGCTGAACAACATGGGGCTAAGATCGTATCGTATGCAGACGATACTCAGTTGTTGTTCACTTGCGAGAAGGGTGTTGAGTTTGATGGACATGCAATTAACTCATGTCTCTCAGCAGTTTTTTGTGGCTGAAGGATAATCAAATGAAATGTAATCCTGATAAGTCGGAGATTATCTTTTTGGTTCTCGACCATGTGAGACTTGGTATGACTGGTGGCCGCAGGATTTGACCCCCAGGTCGTCTGTGACCATGGTTAAGAACCTTGGTGTCAGGCTGGATGCCACGCTTTCTATGAAGTCCCAGATTCAATCTGTAGCTGGGACTTGCTTTGGGATCTTAAAAATGGTGAAGAATTTTCTTCCCCTGCTCTCTGTCTCTCACAGAAAGACCATTGTCCAAGCTCTGGTAATCTCGAGATTGGATT
Organism: Calotriton arnoldi; assembly: GCA_963921515.1. Taxonomy (NCBI): domain Eukaryota; kingdom Metazoa; phylum Chordata; class Amphibia; order Caudata; family Salamandridae; genus Calotriton; species Calotriton arnoldi. The sequence continues at coordinate 1,959,298 of CAWUFW010002360.1, forward strand.
ACGTTAACTCTCTGTATTTGGGACTTCCCAGTTATTTAATTGCCCGTTTGCAGGTGATTCAAAACACGGCTGCTAGGGCCATCTTTTGGCTGGCCCTAGAACTCATTCGTCCCCTCTTTTGTTATCCCTGCATTGGCTCCCTGTTCAGAAAAGAATCCATTTTAAAGCGCTGATTCTGGTTTTCAAAGCTTTTAATCAGATTGGAGCTCCTTATCTCAGACAAAGATTTCCCCACTACACTCCCCAACGTACTCTGAGGTCCTCATCTCAACTCTTGATTCCTGTTCCTAAAATTTCACTTGCTCGGGTCGGAGGTCGATCTTTTCAAGTGGTCGCCTCCCACCTATGGAACAGTCTCCCCTTGGCCCTCAGACAGGTGCAGGACCTTCTCACCTTCAGAAAAAAACTTAAGACGTGGCTTTTCCAACTTTAATCCCATTTTGCAGGTCTTTCGCCTTGGTTCTCCTCTCTGTGGCTGTTTATGCGGTTTTTGCTTAGCGCCGGGACACTCCTGGGAGTAGCCGTGCGCTTTATAAATACCTAATTAACATAACATTAACATAACAATAAAGCATAAAATGCTTTGGGAACAAGTAGTTCAGTTGAAAAAAGAACTACCAAAGGCTCACGTGATCCACACACTGAGTCATCAACGTGATGGCGTTCACGTTGCAGGGAATTCATTGGCTGATGAAGCCGCAAAGGGGGCTGTTCAGACGGCTTCCGTAGCTGCGATCACTCGTTCAAAAACAAAAATAGACGGTGAGATAATGTTGGCTGTCAATGCTTCAAGCAAAGGCAGCAGTGCAGCGTTACCAAAAAAGTTTCCACTCAAGTACTCTTATGTAATTGATGCGAACAACGTTCCTTTTGCTCGAATCCCTGGAGTGGGGGTAGGGTAATTCCAAACAAGGAACGCAGATTAGGACTAATCCTAGCAGCACACGAAGGGATAGCTTCTGCCCATGCAGGTGTTTCAGCGACAGTATCTTTACTCAAGCAAAGATATTGGTGGCCTGGCATTCGGAAACAAACTAAAAACTATGTTTTAGAATGTGATATTTGCCAACAGATGAAAGTCTCAACAGTGAAACGTCCTGCGCAGACACCCCTGTTCATTTCAGACAAACCATTAGCTTGTGTTTACTTGGACCACTGCGGTCCCTTGCAAAGGGACGGTAACTATAAATATATCATGGTTGCAGTGGATTCATGCTCTAGGTTCCTATGGATATGGCCTCAGCGCTCGGCTGACGCTCGAACTGTTATAAAAGATTTGCGAGTCTTTATCGGCACATACGCAATAGGCACGCTACATTCTGACCAGGGTCCTGCGTTTAGCTCTCGGGCTTACAAAGAAGCCATGGCCAGTCTGGGCGTTGCATTGCGGTACTCCTCTCCATTCCATCCTGAGGGAAATTCGGTTGTGGAAAGGAAAAACCGGGACATAAAGCAGTCTATAACAGCTAGGGTATTAGGTTCGGGTGATAGGTGGGTCAAACACCTTAATGGGGTCCAACGCTCATTGAACAATCTGCCAAGAAGTTCTCTAGGGGGGTCACTCCATATGAGGTCCTATTTGGGACAAGAATGTGGGTACCAGACCTTGAACACGTAGGCACAGTGGTGGAAAATAAACCGTTTGATATCAAAGATCGTTTGGCTGTTTTACAGGAACTGAATGAATTAAGAACGAAACAAAGCAACGTATTCCTACAGCCAACCACCACTGGGGAAAAATCGGCGGTCCCAGCAAGGCCTGTCTGGATTCCAAAAGTTGGGGATCTAGTCAGAGAAAAAATTGCGGACAAGAAGGAATTTGGACCTTCTTACAGACAACCAGTACCTGTCCTAGCAGTTCAAGGAACTAGAACAGTACTTCTGCCGCCCCTTGCTGGAAGAAAGGAGAAAAGATTTGTGTCCATCGACCTGATCAAACCACAGTATGTGGCCAATACTAAACAGTAGGCCTCGTGGACTCCGACCTAGTAGCAGACGCACTCCTCTCGCTACTATCCAAGAGGTTCAGACTGAAAGACTGATAACTATCGAGACTTCAGCAGCAACAGATGAAGGACTAAGCAACAACGCTATGGAACTCATCCCTCTTGACAACCAAGTAACAGTTCGTCCAAATACGCCTTTCTACACCAATGTAGCAAGTGATGAACTGGTTCCAGTGATTTCTACAAATCCTGATGCAATTCCAACAATTGATAGGACTGCTTCTGTCTATTTCATTAACTTTGATACGTTCTCAGAAGATCCGAGTGAACCTGAATCGACGCCAGCATCATTCAAACTCAAGCAGCAAGTACAAGACTTTCTTCACTTTCTGAAAAAGACTTATTTGGTTTCTCCATGGATTGAACTCTGGATTATATCCGGACTATTTGTTTTCCTGCTCTGGCTAGCTTTGGTAACAACTGTGAGCGTGCTTATAAGTGGCAGATACATCCATGTAAACACTGAAGGAAAAGATGTGAACGTACTTTTGAAACCTCATAAATCTTCCCATCGTGAAGCAAGAGACTTGTCATCAGTGAACATCACAGCTGTTCCTATACAGGATGGTATAGTGTGGGACAAAACAGATTATGACATCTTCGGCCCAACGGAACAATTGAACATTCCACATTTGTTTAAAATTTCACTAAGTGATCTAATTTCGTCCAGTACCTATTCAGATGATTGGGACTTTGAGACTGTTAACAACATAATGTATGACCTAGAAAAATCTGCAGCATTTTCTAAAAATGAATATTTAGAGGGTTCATCAGACTATGAACAACTGTATTGTTATAACCACTATGGTCATCATTATTTGCACAAATCTGCATATCCAAGAAATGTGTTTATGTTTAACCAATGGGAGCATTGTCCTACACCACCACAAGGTAGTTCAAAAACATTTGCTAGTAAGTTTCCATATTTTTCAGGTTACAATACATCTGACCCAGAAACATTTTACTTTAGAAATGTAAACAAGACAGGACTGAAAATTATGTTAACTAATACAAAACAGATTTACTCTGCAGCATTTATTCCCCAACTGTCTAGACAGGGTTTCGACTTATGGAAAGACACAATAGACACAAAACTGTCTGGGGTACTAAAGATTGTCAAGTGCAGGGGATAGAAGCTTTATTTAGAGCCTGTATCATCCCTGAACAAATAATGTTCTTGAATGAAACCATCCAGCAAACATCTTGTCTTGGACTAGCCAAGATCAAGGAGATGAACACACTTTCTGTACCAACACCTGCAAGTGATAACGATACACATGCAGTGGTGACAGTTGACAATATACTACAACTCAACAGATCTAATCCTGATTGGATAAAATGGTTGATCTGGCCCACAGACACGAATAACTGTCAGGAAAGATTCCTGAATAAAACTCAGGGCTTTACTATTAATAGGCCAGACCCAAGATACGTCCAAAGACTGCATCCGGGGTAGTAACAACATACAGTGTAGGAAAATTATGCCTCGATTGGCTGCATAAGTCTACACTACAGGATGTGAAACAACACTTATCCTTACTTAAAAAGGACGCAGACCTTAGGGAATTCTTGCTTGGACCAAGAAAACCGCGTCAAAAACGTTTCATATATGCCGGCATTTATGCTGCCTATAATGAAGCATGGAAAGTATCACAGATGGAGGCCGCAGAACGAATACGTGAACTTGATCGTATTAATTTAGAGAAAACACTCTCTGTGGTCGACAATGGGTTAACAACTTTGTCCTCCAGAATTTATTCATTGGATGGCATTGTATCCTCTGCTATCGACATACTAGAACAAGATTTGGCGATGTTACAACACGGTCAGTCTCAATTATGTTCTATTGTGTTATTAAGCTGGACGCTGCAATCTTTGCGAGCGGGCTATGTGCCTTGGCGTTTTATCAACACGTCAGCTCTGTTTGCAGAATACAATCTGACTGATAAACAGATCGAATTGGCACAAAGAGGAGCAAGGTATACAGTGCTGAGCATTGAAAAACTGGAAAAATTACCATTCACAGTGGCAGAAAAACCAGCTACAGAATGGCTTATTCATGGCAAAATAACATTACCTGTGACTACTTTTGAGTTTCAGTATTGCCTCAGACAAATGCAAGCAGGCAAATATGAAAGGTTGGGTAAGGAATACATTAAGACATCTTGGGATTTACCGTATACATATAGATGTTGGAGTGGGGATCGTGAAGTGTTTTTGAGCGGTACACACTGTAAACGTGCACTGAGCGGTTCGCGTATTTGTCAGGACATTTCTTTACACGGGGCTTGTAATGGTTCTGTGGCAAATTTGTCTTGCCATCAGCAGGGTACACCAGCTGCTGTGATTAATCCAACGTTTGGACAACTTTCTAATGGGAGTTACCTCATGTTGAATGATCAGGGTTGCTGCGGCATGCTGCCAGGCATCCCATATCTAGTAACGGTCAACTCCAGGGTCACTTGCTGTATGCAAGTATTGTTTGCCCCAATAGGCACAGTCAGGGAGTCGCCTTTGTGGCCTTCGCTGAACGTCTCTTTTTATAAGATTTGATACTTTGAGCAGAATGAAAGCCATGCTTTTACAGCAAACAGTGCCTTTGACCTCGGCCAAAGAAACCTTTGATCTACAAGTAGCAAGGACTTCAGCTGAGATACAGACTTTAATACGTACAAACTGCCCTATACATTTCCTAGAAATGATAGGACGTATCTTCAATATGTCTGATACAACCGGAATTGTACATGTATTTAAGAGCATCTGCTCCGGTCTGTTAGCACCTTTCCAGGCAATACTGGAATCATCCCGAACTTTGCACATTCGGTGTTTGGTGGCATACCATTAATTCTAGCACTTGTTGCCGGAATTCTATTTCTCTTCCTGCTATTGCGCTATGGCCAGCCTATTCGCAGACATCACTCCGAGCGAAATGGAGAAAGCTCTCCTTGAAAGAAAGTGCCGTGAGCGAATAGTACAGCTATTGGGCATGACTCGTCTACGGGGCCTGAATACCACGTGGTTCCTGTCATTTAGACCAATCTGGCAAGATTGCATCTTACCTGTTCTACGATGCCTGCTATGCGGTGAAGAATGCGTGTTGGACACCTGTCTAACATTTCCATCAGCAACGCCAACGGATGTCGATACTCTGCTGGTCCCGATAACGTCCCATGCTCTGTGATGTCCCCAGAGGCTACCAATCCTGATGTCAGCATTCATTGAGATCTCACAGACGCTTCCGGCTGCTGCTGAGGTACGAGAAAGATCTACAGGCACACAGGTAACAACGGACGCGAACATTGCTACGGCAACCTATGCTGGAAGCGATGCTTCTCATCTCTGTGCAATTAATCTACTACACGAGGTGTTCCAACTGACACCAACTTCAGTGGATGATGTTTTGTCTTTAGAAATAGATGATCTCATGTTTACACCAGACCCGTAAACTGACTCTGATTCAGCATACAGTGTTCCAGAGATGCAGTAACAATTTGGCCTTCATTTTCCAAAAACTTGGAACTCTACCAAAATTGAACTTTTTTTTCCCCATTTTTCGAACGAAAATGGCACTTCAATCTGCTTAAAGTAGAACTAGCCTTATAGTACAGACTTCAAGGTACTTCCACGGACACTTAGTCATCTTGTGTGTCTAGAACAGTTCATTAATTTTCATGACTTGAAATGACTTTGATTTTTAACAACTTATCGATCATTTTCGGTCACATGTAAATATTATTGCTTATTTCATTCCGATTCCATTTATTTTCGAATGTTATGCCTGAAATGAAAAGCATTTGCTTCAGATGTACAGTACCTTTTGCATTTTTTACTATGTTTTTTAATGCTTTTAAGAAATATTTTTTAAATATGCGGTACTCCATTTAATGTTTAGCATTTTAAATGTTTAGCATTTTAGTATTATCGTACACACGAAAGTGGAGTGGGTGTTGTATTCCTCTTAGGGTGTCCATAAACGGGCTTTCCAGTATCATGTCCTTATATAGGCACAATTCGCCCTGCCCTTATATAGGCATAAAATCCCAGCCATTATTTAGGCATTAAACTGTGCACTCCAAATACAGGCATGGTCTCCGACATCCGTCCACCCTAACGTCACAACGAGTTCATGAAGAACAGACCCTTAGGCTGCGGGAGTTTCCCTAGCCCAGGACTATTGATTTCTTCAAGGACTCATATATTATGCATGAACCATTATTCCTTAGGGGTTCATTCATGACGTCTTCCGCTGTCCGACTCACGTCAATGCTAACATTCTTAGGTACTTCTCAGGTATAAATATACCTTCCCTAGCCCCTGTAAACCAGAGGAGACCTCGACTTCAGAGGAGCCCGATTCCCGGCCTGACGCACTGAGAAGACGCTGTCATCCCTGCACGCAGAGAGTCCAGCTTCCAGTTATCTGACTTCCCTTGCGGGGTGTTGGAGTTCGAGTCTGGCAAAGAGATTCCCACCTCTCTCATTCTTCAGGTATGGAGCTGACTAGAACCTAGAGGGACTCTTGGCATACTAGGCATACTAGGTTTAACATACTCTTAGTATACCATAGTAAGGAATACTTCACCTACTTCATACCTCTCCCTACACCTAGGTTAGGTTAGGTACTTTGGGGTAGAACTAGGTTAGAAACGCATCGTATGAGTACTCGCATTTTTAGTCTGTGTTATTTATGTAAATGCATATATACTAAAAGATAATGCTATCGCAGTATTATTTATTTCTACTGCTCACACTGTACATTATTTATCTCGCATACTGTCTTGTGATCGTAACAGCACATTTTACTTACACCAGAAACAAGACTGTTCAATAAATCTTTTATTGAAACGCCCGTCTGTTCTTTCTGTGTAACTTGGAGAAAACTAAGCATGCACGATTGAGCTGAGTGAAATAGTTATCTATTGTTTCCACGACTCTGGGACACATTCTGATTCTAAAGGGAAACAAAGTGGTCATGTTTTGCGGCTGCCAGAAACTACTCCCTTCTTGTCGTCAAGGAGTTTCTAGTGGCCTCTGAGCTAGCTGGCACAAGTAATTAAGTTTAATATACTCGATAGGGACATACTGACCTTAGTCCTATGTCAAACCTATAGGATATATTATTCCAATGCGCAGAGCCTATTCGGGAAATAGGAGCTACACTACAGTATCTTCTCTGTAATGTTCCTAATTGTCGGCGGGCACTACCGCCATTTAGCTCTTGTGCTAGCAGCTCAGTTTGTATGATCGGAGCTTCAAGTTGTATTAAGTTCTGACATTTGGCCTCGGTGCAATGACATGTCAAATCCTCAGATGGTTGGTTTCATGGCTTCCCACAATGTAGTGGAAGATCCCACTGTCCGCTCATTCCATGAGAAGTATTCTATCAGGGCTTTATGTAAGCTAGTTTTATAGCTCGGGGTATGTAGTTGCCATGGCGATAGCCGCCAACGAAACAATGGCTATCTTGGACCTATCTCTAACTGCAGTTGGACAGGGGAGTGATCAGATAGGCCTCTAGGTAGGTTATCCGCCCCAACCAGTCGGTGTGTATGTGCTCTGGTAATAAAGATGTGATCTAATCTAGAAAACGACCCATGGACCGTCGAGAAGTACATGAAGCCAATATCTGCCGGATGAAGCATCCTCCACGTGTCAGATCCCAATGCCTCTACCAGTGGCCCTAGATGTGACTCTCTTTGTGTGTGTTGTGAAGCTGTAGGGCGGCATCTGTCCTGGTCAGGGTGAATTACGTAATTCCAGTCTCCCCTAATTAGTGCTAGAGCATCGGGTAGGGATCCCCAAATATCAATAATGTGTTCGGTAAATGCATGGCTGAGGGGTGGGGGACCATACACACTACCCAGTACCATAGACTCCCCACTGATCGTGCCCTGAATGAATAGGTATTTATCTGCCTAACGTATTGTCCCATGTGCGTGTGTGTGTAAATGCTAATCTACGGTGGATTAGAATAGCCACTACTCTGAAGCCTCTCGTAAAGCCAGCGTGAAAGACCTGTATAAACCTAAAGCGGGCCAGGAATGGGGCTTTGGTCCCCATCAAATGCGTTTCTTGCAATAGCAAGACATCCACCCCTAAGCATTTTGCATGTCTAAGTACAGCCCCCGTTTGAACTTGTCAAGAAGACCCCTTACACTCCAGGTGACCACCTTAATTTCCCCTGTTAGATTTGTTTTGTTTAGATGTGTTGTCATGTCACGCTGCAGGACAGATTGCTAGATATGTGAGTGTATACCAAGAGAAGATAGCACATTGTGGGCATTTTCGAACCTCTAAATCAAACAACATTGATAACTGTACCTCCTCTACCGCCTCCCTCATCCACCCCATCCCACCCCAATACCTCAAAGAACAATGAAGTATCTGTCGCGGAGTGTAAGCAGAACCCATCCCAACAGGGGATAACGACTGAAACAATCCAATGGTTCCCCAAAGATCCCATCCCTAACGAGTGTCTCTGGGATCTAAGATGACCAGTCAGATGGGGAAGCCCATAGTGGTGTCAGTGTATGGAGATATAATCTAGAGTGCCAACATATTAGGGTCATGTGTCAATTGTCTGGCTTCTCAGCTTTCTTGTCTCCCCGAGAGCGGGAGCGCCAGCGCCAGGAAAACTTCCACTGAGTCCTGCATTTATCCTTTTTGTTATTATCCTGATGAAGGTGCGGGTCCCCAGAGGACGAATCCGAGTCCCAAGGTGGCAGTGTATGGGGCTTGACCGGTCGGCGTTCCTCCGCCCATTGAAAGACATCCTCAGGGGTGTTGAAGAACAGGGTGTTGTTCTTGTAGCTGACTCGGAGATGGGCCGGGAAGAGCAGCATATATGGAATTTGCAACTCCCGAAGCAGTGATTTCGCAGCTGAGAAGGATTGTCTCTGCTGCTGTACCAGCTTGGTGTAGTCGGGAAAGATCATTATTGGTTGAGATGAGAAGGTGAGGGACTTCTGCGCCCGGGCTTGTCTCAAGATGGTGTCCCTATCGTGATAATTTAGGATTCGCGCAATTACCGGCTGAGAACGGGCACCTGGCGGGGGCTTGGTGGGCTCGCTCCATTATAAAGCAAGGAGACAAATTTCCCTCTGTGATCTAGGATTTGAGCCACTGATCCAGGAACGCGCACATGTCGGCGCCCTCGCATCTCTCTGGAAATCACACAAAACGTAAGTTGTTACGGCGGGCCCTACCTTCTGCATCCTCCACACGCGTGGCAAGTCCCCGTGTAGGCATTTCGAGGGTGGTAATTTTCCCTTTCAGTGTAGTGATAGCGTCTTCTGCCCCTGAAATCCTGGTTTCAGCTTGTTACGCGCTCCACAGCATTCCGTAGATCCTGACGCAATAGCATAATATCCGCTCCGACCACACCTATTTTGGCATCAAGCATATCTTGCGCTTGGGTTATCGCAGCCAGCATTGTAGCGGTGTCCGGTGTGTAGTGGAAGTATCATTTACAGTGGTAGAGCTGGTGCCTCTTCCAGTATATTTGTCCATTGGGCTCTGTTTTGTAGCGGGCTTGGCTGACTGACCCTTAGACATATTGGTCGCGAAGCTTGCGCCGGCCGGAGAGGCGAGAGTGGCTATTGCAACTATGATGAGGCGAGAGTCTATATAGCCATATGTATGTCTAAGGATCTCAGGGTCACGTATTGGGGTCCAGCGCAAGGGGGGGCACACCCCAACAACTAGCCTCACCAGGACCTAGCCCGGCCGCCTCTGTGGTCAAGTCGACCCCCCACCTTTAACAGGCGCTCCCCATAGTCTCCTCTTGATCTGTTGCAAGGCTGTAGGGAGGACTTATTCAGACGTTATTGGTTCACACAGATGAATTGTTAATGATTATAAACCGGTGATTTCTCCATGTGTCCAAGGGCTGATTTAGTTTATAGGTGAGCCCTGCGGTATTTGCCCCTTGAGCCCACGCAGCGCCTCCTCAGTGCATCAGTGTTGGTCAACAGATATGGTAGATCAAGTTGACTGTCCGATGTACGCAACCCTTTCATAGCTGCGAAGGTTTCAGACTGCTTATGTGTGACACTTTCATAATTTCAGTGTAATTATGAGTGACATTCAGAGAATATGAGTGACACTTTCTTGCGAGCAAAATCAAGGAATGAAGACCAGGGAAACATTTAAATAACAGAAACTACACCCATTTGAGCAACAAGAAACTCTAAGAAGATCTTAAAAAGGCTTGCAAAGCACCTAATCGTACTGCAGACAGCGACTCACTGCAATGCAGAGCTCTCAGCTGTACTAACTTTACTTATGCGGTTGAAGTCAATTTTGTGCAGACTGAAGACAGTGCGATTGCTGCAATGTAGAGCCCTCAGCCATAGCTGCCAAGTTTTCTGCTGCCTCATAAGCGACATTTAAATGTTTTCAGTGTCCTCATGAGTGACATTCCAATGCCATATGTCAAACTATGAGCGAGACTTCATTGCAAGAAGAACAAATGCATTATCTCACCCGCATTGAGATAAATTACAGAAATGACTCTTTTTTTGTGCAATGTAATGGTCTAGAAATGCCCATAACAGAGATCAACATCTTTCATTTGCTCATTTAGGGGTAATATCTTAAATCCTTCTTCCAATAAGATAAGCCAGAATTTTTAAAAGAGTTGTTCTAAAGCAAAAACAGAATGGTGTTGAGAGATTGCTTGAGTTTGTGTCCCCTGCCCTTTGAAAATGTTAAAATAATTTATGCAGTATGGTGACAAAACGAGAGGGGTGCAATGTACAGCAGGCAAGAGAAAAACAGTGCTGTTCTATTACAGGCCAACAGAATCACTAAATATGTGCTAATCTGCCCATTAGTTCTATCCTAGCATTGCAAGGTGATGGTTCAAACTTAGGTAACAGGGTAAAGGAGCAGTGCTTTACAGAGTGCAACTTCAGTTAATTGAAATAAATGCCACCTTAAGATCAGCACACTTGCTAACCCGAACCAGCTGGATGCACTGTGACAGGCAGGCTGCTAGAAGGATGACACGAGACAGAGCAGCCCTGCAGATTAGATCACAAGCTCTGTAGTGCCGCGTGTGCGTGCATGCGTGCTGCTGTGACAAAGAGGTAACATATATGACAACAGCACTACTATCATCAGTGGGCTGCCTGACCAACAGAGCAGCCGGCCCGCAATTTAGATAATCACATGCATCAGATCTGGAGTGTGCCGCGTGTGCGTGCGTGCTGCTGTGAAGGTAACAACACTTCAGTGGCAGGCAGCGGCTGCCTAGAGACCCAAGAAGGATGACGAGACAGAGCAGCCCTGCAGATTAGATCATGACACATCATGCAGCAGGATCACAGATCTGCAGTGCCGCGTGTGCGTGTCTGCCGTGCTGCTGCTGACATTATAAAGTCGTAATGCGCACAGAGCGGTAAACAACAACACTGTATGAGGCTGCCTGACCAAAGAAAAGTACTCATATCACAGAGATCTGCAGTGCCGGTCACCGTATGACCGTGTGGAGCGTGCAGGTGCTGCCTGCTGTGAACAACACTAAAGCCTGTGGCAGGCTGCCTGACCGTGACGGAAGGATGATGAGACAGTCACAGACCAGCCCTGCAGAAGATCACACATGCCTGCAGCATCACAGATCTGCAGTGCGCCGCGTGTGCTGTGCTGCAGCGCTGTCTGACATAGAGGTAATGCGCTGCTCAGAGCTCACAGAGAGTTAGTATACTACTAACTTAACACAGTCACGTGAGGATGCCTGACAAGTTACTTACTTGTGAACTTCACCGACTCCTCCACGTGAGTCCTGCGGCGGCCGCGGCGGCCGGGACCAGTCCTGGCTGGTTTATTATTGCCTCGAGTCGAGTCAGTCGCCCTCCTGCGCAGGCAGCTGCAGCGCTGCATGATTGTGCCAGTCAGGCACACAACTCACTCACACTGACTGTGAATCGTGGAGTCGAGTCCGATCCCGCCGACCCCGCGCGCTTGTTCTCCGGGTCATCCGACCGAGGCGAGTTGCACACGCCCCCCACTGGGCAGAGTCTGTCAGACTAGCAGCAGCTGCTGCCTGGTTACTGTGGCAATGAATCTGGGCGGCAGGCCCTGCCCGGGATCTCTCAGACACTGCAGGCAGGCTGCAGAATTGTTACAAGTTAGTTACATTGTAGCAGAGACTTAGAGCTGCGCACGGGCCGGCACTCTGACTCAGAGCACCACCAGCACGATTGTCTGAGCCTGGCAGAAGTGCTGTGCTGCGGCCCAGGCCGCCACGGGCACACACAGCCCGTGTTGTCAGAGGCGCCGTTAGCGCTGTCACCAGAGTGCCAGCGGTCAGTGGCAAATGCGTGACAATGCATTTCAGTGCGGTGATGCGGGAACACCACACTGAAATGAGTTAGCGTCACACGTGATGCGTGACACTTGGCAGGCCTGCCCTTTTGCCACTGCTCCCCACAGTCCAACTTCTCTGCTGCTGTGAGGAAATCGGCCCTGGCGCACAATGGCCCCAGCTCCTCACCTGTTTCCCATGCATAGACGGGCCTCCAGTATGGTAGTCCCCAGCAGGTATTGGGCACAGTGCGAAGGGCCGACTGCCCTCTCCGATTCCCCCGCACCACCGGATAATCGGGCGTGATCTCGACTCTCGATTCGAGCCGTGTTTCTCCGGGAGTCCTGCCGAGTGCTCCGACCTGCTCTGGTGAGCGCCGCCCCGGGCAGGGAGCCCGCCCAGACGTGTGCCCCCTGTCCACCGCAGGGCCGCAGGATTGAAAGCCTCTACCTGCCCAGGGTCCACGAGGCACTCCCGGGATCCAAGTCTTCCGCAGTGCCCGGCCTCAGCTATGTCTTTCGGGGTTGCGCGTACATCAGGGCGTGGTTCCGCTGCGTTGCCCAGGCCGCGTTGCCTCTAATTTCCCAGTCAAGCGCCCCCGTCGTGTTTTGAGCAATGTCACTGCGAAAGAAATCCGAGGAGTGTTCCAGGACCCCGGGCAACTTCACAGTTAGCCAGGCAGGGTTAGAAATTGTCACTTACCGGCGGGATGATGGAGGATATTTACGGGGCTGCAGGAGCCAGGCAAAGGCGTATCCCCCATGCTGAACAGCTTGGACACGACCCCCCCGCCTGAACAATTGACTCTGTCCCGGTCTGGCATGACCAGATGTCCCAATTAAACGTTATTTTTCAGTTTATTCTTTAAAACGTCATAGCTCAACATATAACTATTGGATTTTTTTTGTTTTGGTCTTGTTTTATTCATAACATTATTCTCATTATTTTTACTCTCCTGTAAGCAGACAATAGCAATCTTATTATGTTTTAGAAGATTAATACCCTGTATTGCTTTGAATACTCACTAAGCCCCAAACCTTCCATGTGAGTATATATTAATATTTTGTCAGAGTAGTGGTGCCCCGTTTCATAAGTTTCATAAGGAGACCTTAGTCCCTCTACGGGTGTAGGTCTGAAAGGTCAAAAACTGCCCCAGCTACAAAAAGGAGCATACACAGCGGAAGGCAATTTGGTGCAACCTGGAGCATGAGTTGCATCTAGAGTTATGTGGAATTTGGAGGTTGTGTTCTAGATTGGAATGTGGGAAGCAGCAGCTGGATGAATATTCCCTCAATAGTGACGAGGATGGGATGCTAGGACTGGGAGGCTAGCATTTTTGTGGCAGATGATTTGTTTCCTATGGTCCCGACTATCCTGGGAGTAAGCTGAGGATTTTTATTAAGGAAATCCTGGATTCCTGTGAGGTTTTGGTGCTGATTGTACCTTTTGGGTTGCCGCTGTCACAAGCCACTCCCAACCGTGTCTACCACGAGCTCGCTTCTCAAGCCGTATCACAGGAGCGCATGTTCGCAGTGGTTCCAGGTGGCCAGGATTGGAGACTTGTGTCTGTTGCTAGGCAACTCTTTGTTGAAGGAAACTTCCAGAGACGCATGTTCCACATCATTCAGGAGCATTCATGTACTTGGAAACTATGTTAGGAAGCCATTAAAACTGGATTAAGGCCTCACGTAGGAAAACTTTTACTTTTTGTAGTTTTTTTCCAAAGAGTTACATTTTTTTGGTACATTACTGTTGCGTTTTTTTACCCATGGAGGGATTCTTAGCGCCCACATATATTTTGTAATGCCCCTGGTTAACCCATTACTGCCTGGGATGACTGGAAGGAGGGTTTCGAGGCTTATGTTGAAGCAATAGGTGGCGAAACATTTACAGCATACAGAAAGTTACCCATGTTAAAACACTGTATGGTGCCGAAGGGAGACAGATTAAAAAAACTATACTCTTTTGAATGAGGAAGAAGAGGATGACAAAATGGATGATTATACAAAGCAATGCTTCAATTGAACTTGAGCTTTGGGAAAAAGAAGAATGAGGTGGTGGAGAGATTCAAGTTTCTGAGAAGGGGCTGATTTCCGGATGAATCTGTGGAAAGTTATGATGCTGCTCTAATGTCAATGGCAGCCAAGTGAAACTACAAAAATTTTATGGATGAGATACTCAGAGACCAATTGGTATTGAAGGTTAACAATAAAAAGTGCAGGAAAAGTTGTTGAACACAGAAGCTATAACATTGCAAATTGCGGAGGATATTATAAAGAGAGTTGAGATCACTAATTAGGGGTTGAAGCTGTTAGCATCAAGGGAGAAGATCGAAGTAATACAAAAAAGAACAAGAAAAGCTTAAACAAGAGGATGCTGTGGGTGGACTTGCTCTAATTGGAGACAGAGGTGCTGTAACTTGCTATAATTGAAGTTTAAAGGGACTTTTGTTGGCAGATGATTGTTGTCCTGCTATTGGGCAGATGTGTAGAAAATGCAATTTCAAGGGGCATTTTGCTAGAGTGTGTCGGGAAGGTTGGGGGATGTGAGGAAAACAAAAGAAGCAGTGAATGCCATTGAAGTTTACGGTGATGAAAATGTTTATCAAGATGTAATATTGTAAGTACAGCAGGTGGGAAATATCAAGAAAGATAGTCCTTTTTGTAAATTAAAAATTTATGGTGAACATGTGAGAGTGATGGTGGATTCTGGAGACATGTATACACTCATTGTTGAGGAGTATTTGGACAGATTGCCCAATCATGTTCTTAATCCAAACAGGATTGTCAGGGCAAGATTTGTTTCTTTTCTTTGAATACCTCATCTTCGCTGCAATGTCTGCGGGTTCTCAGAAGTTCCCCCTTCGGGATGTTCCTTACATTGTGACGTGGATGACAACTGTCTGCTCTCAGTATAGAGTTGGCCGCTGTTTCTTTTCTGTAGAGTTTGCTGTGTAGGGTATTATCCTTAACATAGAGTGTGACATCTAGGAAATTGATTTCTTTCTGTGAGTATGTATGTGTGGTTTTTATCCCCCACGGATTTCTGTCCAGGCGTTCCAAGAACCTTTTGAGCAGTGTTACGTCTCCTTGCCAAATGCAGAGAATATCATCAATGTATCGTCGCCATAGTACTATGTGGGAGGTAAATTCAGCAAAATCCTGATCCCATAGCCAGAATTTTTCCACATGGCTCATAAAGATGCATGCGTACGGCGGCGCGAATTTGGCTCCCATGGCGGTTCCGCGTTTCTGCCTGTATATCTTGCCATTAAAGCTGAAAATGTTATTCTCCAGGCAAAATTCCAACATCTCTAGAATCATTTTGTTGGTTTCTAGAAGATTGGGTGATTGTGTCCAGAGTGATAATTGAGTTGCTGTCATGCCATCGCGATGTTTGATAGAGGTGTAGAGACTGATAATGTCGATGCTTGCCAATACAAAGTCTGGTTCCCACGTGACGTTTTGTAGTTTCAGAAGGATATCCTTTGTGTCCTGGATGAAAGACGGGATTTCCCTCGTCAGTACCTGTAGTTTCTTGTCTGTGTATTCTCTGATCCTTGAGCAGGCTGAGTTGATCCCTGCTATGATTGGTACAGCTGTAGGCGGGTATGTTCCTTTAAGTATTTTAGGGAGGAGGTAAAGGGTCGGCATAGTAGGGTGTGTAATGTATAGGAATGTTTTCTCCGTTTGAGATATGAGGCCCATTGTGTACCACTTCTCGATCTTAGTTTTGATAGATTTCAGAATATCCTGTGTCGGATCACGTGCTAAGAGTTCATAGCATGTGTCATCTTTAAGTTGTCGATTTGCTTCTAAGATGTAATCATCTATGTGCAATGCTACGGGGTTTCCTCCCTTGTCTGCTTCTTTAACAACGAGATCCTTCCTATCTTTTAGTTGTTTGATTGCTGTCCTTTCTTCTTGTGTAATATTGTGAGGTAGATATTTGAATTTTCTTTGATATTTGTTGTATTCATGTTCTAGATCGTGTATGACTGCCTGGTGGAAAGCGTCAATGCTATTGCCGGCAGGTAGTTGTGGAGTGAAAGTTGATTTGTTCGTGAGTTCGGTATCTATGGAGATGTTGGTTTCGATTCCTAGTTCCAATGCTGTAGTGGTAAGTGTATCCGAGTTATTTTCCTCCTCACTAAGATGGGTAAGTAAGTCAACATGTTCCAAATCTTGGATGGATAATTCTGAAGTTGTTGTTTGAGGTGGGTGTTCTTGTCTCCTAATTCGGTCGGCAAAGAAAGATTTTAGTTTGAGTTTGCGTGTAAATTTGAACAGATCTATTTGTGTTCTTGTAAGGTTCCAGGAGGAAGTGGGACAAAAGGAAAGTCCTTTATTTAGGATATTCGTTTCTTGGTTTGATAGTTGGATATGTGATAGATTCTTGACCAGATTTCCTTGCATCAGGTTCTTCTTTCCATTTCCTTTTTCCTGGATCTGGTAGTTACGCCTATTATTGGAGTCTGTTGTCGTCCGTATTGTGGGGAACCTGCCGAGGTTGTAGTATTTGTGGTGATTGAGATTTTGATACCGAGTCTGTAGTGCAATACCGCCTCTAAAAAATGTACTTTGCATCGTGAGGTTTCGCTTTCCGGGGCTGGTGCTGGTGATTCAATTCTGAGCTGGAGGATGCCCCTGATTGTTGTCCACTGCCGTCAGTGTTTGAGATATCCTGTGGTTTGGTGTTGTATCTCTTTGCAAATGTATAGACTCTACCGAACTGGTAGTCTAGTTGATCACGCCTGAATTTACGGTTCTTTCGTTTGATGATGTCTTCTTCGAATTCGTCAATGATCTGGTTCAGGATTTCGTCATTTTTCTTGGTAAGTTCTCCCCAGTTTGAATCCTCAATATGTTTGCTAAGATTATCCACCTCAATTTTTGCTTCATTGTATTCTTCCTCTGCATGATCAATAAGTTGTCTTATCATGTTATTTGAACATTCTTTGAGGGTCTCCTCCCATCTTCCAATATATTGGGGGTTGGTGGTGTCTGATGGGGGAAAGATCAAAATTCTTATCCTACGTGGGATTCTGTCCGCCTCAAGATATTTTTTGAGAGATTCTGCTTCCCACCACTTGGTGGTTTCTCTTTTCACTGCACGTTCTAATGTCTGGAAGGTGCTTCTGGCAGATGTAGGATTAGGTTTGGTCATTGTATTCCTGTTAGTTACAGGCTCAGTGGAAAAAGATTCTTCGATTCTGGTCGAGCGTTGTGCTCTGCGATCTTGACAAAATGCCATGAGATGAGAGTAATTAGAGCTATGTTCCCTAGTGTGAAGAATAGGCTTGATTTCGCTGTTTGTAAGGACAATATGTTGAGCTCGTTGGTTTTTCGGGGATTTGACCTTGTGGAATAGTTAATGGAAAAAAGGGGTGAAAGGTCCCGATCTCTTACTGGCCGTATATTGAGCAAGGATTCTCTTCTGCGGGGCTTGCCCTTGACAGGGGGAAACCCCTAACCCCCTAATGTAAGTAAGGTTCAAACAGGATTGTCAGGGCAAGATTCATTTCTTTTCTTTGAATACCTCATCTTCGCTACAATTTCTGCGGGTTCTCAGAAGTTCCCCCTTCGAGATGTTCCTTACATTGTGACGTGGATGACAACTGTCTGCTCTCAGTATAGAGTTTGCCGCTGTTTCTTTTCTGTAGAGTTTGCTGTGTAGGGTATTATCCTTAACATAGAGTGTGACATCTAGGAAATTGATTTCTTTCTGTGAGTATGTATGTGTGGTTTTTATCCTGCACGGATTTCTGTCCAGGCGTTCCAAGAACCTTTTGAGCAGTGTTACGTCTCCTTGCCAAATGCAGAGAATATCATCAATGTATCGTCGCCATAGTACTATGTGGGAGGTAAATTCAGCAAAATCCTGATCCCATAGCCAGAATTTTTCCACATGGCTCATAAAGATGCATGCGTACGGCGGCGCGAATTTGGCTCCCATGGCGGTTCCGCGTTTCTGCCTGTATATCTTGCCATTAAAGCTGAAAATGTTATTCTCCAGGCAAAATTCCAACATCTCTAGAATCATTTTGTTGGTTTCTAGAAGATTGGCTGATTGTGTCCAGAGTGATAATTGAGTTGCTGTCATGCCATCGCGATGTTCGATAGAGGTGTAGAGACTGATAATGTCGATGCTTGCCAATACAAAGTCTGGTTCCCATGTGATGTTTTGTAGTTTCAGAAGGATATCCTTTGTGTCCTGGATGAAAGACGGGATTTCCCTCATCAGTACCTGTAGTTTCTTGTCTATGTATTCTCCCATCCTTGAGCAGGCTGAGTTGATCCCTGCTATGATTGGTCTCCCGGGAGGCGGGTATGTTCCTTTATGTATTTTAGGGAGGAGGTAAAGGGTCGGCATAGTAGGGTGTGTAATGTATAGGAAGGTTTTCTCCATTTGAGATATGAGGCCCATTGTGTACCACTTCTCGATCTTAGTTTTGATAGATTTCAGAATATCCTGTGTCGGATCACGTGCTAAGAGTTCATAGCATGTGTCATCTTTAAGTTGTCGATTTGCTTCTAAGATGTAATCATCTATGTGCAGTGCTACAGGGTTTCCTCCCTTGTCTGCTTCTTTAACAACGAGATCCTTCCTATCTTTTAGTTGTTTGATTGCTGTCCTTTCTTCTTGTGTAATATTGTGAGGTAGATATTTGAATTTTCTTTGATATTTGTTGTATTCATGTTCTAGATCATGTATGACTGCCTGGTGGAAAGCGTCAATGCTATTGCCTGCAGGTAGTTGTGGAGTGAAAGTTGATTTGTTCGTGAGTTCAGTATCTATGGAGATGTTGGTTTCGATTCCTAGTTCCAATGCTGTAGTGGTAAGTGTATCCGAGTTATTTTCCTCCTCACGAAGATGGGTAAGTAAGTCAACATGTTCCAAATCTTGGATGGATAATTCTGAAGTTGTTGTTTGAGGTGGGTGTTCTTGTCTCCTTATTCGGTCGGCAAAGAAAGCTTTTAGTTTGAGTTTGCGAGTAAATTTGAACAGATCTATTTCTGTTCTTGTAAGGTTCCAGGAGGAAGTGGGACAAAAGGAAAGTCCTTTATTTAGGATATTCGTTTCTTGGTTTGATAGTTGGATATGTGATAGATTCTTGACCAGATTTCCTTGCATCAGGTTCTTCTTTCCATTTCCTTTTTCCTGGATCTGGTAGTTACGCCTATTATTGGAGTCTGTTGTCGTCCGTATTGTGGGGAACCTGCCGAGGTTGTAGTATTTGTGGTGTTTGAGATTTTGATACCGAGTCTGTAGCGCAATACCTCCTCTAAAAAATGTACTTTGCATCGTGAGGTTTCGCCTTCCGGGGCTGGTGATTCAATTTCTGCGCTGGAGGATGCCCCTGATCGTTGTCCACTGCCGTCAGTGTTTGAGATATCCTGTGGTTTGGTGTCGTATCTCTTTGCAAATGTATAGACTCTACCGAACTGGTAGTCTAGTTGATCACGCCTGAATTTACGGTTCTTTCGTTTGATGATGTCTTCTTCGAATTCGTCGATGAGCTAGTTCAGGATTTCGTAATTTTTCTTGGTAAGTTCTCCCCAGTTTGAATCCTCAATATGTTTGCTAAGATGATCCACCTCTATTTTTGCTTTATTGTATTCTTCCTCTGCATGATCAATAAGTTGTCTTATCATGTTATTTGAACATTCTTTGAGGTTCTCCTCCCATCTTCCAATATATTGGGGGTTGGTGGTGTCTGATGGGGGAAAGATCAAAATTCTTAGCCCACGTGGGATTCTGTCCCCCTCAAGATATTTTTTGAGAGATTCTGCTTCCCACCACTTGGTGGTTTCTCTTTTCACTGCACGTTCTAATGTCTGGAAGGTGCTTCTAGCAGATGTAGGATTAGGTTTGGTCGTTGTATTCCTGTTAGTTACAGGCTCAGTAGAAAAAGTTTCTTCGATTCTGGTCGAGCGTTGTGCTCTGCGATCTTGACAAAATGCCATGATATGAGAGTAATTAGAGCTATGTTCGCTAGTGTGAAGAATAGGCTTGATTTCGCTGTTTGTAAGGACAATATGTTGAGCTTGTTGGTTTTTCGGGGCTTTGACCTTGTGGAATAGTTAATGGAAAAAAGGGGTGAAAGGTCCCGATCCCTTACTGGCCGTATATTGAGCAAGGATTCTCTTCTGCGGGGCTTGCCCTTGACAGGGGAAACCCCTAACCCCTAATGTAAGTAAGGTTCAAACAGGATTGTCAGGGCAAGATTCGTTTCTTTTCTTTGAATACCTCATCTTTGCTACAATTTCTGCGGGTTCTCAGAAGTTCCCCCTTCGGGATGTTCCTTACATTGTGACGTGGATGACAACTGTCTGCTCTCAGTATAGAGTTGGCCGCTGTTTCTTTTCTGTAGAGTTTGCTGTGTAGGGTATTATGCTCAAGGATGGGAGAATACATAGAGAAGAAACTACAGGTACTGATGAGGGAAATCCCATCTTTCATCCAGGACACAAAGGATATCCTTCTGAAATTACAAAACATCACGTGGGAACCAGAATTTGTATTGGCAAGCATCGACATTATCAGTTTCTACACCTCTATCGAACATCGCGATGGCATGACAGCAACTCAATTATCACTCTGGACACAATCAGCCAATCTTCTAGAAACCAACAAAATTATTCTAGAGATGTTGGAATTTTGCCTGGAGAATAACATTTTCAGCTTTAATGGCAAGATATACAGGCAGAAACGCGGAACCGCCATGGGAGCCAAATTCGCGCCACCGTACGCATGCATCTTTATGAGCCATGTGGAAAAATTCTGGCTATGGGATCAGGATTTTGCTGAATTTACCTCCCACATAGTACTATGGCGATGATACATTGATGATATTCTCTGCATTTGGCAAGGAGACGTAACACTGCTCAAAAGGTTCTTGGAACGCCTGGACAGAAATCCGTGGGGGATAAAAACCACACATACATACTCATAGAAAGAAATCAATTTCCTAGATGTCACACTCTATGTTAAGGATAATACCCTACACAGCAAACTCTACAGAAAAGAAACAGCAGCCAACTCTATACTGAGAGCAGACTGTTGTCATCCACGTCACAATGTAAGGAACATCTTGAAGGGGGAACTTCTGAGAACCCGCAGAAATTGTAGCGAAGATGAGGTATTCAAAGAAAAGAAACAAATCTTGCCCTGACAATCCTGTTTGAACCTTACTTACATTAGGGGGTTAGGGGTTTCCCCCTGTCAAGGGCAAGCCCCGCAGAAGAGAATCCTTGCTCAATATACGGCCAGTAAGGGATCTGGACCTTTCACCCCTTTTTTCCATGTTCTTAATCTGCCTTATTTGAAGTCGGTGGCATATGGAAATAAACCCAATGATCTGTTGGATTTTATTGAGGCCTAGTTAGAAGTTTAAGAGGGGGGTGGTACCTTCTAAGGTTTGTTTTGCTAAGGAATGGTCTTGTTTATTGGGATGGCCACAGCAAAGAGATTTGCGTATACATCTTGATTCCAATCATCCTGATCAGGTTTTGGGTGGGCAGTCCAGGAAATGTGAATTGGAGGGTATATCATTGGAAGATGAGTATCCTTTTGTGTTTAGAAGTAAATTGAGGTGTTAAAGGGTTTAATGCATTAGATTGAAATGAAGGATGTAGTTTCTCCCAAGGCTCACAGTCCCCATAATATTCCCCTCATCATAAGAGAACCTTTGCATCTAGAGTTGCGGACATTGTGTGATGAGGGAATAATTGAGGAGATTGAAGAGTCTGAGTGGTTAGCTTCGGTGGTGATAGCGAAGAAGAGCAATGGGGAATTACGCCTCTGTGTAAATCTGTGCGATTTGAATGCTGCCATTTGGGTGGATGGACATCCTCTGCCCAACATTGGTTGAGATGTTGACTACACTTAAAGGAGATAAGGTGTTTTCCACTTTGGATGTTTATTCGACATACCACCAAATTGCATTAAACCTAGAGTCTCGTGCTTGAACGTCATTTGTCACACCAGAGGGTGTGTACAGTACAAGTAGATGCCATTTGGTTTGGGTCTGCTATTCAGAGGAAAATGCACCATTTGTTTAAGGACATCTCAAGTTGTATATTTCTGAGACAATATCCTGGTGTTTGGCACAGATGTGGTGGAGCATGATTGGGCTTTCAGGATGGTGTTGGAGATTTTGCAGAAGAGTGGGTTAAGAATAAAGAAGAGGAAGTGCAAGATTAGAGTGAGTAGTGTGGAATATCTAGAGCACTGTCTGGATCGATGAGAGAGGAATTTCCCCAAAAATGCAGTTGGTGTCTGTTATAGAGAGCTCCTTCCCTGAGTAACAAGGATCAACTAAGATCCTTTCTTGGCTTAGCTGAGCACTATTCTAGATTGTTTCCCATGTTTGCATAGAAGACATCATTTATGAGAAAACGTATGCAAAGAAATGACAATTTGCATGGTGTGAGAATTGCAAGAAAGAGTTGTGTGAACTTAAGAAAGACATTGCATCTCCACCAGCACTCTAACCTTTTGACACCAAATATTTGGCTATTATAAACACCAATGCTAATAGTGTGGGGTTGGGGATGGCGTTGGTGCAGAACAGGAATAGAAGCGATGTCACCATTGCATATGCGTCAAGACCATTAAGAGATGCAGAAAAAAATTACTCCACGTTTGAATGGGGGCCACTGGCTTGCTGGTGGGGTATAAATTATTTCAGGATGTAAGTGTGGGGGACCGCACCATGTTTGTAATCTGCACCAATCATCACCCTTTGATTGATGATTTATCAATGAAAGGAGCTGGTAGAGCTACTACCGTAATTGAACCTGGTATGAGAATGTTAGAATACAACTACAGAATGGAGTATGTTCCTGATAGAAAACCTGTTTTGACTGACTGTTTGTTGAGGTTGCCAGCATTTGAGGATAAGGAGGTGGAAAACAGTCTTGAGGATGTGATGGTGACTAGTGTGAATGTAGTCACAGAAGGCAGGATTTTGCATGAGGAATGGGAATGTGAAGTGGAGTGTGATGAGGTATGTGAAGAAGTGAAAAAGTATATTTTAGAAGGTTGGCCTGCCAAGGGTAAGGTTTCTGTGGATCTGGAGAATTTTTGACAGTTGAGTATTGAATTGTTAGTTGTTGAAGTGATATTGTTAAGAGGGGAGTTATTGGTAGTGTCATCTGTATTAGCAGAACTGGTTGTGAAGTTGGCACATGAGGACCACACTGGCATGAGTGCCACCAAGAGATGCATTAGGACAGAAAATTTGTGGTCGGTGATATGTAGCATTGCATTAGGGAATGTCTGCCTTGTATGTGGAGTGACAAGTCCCAGAAAACTGTGAGTTATCCCCCTGTGATTTCAGACAAGCTTGATGGTCCATGGGAAATAAATCGCCATTGATATCACAGGCCCGCTGTTGGGCAAGTATCCCAATATGCCATTGTTGTTGTGGATTATTTTTCTTGTTGGCCTGAGGTAAAGTTCATGGAGCAGATCACAGCTGGAGTAGCAATTGATTTTTTGTCCGATTTGTTTGTCAGAGAAGGAGTGCCTCAAGTCATGGTTTCTGACAATGGCGTTCAATGTGTGTCAGAAGAAATAAAGGGATTTCTGCCAAAGTATGGTATTGAGCATATCCAGTTGTCTATGTATTTCTCTTAAAGCAATGGTTTGGCAGAGAGATGAAATAGAATGCTTAAGAGGTTGTTGCAACTGGCTTTGGCTAATGGGATGGAATGGAGGAAAGCTGTGAAGAATTAGTATGGTCGTATGGCACCACTACCCACAGTGTGACTGGTAAATCACCTTTTGAAATGATGAGAGGTTATAAATCTTATCCATTACTGTCAAAAGGAAGGAGAAGAAGAAGAAGGTTGTTTAGGAGAATGTAACTGATAGATTTATTGTTGGAGATTGGGTTCGGATATTGAAGGGGCGCAAAGCAAGTAAGTGTGAATCCAAAATGTTTGTGTCCTCTTCAAGTTAGGAGGGTAAATAAGTATACCCTTTTACTCAGTGAAGTAAATGTTGGAACCATAAGAAAGTTGTGCAGTTACCAATTTAGTTCAAATGTGAGAATGAGATTTCTGATTCCAGAGAAAAGGGTTTGTTACAAGAAGATGATAGTTTGAAAGGAACTAAATACAAGAGTGCTTTGTGATTGCATAGTGATTAAGGTTCCTGAAAAATGTAAGGATTTTGTTTTTCCTTGAAAGTGGTACTCTATCATATACTCAATATTCTATCTTATTATAGTTGTTGCCAACAGACATTTGCTATAATGCATTTATAATCTTATGCTGTTTCATTTTTACTGTTATATACTTTGTTGTGTTTAAGGGTTTTATCATCTGTATGCTCTAATTATTTGAACTATTTGCATTTTTATTTTGTTATTATTGTTTTGTTCAAGGGAGGAGAAGTGCTGCATCTAGAGTTATGTGTAGATTATAAATACCAAAATAAAACTACAGCTACAAATGTCCATATAATCTTGCAACTGTCATTCTTTAAAGCCCTATCTCTTGTAGATCTTGTCAAAATTCTCAACTCCCTGAAAGCTGCTCCTTATGATGATGTCTTATCCTTGTCCTTCATCAAAACTCTCTCTGGGGATGCTCCCACCCCTACTCACCATTGTCAATGATTCCCACAATCAAGGCATCTTCCCAGAAGTTCTCAAAACAGGCTGGATGGACCCACTCCTAAAGAAACCTAAACTTAAACCTGATGACGCCACCAACCATCAGCCCATCACTCACCTACTAATCATCTGCAAGATCATTGAAAAAGAAGTAATTGTTCAACTTCATCATCACTTTAATGCTAACCATCTCCTGTCCATCTACCAATCTGGATTCAGATCACGCTGCAGCAAAGAAACCAGTACTTTACACATTGTACACTGTGCCCTCCTCAGCACAGTTAAGTATGACCACAGCCTCCCGATATTGCTTAACCTCTTAGTTGCCTTTGATACAGTAGACTTCCCCCCTCCCACAAGCATCCTGGAGACTCTAATGGAATTCACTAGATCCACCTACCTTTCCAATCAACACCAGTTTGTTCATATGGACACCTTCAGGACCCAAAATATCCCTATCACTTGTGGAGTACTCTAGGGTTCCATACTGTCTCTACATGAAGCTGCTTGGTACTCTACTCACGCATCAAGATTCACCAATAAATCAATAATAACCATCTCTACTTGAAAGTTTCCTTTGCTTCAGAAATCCAGGGGCATATTTATCATGGTTTTGCATCACCCTTGCACCACGCTAGGCGCCGCAAAACCTAAAATGAAATTTCCCAAGGCATGCAAGGCCTCCTTGTGTGGCCCTGCAGGGCTTGGTAAATGTAGAGTAATGCAAAGCAGCGCAAGTCGCTGCCTTGCATTACTCTGCCCCAGGGAGGCATTGCATGGGTGAAGCGTGGGTGTTCCCACGCATCCACCAATGGATTTTGGTGCATTCTCAAATTTACCATTAGTGGTAGATCTGGGAATGCACCTAAATGCTACGCCTCCCCAGGGAGGGGTAACTAGGAGAAACAGCTTATTTCAACTTGTTTTTACCTCTTTCTCATCATCATCAAACAGTTCTTGTATAGCTGTCAGCATTGCAGGGGTGTGCGTTCTAGTGCCCGCCCCTATCGTACTACGGCATTTGCACAAGCCTCTTTGGGAAGTCCATTGTATCCATGGTGCTTGTCGCGTCAGGAAGATTCGATGTAGCGAAACTCATTTTTCCTGTTCTGCTCGATGGTGGTTACAATGTCCTGCTAAGATAAGTTGACTATATTTATGTTGTTCATCACAGTACCGTAGACAATTGTTGTGTGCTTTCTTTTCTTTGTAGTGCACAACCACTGTGGACATCAATTACCAGATGCCTTGGAGAGTGGCCATCTTGGGTGTGGCTTAGCCCATAAAAGTGGGCCCCACCCTATGGGAGTCGCTCACAATTCATTGTATTGTTTGGAGCTAGAGCTTCATTTCTCCGGTCCTCTGCTTGAGCCTGATTCTACCTCCTGGAGTTTTCTGGAACAGCAGCGCTTGTTCAGGTAAGCCCCTGCCAGCTCCCTCATCATTGCAGAGGCACGCTGACACTGCTTGCCGAGACACGTTGTTACATCCATTTCAGGAAGTCTCTGCTAAAGCGCATTGCATGCCGGCTCCCGCTCTTTGTCACAGGCATGCTGACAGTCTTGCAAGCTATTCACTTGCGTGCTCAAAAATCAGGCCGTGCTCTGTCTGTTAAGCCCTTTCAAATATTTAAAACTGTGTCCCTCGCATATTTGGAGTTGAGAGTGTGGAACATTTTCCCATTCTCTGAAGTCTCTGGCTTGAGATTTATTTGTGATATTTAACCACGGGATCGTGATTAGGAGTTTCATGTTGTGTGGCATTTCTATTATATTAATCACGGGGTTGTGGTTAGGAAATCCATTAGTGTTTGGGTTATGGTTGGTTTCTTTTTACGAGATCGTGATAAAGCATATAGAGTGAAATTACTACATAATAGTGATTTAACTATTTAGTGTGCTTTATTGAACCCACACTCCTTGTATGAAAGATTTACAGTGCAATTAACTGTGCCCTGAGGTATTATAGGAATCTAATGAGTAACTCCTTCCAAGACACTGAAGAGCAGTAGCTCAATATTGCGAAGCTTCTCTTATTGATGTTGTGTTATTTGTGTGTGTGCTAACCATTTTTCTTACAGATCTCCTTCTCTGCTGTTCCCTTCCCCCTACCTGGCCACTCTAATCCTCAGCTCTATTATAGCACACTGAGTTAAAGGTGCCCAGAGGTGGGTCTAGAAAGCATCGTACAGACCCGAGGAAGCGTCCACCTTGACAGAATAGTGAGCCCACAAATCATATTCCTCCTGGTCTGTACAAGGGCTCTATATTTGGCCACCTTAGATGACCAATTAAAGGTGGTCACACAGATGTAGAGGGACTTGGTGGTGTCCAATAATGCAACTGCGGCTTTGGCAGATAAAGTAGCCCAATTACAGGCAAAGGTAGGGGCCAGTGAGCAGACTCCATTCGGGGGGACCTTGGCAGAAAACACTATCCCCCCCTTCGGGTCCTGCACAACCTACAAACATAGCTCTCACTGTTCCTACCCCAATACTTTTGGCCACTCCACAGCGTTTTCAGGGGATTCAGGAAAAGTCCAAATATTTCTCCATCAGGTAGAGTGACACTTTACATCTAGACCCAGTGCTTTCCCTGATGCTCACTCCCGAATTGCCTTTTAATATCTTATTTGTCTGGGGACGCTGTTACCTGGGTAGTACCTTTGGTTCGTCAAGATAGCTCCTTGCTATATAACTGGAGTCAATTTTTCTAAGAATTTGAAACAGTTTTTGATAGACGGGCAGTGACTCTGTCCGCGGACCAAGAACTTTTGGAACTATGACAGGGAAACAAAGACTTGGAAACATATCTAGCGCAATTTAACATACTTGTGGCTGAAACTGCATGGCCTGAGGAGAAATGATCTGCCCTCTTTTATCAAGGTTTAAAGGATGAACTAAAAGATATATTAGCGCAGATCGACCCATAGCCTACTACGTGTTCTGATCTTATAAATCTTATACTTTGCCTAGATCATCACCTCTAAGAAAAGAAAGGAGATAGGAAAAGACCATAGAAATCTGTGTGGCGCTATGACAGGACAAAGGTTCCGTTAGTACCTGCAGAAAGCACCACAGAGCCTATGGAAATTGGTGTTTTGCGCCTAAAGAGTAAAGAGGAAAAGGAGCTGCACCATAAGAATGGTCAATGTTTGTATTGGGGCCGTAAGGGACACTTTGTGAAAGAATGCCCAGTGAAACCAAGAAACAAAGTACGCCACCCAAGAAAAACGTGGCAAGTGTGGAGACTAATGCGGAAAACTAGAATGCCCAAGAAGTAAAGAAGGGTTACGCTTGGGTGTAGTGACTATCCCTTCCCAGATTAAAAATTCTAATGTGCAAATTCCTAAAACAGTGCATTTACGTATTGAACTAGAGCTTCACCTTCTCAATCAAAAACATAAGGTGAGTGTTCTGATTGATTCAGGGGCGACAGGAAATTTCATCAGTGATCTTACAGCACAACAGTTCAATATCCCCTGTGTAAAAAAGCTAATTCCAGAAATGATACTAGTAGTAGATGGCAGTGTTCTGTCTGGAGGCCCGGCAACATTTCAAACAAAACAGGTTCAGTTGGTGTGTCACAATAAAAGTAACCACGAAAGTCATTCAGAACTAATCTCTTTTGATTTAATCAAAGCCCTGCAGTATGGCCTCATTTTGGGTATACCGTGGTTGACTTGTCACAATCCTATCATTGATTGGGCAAAAAGAACAATACAGTTTACTTCTTCCTTCTGCCAGAAGGAATGTATAAGTGTAGGACTCGTTGCATCTCCTGGGGTACATGTTGCTACAGCTGCAGAGAACGACATTCACCTACCACTGCAGTACGCTATGTTTGCAGATTTGTTTGATGAACAAGGGGCAGAAGTGTTGCCACCACACAGACCGTATGACTGTCAAATAGATCTGGTACCGGGAACAACCATTCCAAGTTGTCGAATTTACGCTTTGTGAGAACAAGAGAATAAACATTTGAGAGACTATCTTGATCAATACTTAGTCAAGGGGTTCATTCGTCCCTCCAAATCCCCAGCAGCTTCCCCACTCTTCTTTATTCCTGGGGCCAATAGAGAACTGAGGACTTGTATAGACTACAGACCACTGAATAAGTTCACAGTGAAAACCAGGTATCCCTTAGGTCTTATCCCAGTTCTCCTAGATCAGGTTAAAGCGGCTGTAATCTATATGAAACTGGATTTACGGGAAGCTTAACATTTAGTACGAATGAGATCTGGGGATGAATGGAAAACTGCTTTAAAAACCCGTTTTGACTTGTATGAATATACTGTGATGCCTTTTGGACTCCGCAACACCCCTGTCGCATTCCAGTTTTTCCTAAACAATGTTTAAAGAGACTATTTGGATTTGTTCACAATAGTCTATATAGACGATATACTTATTTATTCAAACAGTGTGCTGGAACATGAACAACATGTAAAAAGATTCTGCTAGCCCTGCTAGAAAACCATCTTTACTGCAAGTTAACCGCTTCACCGCGATCGGAATTCCGCCCAGGTGCTGGACATTCCGATCGCGGGTGTGGTCGTGACGAGCTCAGCTTGTCATGCGCACAGGCCGACCGCGCAGCATGACGAGCTGAGCTCGTCATGAGCATCGAAGGGGTTAAGGAAATGCGAATTCCATATAACTACCTTGGAGTTTCTGGGTGTTATGCTGTCTCTTTCAGGAATGCAAATGGCGGAACGAAAAATCAAAGCAGTTACAGAGTGGCCCACAACTACATCAGTAAAATATGTACAATGTTTTCTTGGCTTTGCCAACTTTCACTGTTGTTTTATTGACCGATTTTCTCGGACGGTGGCTCCCCTTACAAAGTTGTTACCAAAGAAAGATCCATTTAAGTGGTCAGGAGAAGCAGATGCAGCCTTTACAATCTTCAAAACCACCTTTATCTCAGCCCCAATCCTGGCACATCCTAATGTTGAACAACCCTTCATAATAGAAGCAGATGCTTCAGATGTTGTCATCGGTGCAGTGTTATCGCAATTGCACCCAGTAGCGTAAATGTCTTAAAAACTCAATGAGACTGAACAAAAGTATGTCATCGCTGAAAATGAACTACTGGCAATCCTAGATGCATTTGAGGAATGGCGCCATTACTTAAAGGGGGCTAAACACACTATCACTGTCTTCACAGACCATCGCAATTTGCAATTCATGAGTTTGGCATGACTCCTCATACCTAGGCAATTACGATGGATGCTCTTCTTTGCAGGATTTGATTTTGTAATGACTGTCAGATCTGGATCAAACAATTGAAAAGTTGATGCTCTCTCGAGACAGGATTCCACTTCCAGACATTCAACAGGGCCTCCACAAGCAATCATAGCGCAGTCAAATGTTCTTTGTATAAAAGACACAGAGGAATTCTTTGATAGTATTCAAGATCACTTCAAAATTACGGATTGTCAGAAATGGCTCAGTGAACATCCAAAAAGAACCATCAGGCAGGGATTGCCTTTACATGAGTCTTGTCTGTTGTACCTACAATAAAGCTACAGCAAACAGTGTTCTAATGGTTACACGCTAATCCAAAAGCAGGACATCAAGGCTTTCCAAAACCCTTGGACCTAGTAAAGAGATATTTTTGGTGGCCAACATTGAAGAAAGATGTCAAATTTATTATAACTGGATGTGTTACATGTGCATGAAGTAAGACTGATCACTCTAAACCCAAAGGTTTGTTACAACCTCTTCTCACTCCAACCAGACCATGGGATCATATTACCTTGGATTTTATTGTTGGATTACCAAAGGGACAATGATGTGCAGTGATCCTAGTTGTAGTGGACAGCTTTACGAAATATCCCCATTTCATTGCCTCTACCACGTTACCTACATCTAGTCAGTCAGCAACTTTTCTGTTACATCACATTGTACAACTACATGGTCTACCTAAGATTATGCTCTCTGATCGTGATTCCCAGTTTACGTCTCAATTTTGGCAAACATGGTGTAAAGCACTTAAGGTCTCTCCACTTTATCAACCAGTCATCATCCACAGACGGGTAGTCAAACCGAGCGTTTGAACCAAACCATCAACCAATATCTATGATGGTATACTGATGAAGCTGCTGAATCATGGGTAACCCTACTTTGCTTGCTGAATTGGCCTACAGCAATTTGTACCACTCCTCTACTGGTACTGCTCTTTTTTTTGGGTTGTATGGTCACCATCCACACACGTTGCCTGCCACTAAACCTCACTTAACAGATTTTACACCTGCAGTGAAAGACTCCTTACAGCACATTCGTCAAACACAGTCTCAGATACACATCCATTTTGAAAAAGCCAAGCAAGCATACAAACATCAGTATGACAAACATGACAGTCCAGGCCCCATATATCAACCAGGTGATAAAGTGTGGTTGTCCACGAGACATATAACGTTCAAACACAAACACATGTTCCATCCTAAATTCATAGGCCCTTATCGCATAGTGTGACAGTGGAACCCAGTTACCTATAAGTAGGCTTTGCACTGCGCATTCACCCAGTGTTTCATACTTCTCTTCTAAAGAAAGCCCCTCAGCATTGTCGTCCCCATCCTCCCCCGGTGTTGGTTCATGGGGAATAGGGGTATAAAGTGAGGGCAATTGTGGATGCTAAACAGCGAAAAAACGCTTTGTGATATCTGGTCTCCTGGAAAGGGTATGGTCCAGAAAACGATTCTTGGGTTCCTGCGCATCATGTACATGCACCTCAACTTGTTTGGCGCTTTCACCACCTCCATCCTTCAAAGCCGGGCCCTAGAACATGCTTGGGAGGGGGAGCACTGTCAGTGTTGCACTGGCGTGTGTTCTAGGGCCCGCCCCAAACGTACCGCAGCGCTTGCACAAGCCTCTGTGGGAAGTCCCTTGTATGCATGGTGCTTGTCGTGTCAGGAAGATTTGATGTGGCAAAAAGCATTTTTCCTTTTCTGCTCGATGGTGGTTGCAATGCCCTGCTAAGATATGTGGACTATATTTAATGTTAAAATTATAGTGGTGTTGTTCATCACAGTACCATAGACAATTGTTGTGTGCTTTCTGTTCTTTGTAGTGCACAACAACTGTGGACTTCAATTCCCAGATGCTTTGGAGGGCGGCCATCTTTGGTATGGCTTAGCCTATAAAAGAGGACCCCGCCCTATAGGAGCTGCACAATATTCATTGGTCTTGTTTGGAGCTGGAGCTCCGTTTCTCCGGTCCTCTGCTTGATCCTGATTCTCCCTCCTGGAGTTTTCTGGAATGGTAGCACTTGTTCAGGTGAGCCCATGCCGGCTCCCACATCATTTCAGAGGCATGCTGACACCGCTTGCCGAAACACATTGTTACAGCCATTTCGGGATGTCTCTGCTGAAGTGCGTTGCATGTCACCTCACTCGCTTGCTTACAGAGCAGGCCATGCTCTGTCCAATAAGCCCTTTCCAATATCTAACACAGTGTCCCTCGCATATTTGGAGTTGAGAGTCCACAGCTTTTTCCCATTCTCTGAAGTCTCTGGCTTGAAACTTATTTGTAACATTTTATCACGGGATAGTGATTAGGAGTTTTATTGTTGTGTGGCATTTCTAGTATATTAATCACAGGGTCATGATTAGGACATCCATTGATGTTTGGGTTACGGTTGGTTTCTTATCACAGGATCGTGACAAAGCATACAGAATGTGATTAGGACACAACAGTGAATTAACTATTTAGTGCGCTTTATTGAACAAACACTCTGATTGATATGAAAGATTCACAGTGCAATTGACTGTGTCCTGAGATATTATAGGAATCTAATGAGTAATTCCTTCCAAGCCACTGAAGAGCAGTAGCTCAATATTGCAAAGCTTCTCTTATTGATGTTGCGTTATTTAAGTGTGTGTTAACCATTTTTCGTACATATATCCTTCCTCGCTGTTCCGTTCCCACACCCTTCCCCATGACTGGCCACCTGAATCCTCAGCGCTATCGTAGCACACTGAATTAGAGGTGCCTGGAGGTGGGCCTAGAGAGCATCGTACAGACCCCGAGGAAGTGGCCACCTTGACAATAGCGCGGCTTATCACTCGTGAGGGTATCCAGGCGCTGTGCTGTGATAGTTCAGTCGAAAATCCAGGTCTTGAGTCCCTTTCTGATGATGGTGTGGTTCGGAGATAAAGGGGAAGGGGGTTCCAGGGATTCCCGCAAGGTGGAAGAAGGAACATCCTCTGGTGAGACATCGATGAATGCGCGATGTTTCTTGATGGTAGGTGGCAGTTCAGGCAATGGTTCATGTATGCAGGTCCTTGGTCATGGAGGGCTTTGTAGGCATGGGTCAGGAGCTTGAATTGGCATCTCTACTGAATGGGGAGCCAGTGGAGGTCTCTCAGGTGCTGGATGATGTAGGTCCTTTTGGGCAGGTTGAGGATCAGTCTGGCTGCTGCGTTCTGGATAGTCTGGAATCTTCTCATGAGTTTGCTGTTGCTTCCTGCATAGTTTGAGTTGCTGCAGTCGAACCGGACGGTGATGTGGGCCTCCGTCATTGTTCTCCTTGTGGTGATGGGTAGCGATTTGGAAATTCTATGAAGCATGCATAGCTTGAGGAAGCAGGCTTCGTACACAGCATTGACCTGTTGTTTCATGGAGAGTTCGCTGTCCGGAATGATGCAGAGGTTACGGGTTTGGCTTTCGGAGAAGGTACAGGTCCAAGCTCCGATGGCCAACATGAGTCGTTCCAGAGGGCAGTGAGCCTGCTGAAGATCAGCACTAAGTCTTGTCCGTGTTGACCTTCATCCAGGCTGAGACACTCCTCATGCTGTTGTGGAAGTTGGCTTTCGTTGTGGTGGGGTCCACTGAGAGTGAGAGGATGAGCTGGGTTTCGTCGGCATAGGAGATGATGTTGTTGCCGTGGGTTCTGACTATGTTTGCTAATGGCATCATGTTGATTTTGAAGAGAATAGGACTGTAGGACTGAGGGATGAACCTTTAGAGACGCTGCTGATGGTCCCCTTGGGTTGTGATGTGAAAGGAGGGAGGCAGATTCTCTGGGTCTGTCACTTGAGGAATGTTGCCAACCATCCGGCGGCATCGTCTTTGATTCTGATCTGGTGTAGTCAGCCGATGAGTGTGTGGTGGAAGGGGGCGGAGCTTGGCTCGCATAGGAAATGGCTGCCTGAGCCTCGGGCTCCAGCACACCGACCAACGATCCGTAAATGATCCGGCTTACCCTCCACTGAAGTGTTGTCAGTAACTTGCTGCCGGGACGTCGGGGCACCACAGCTGCGCGTGGATTTTCTGCCGGTCACCCGGGACCCCTCCGATCCTAAGATACGGCGCCGGCAGTGTGGCGCGGCGAGAGGCCGCGGATCCCCAAGCTCGGGTGAGGAGTGCATCACTGGACGTGCGGCGAGGTGCGGCTGGGTCGGACCGGCCCGCAGGAAAGCGAAAGTCGGGCCCAAGCGGCCCTTGGCGAAGAGGGTGGGAGCTGGCAGCGGAGCGCTACCTGCCGCGGGGAAGGTCCTTGTGCTGGTGGCGGTGCAGCGGGAGTTCCCGTTGTGGGGCCCAGCGGTGTGGGAGACGGAGGCCCTCCCCCCCACAACCCCCTCGTGAGCGCAGTGCAACCGAAGTCGCTTTGAAGACCTTGAGGTGAGCAGCTGCGGGGGGACAGTGCGAGTGATCCCGGCTGCGGCGGCCAAGGCTGGTGGAAGAATCGGGGAACTATGCGTGAGTGGTGCAGGATATTGAAGCTGTGCCTGAGTGCTGCCACCATTTTAGGGGCTGTTGAGATTGCACAGTGGGTCGCCTGCCGGTGGTATAAGTGCTGGTGAGCGGCAGGCAGGTCGGCTGCATACAGTGCAGGAAGATACTAGCGGAGGTGCACGGAGCGGGGCTGCTGGGTGTGGTGTGCACCCTGACTCGGCAGACCAGTGACGAAGAGGACGGGCACAAAATGACTGACGGTGCGGTGGTGCCCGGCAGGAAGGGTGCCTAGTGAGGCTGCTGCACTGGTTCTGCAGGGGACGCTGCGTGGGGCACAGGCGTGGAGCTCTGCGGCAGGTGAGGCTTCCCCCCTGTGCGCACCAGGCCAGATTGGGGGTGCCAGCTGGGCTCAAGGACAGCGCTGGCTGCGAGGCTGACGATCTTGAGGAGAGCGGTGTGCACTGATGCTCGTGGTGTGGGACCAGGTATCACGGAGTGGAAAGGGGCACCCCTGGGGGCGACGGTCCTCTGATGACGGGGCCTGAATAGGTACGCCCAGCTGACCCACGGCGAAAGTTACGGAGGGCCCACAGTTGGGACCGCGGGCTTTTCACGGATAGCGACACGCCCAGTGGGCACAACGCTAACGGACCCACCCCCGAAAGAAAGCAAGGATAGAGCACGGCACACTTCAAAGGCTAAGTTGAAGCAAGCCAAGCACCCTGTAGCGTCACCGGAGGGTGTCATTGCACTACAGCGGTCCCTGGAGAGTGATCTGGAGCGCAGCTGACCACGGGGGAACCCGCGACCTAGCACCTAGTTTCTGCTCGCGGGAGGGATACCACGTGACTGCACTCGCATAGCCGCCCCGCTCAAGAGGAAGAGATGGGTAGAACAGACAAGTCTCAGTCCAAGCTGTCCTTCGCCCAAAAACGCTCTAAGTCACATGACTCCATGGCGGAGGAGGCAACTAGACCCATTCCCCCTGCGGAAGACGAGCCGGACATTCGCAGCCTGCTGTTATCCATGGAGAAGGGGTTGCAGAATGGCATCTCTTCCCTAGGCATGAAAATCGATGCACTCTCCTATCGGATGGACAGAATGGGGGAACGGCTGGACAAGCACGCAGAGAGACTTGACATGTCCGAGCGCCGGCTCACTGAAGTTGAAGAAGCGCAGACAACACTGGACTCGGATCATACAAAGCTGGGGAGGATCATGCAGGTGTTGCAAGACAAAACGGAGGACCTCGAAGCCCGCTCGAGAAGATGTAACCTACGAATCACGGGCCTGCCGGAAACGACACAAACTGGCAACATGGAACGTTTTGTGGAAAAGCTGCTGATTGACTTACTAGGAGCAGAGGTGTTTTCGAACATGTTTGTGGTGGAGAGGGCGCACCGCTCCCTGGGGCCCAAACCCCAGCCGGGAGCCCCGCCTCGCCCAATCATAGCAAAACTGCTAAACTATCGGGATAGAGATGCTGCGTTGCGGAAAGCTAGGGACAAACAGACTCTTCCATATGAAGGGTCGAATATTTCGCTCTACCTGGACTTTACAGCGCGAGTGCAGGAGGCACGTTGTCAGTTTGTGCCCATGAAGAAACAACTACGGGAGCTGGGATTAGACTATGCAATGCTGTACCCAGCCAAGCTACGGGTGAACAGACAAGGCTGCTCGCACATCTTCACGGACCCGAAAGCTCTACAGAAGGCGCTCAGGGACTGGACAAGGGAACAACGGAAGAGCCCGGAGCGACAGCTTTTGGACGAAGCGGGGGGTCACTCAAAGAACAGGACTGAGACCAGACGGGCCGCAAGCATTTGATAAGTATCACGTGGTTTGGGGGCTCGGGGGGGAGGGGAGTGAGGTAGAAATGTACATAACGCAATGTTGGGGCGGACAATGAAAGACATTCAGATTTGTATATCCACTCCAAGTTCTCACACTGTATTCAGGCATGTCGAAATCTCCAAGCAGTGTAGAGGTCTTGGCGAGGCCTCGGCGTCCGCCACGGGGGTCCTATGGCGGGATGCCCGGGGTCGGCGGGTACGCAACACTAGACCGTGCTCTTACGCACTTGAACTCTTGGTTGTGGACTGTGGCTCAGTGGAGGGTAAGATGATAACTGTCGGTGGGTGGGGGTCGGGATGGGGGAGACCTGACGTTCAATTGCTAGTTGAGAGATAGCGACCTCCGCCTGCAAGTGAGAAACACCACTTTTGTTAATTGAGTTGGAAGTGGGAGGTGTGGGAGGTCCCTGTCAGGGATGCTGCGCGACCGAGTTGTGGGAGGTCAGCTGTGGGTGGGGGAGGGGGAGGAAGGAAGGGGGTGATGTTTTTGTTAAGGAAGTCAGATAGAGCGGACATGAGGTTTTGTTTGGTGCTATATATGTATGGACCTCAGGACTCAGAACACTATACTACGCACGATAGACAAGATGGTTACGACTAGGGAGGACATAGGCCACAGACCTATAGATGCCCTTAGAGCACTGTCATGGAACGTGAGGGGCCTCAACGACCACCGCAAACTTCGCAAAGTGCTGAACTATTTCACTAGGCACAAAATAGATGTTGCTCTCCTACAGGAGACGAATCTCCTGCTTCAGAGCCCTATGCTGCGCTACAAGGGACTAGTAGGGAATGTTAACGCTGCTGGCTTCACGACTCACGCTAGGGGGGTGCTGACATGGGTTAACCCTAGACCAGACTACAAGTTGAGCTTGCTGAAAGCGGACTCGGGGGGCAGGTTTGTGCTCTCTAGATGCCAGGGTAGGGGACTGGACCTGCTTCTTGTTAATGTATATGGCCCGAATTACGATTGCCCGGAGTTTTTCGCCACATTGGCAAACACCGTGAGTGGGTACGGGGCGACACACATACTCTGGGGTGGAGACTTCAATCTGGTGCGGAACCCGAGCTTGGATAGGTCAGGAGGACAGTTAAGGAGACCGGCGGCTGCAGCTAGAGCTGTAGAGAGAGCCATGATTAGTATGGACCTCATTGATGCGTGGAGGGAATTTCATCCAACGGTCGGCGGTTTCACACATTACTCCGCTTATCACAACCTACACACGCGCATTGATTATTGGCTGATGTCGACGCCTCTACGGACCCAGATTTGCTCCTGCCAGGTGTTGCCGCGCACTCTCTCGGATCATTCGCCCATATTGTTGGTTGTGTCCACTCCTAAGAAAACAATTCCACCATTTACGTGGCGCTTCCCGCCTTACTCACTGCTTGACCCTCTTTTCAAGGAGGCTATGGCAGAAGCGATAGAAATATTCTTCGCCACCAACATAGG
Organism: Calotriton arnoldi; assembly: GCA_963921515.1. Classification (NCBI taxonomy): domain Eukaryota; kingdom Metazoa; phylum Chordata; class Amphibia; order Caudata; family Salamandridae; genus Calotriton; species Calotriton arnoldi. The sequence goes on from CAWUFW010002360.1 coordinate 1,997,216, forward strand.
GTCAGTAGATAGCTTCCAGACGATATGGGAAGCTTTTAATGTGTACATCAGGGGGGAGGCCATGTCCAAGCACTCTGGAGTGCTTCGGGATATCCGACAGAGGCTGTCGACTCTGGAGCGCAAATTGGGGGAGTTGGAGGCTAATCAGCAGTCCGGTATGGATGAGAACTCCAGCGACACCATGAAGGCACTACTGGAGGAGTATCATGAGGCAGCGGACAGCGAGGTGCAGCATCTGGGGAAATACGCCACAGCTCGTACATATGGGGAGGGAGATAGACCGGGATCTGTGCTGGCCAATATGCTAAAAGCAAGAAGGGGTAAGACCTCCATTAGTGAGATACGATCGAAGGAGGGAGGCCTACTATCGGAGGAAGAAGATATTGCTAATAGATTTAAGCAGTACTACTCGGACCTTTACGCTTCACGCTTATCTGACATGGATGGGGAAATACTAGATTTCCTCGAGCACATTCAGTTACCCTTCTTATCAAACACGCACCAAGAGTTCTTATCTCTTCCCATAGAAAGAGATGAGATACTCGAAGCCCTATCGGGAATGAGGGCGAATAGTGCCCCGGGGACAGACGGACTTACTGTGAACTTTTATAAGACCTTCATAGATCTTCTTCTGCCACATATAGCAGCATTATTTGACGACATGTGCGTAGCTGGACAGATGCCCCAGACAATGAGGGAAGCAATATTGGTAGCCATCCCCAAATCAGGTAAGCCCCTGGAGGATTGCGGGTCTTACCGACTGCTCTCCTTGCTAAATGTGGACACTAAGTTATTTGCGAAGATCTTGGCCAACAGACTGGCCCTTTTGACCCCGGAATTGGTTGCCCCGGAGCAGGCTGGATTTGTCCCAGACAGAAATCTCACTTATAACCTTCGCACGGTCTTCGGCGCAATACAACATGTCCGGCAGGACACGAAGGCTATTGCTGTCTTGTTAGACATGGAGAAGGCTTTAGACTCGGTTGAGTGGCCCTTTATCTGGCTCGTGTTGACGAGAATGGGACTAGGCCCGGTTTTCTTGCAAATGATTGGGGTGTTATATAATGCCTCCTCTGCGCGTATTCGCTTGGGGGACCTGGTTACAGGTGCCATCCCCATTGCTAGGGGAACACGCCAAGGTTGCTCTCTGTCACCGACGCTGTACGCATTAATTGCGGAACCCCTGGCATGTGCACTTAGGGAATACCATAGCCACAGAGGCGTCCGTTTTCCCACCTACGAAATTGTGGTATCGACGTACGCGGATGACACCCTGCTTTATGTAAGGGACCCTGAAAACAATCTCTCCCCAGTCCTGCGAGAGGTGGTACACTTCGGAGCACTCTCCGGGTTGAAGGTCAATTGGTCTAAATCTACAGCTTTCCCGCTCACCCCGTCCACCTCTCCATTTGAAATGGAATACCCACTTTTGTGGTCTGACGAAGCGGTCCGGTATCTCGGCATCAGACTACACTCGGATTCAGAAATCGTTTTCCGCGAAAATTACGGAACAGCGGTAGATAAACTAGAAGACGATGTTGAAACCTGGATTGGGCTACCACTATCTTTAATCGGGAGAGTATCTATAATGAAGATGGTAGTGCTACCCAGATTCCTATTCTTGTTTGCAAATGTGCCGATAGTGTTGCCGCGCTCTTTCTTTGCCAGGCTCAATAAGTCATTGGTGAGGTTGGCTTGGGCAGGCAAGCAGGCACAGGTTAAGTGGTGGGTCCTCACATTGCCATATCACCTGGGGGGACTGGGCGCTCCGGACCTGGAGCTCTACTACAGGGCAGCGCAGGGTGCTCAGGCGCATAGCTGGATTCATGGCGCTGACAATATCCCATATCTTAGACTAGAGAGGTTGTTTGCGGACCCTATGCCCCTCCCAGCAGTTATCTTCGAGACGGCGGACCATAGAACTGGGATTCTTGATTCTCTAAACGCAACACGGCATGCATGGCATTGTATACTACAACAGCAGGCGGGGGCGCTGTTATACTCACTGGAAATGCTTGTGGAATGGGCGGTCTGGCTGACCCCCTGTCGTGATAAAGGTGTCGTCAGTGCGCTTCGAGCACTGGGCATTAGCAAAGTGGGAGACCTGTTTTCGGATGGCGTTGCCAAAACATGGGAAGAGGTCACGACCACGATAGAAGCAACCACTCTGATGCAACGTTTCCAATTCCATAGAGTGCATACGGCGCTGCGTCAACAGCTTGGGGAGGACATGGCTGAACCCCCTGAGGTACGAGAGCTTTCGTATCTCATTAAAACTAAATCTCCTCGCAAGCTAGTCACCAACATATATAAATTGGCAATGTCTCAGAGGGCTCACCACTACACCAAGGCCAGATTGGCCTGGCAGCGCGACTTGGACATGGTTATTAGTGATGATATGTGGTTATACTGCTGCACTAACACAAAGCGCATATCACTGCATGGCAAGCACAGACTGATACATTTTAAATTCATCAACAGGGTGTACTACTCGCCAGAGAGACTGCATAGGTACGGCCTAAGGGAGGACGCTACATGCGAGAGATGCCGCTTCCCGGAGGCGGACTTTGTACACTTGGCATGGGGTTGCCCAGGGGTTTTCAAATACTGGGAAAAGATATTTCACGAAATAAGCACGGTTGTAGAGTTGGAGATTCCTCCGGAACCGGCGATTGCACTGCTGGGATATACTAAACTATTGCCGAAGGCAGCTCGTAGGCTGGTGGATCTGGGTCTGCTGTTGGCGAAGCGTAGAGTGGCAATGTGTTGGCTTAGGGGCCCATTGCCTACAGTAGCGCAATGGTCACACGATGTTCTTTATTGCTGCACCCAATCAGAAAACTTTAGCGATCTGCTCCCTCCGCGGAGCAGACCGAAAAATTTCTGGGGACTCTACACCGCATATTTGAAGGGAGAGGGTGGAGGTCCCTCGGCAGAGACCGGGGCAGAGGACGGTACTAGCACACTGGCGACATAGAGACTCTAACTAATTGGTAGATCTGGGCGGACCCCGCGGACTAGGGACACTGCTGGGATTAGGTTGTCAGGAGGGACTAGGCTAGAGTGCGGGAACAGCGAAGGGACACGATGATGACGGGGAAGAGTTGGGGCGAGTAGGCGACCACATCAGGGCCTTGTGGCAATGTGCGTATGCGAGATTCGATGTCCTGACTGAGAATGACTGCACTGACTTCCGTTGGTTTGTTTGTTGGGGGAAAACAAAAAACAAAAAACAAAAAACAAAAAACAAAAATGTGTATGTGCATATATACATGTATATACTCATGGAGTTTTAACTTAATTTCATGGCAGTGCGGCGACTACAGTTTGTACATGGCCTGGAATAATTACACCTAAGCACGATGCTGCCCGGCCTCCGGGATGTGGGTAGTGCTGCTGTAAACTGTGTACTAAGGATATTGGCGGCCGGCCCCAGGGTTGTAGGCACTCTGCTGTGTTTAACAATGACTTTTTTCAATAATAAAAACCAATAAAAAATTTTTTTTAAAAAGAGTGTGTGGTGGAAGACCAGTAGCGGCCCGTGGTGGGAGTGCTGCCGGGCGGTGACGTGGGGCAGGGGAGGGGCAGGGTGGGGGGTAGGAAAGTACAGTATACGGCCGTATAGAGGTAAGTAGACATATAAATAAATAAAATGAATTTCGTTGCGCGCGCTGCATCTCATTTGGCGATGCAGCGCGAACAACGAAATTAGTTTTATTTATTTATATGTCTACTTACCTCTATACGGCCGTATTCCGTACTTTACTACCCCCTGCCCTGCCCCTCCCCCACCCCACATCACCGCCCGGCAGCACTCCCACCACGGGCCGCTACTGTGGAAGACGCTGTTGAAGGCTGTGGATCGTTCGAGGAGGATCAGGGCGGCTGATTCTCCTCTCTCTGTCGAGTAGTGTGTGGATGTCATCAACTGCTGTGATCATAGCTGTCTCGGTGCTGTGGTTGTCTCTGAAACCTGATTGAGAGGGGTGAAATAGGTTGTTCGGTGAGTTGGAGGTTGATGGCCTTCTCCAGGACTTTGGCTGGAAACAGGAGTAGTCTGAAGGGCGGTAGTTCTGGAGATCACTGGGGTTTGCAGAGGGTTTCTTGAGAAGGGGTCTGGCCTCTGCGTGTTCCCATGCATCAGGAAAGGTGGCTATGGTGATGGAGGTGTTGAGGATGGTGTTAAGCTGGTGACTGATCTCGTTGATTCTGAGGTTGAAGAGGTGGTGGGGGCATGGGTCGATGGGTGCTCCCGAGTGAATGGAGTTCATTAAGGCGGTAGTGTCTGGTGTGCTGAGTTGTTCCCATGAGGTGAGTAGGTAGTCGTCTGCTGTATTCATGTGCTGAGTTCAGGGGTGTACCAGCAGGCTCGTTTGGTGGGCCTGTGAGTTCAGGCTGGTTTGGTGGGGGGGACTTGGCCAGTCACTCTGGTGATCCAGGCATTGAAGTTCTCTTTTGCTTGGTGGGGATGTCGGGCTTTGAGCTGCTGAGGGCGTAGGTCCACTGGTGCTGCAAGATGGGGTGCTGTGGTGACTGGTGGTGGTGCATGGGGATCCGGCGATGATGATGAATACAATGGAGTGATCGTGCCAGGTGAGTTCAAATGTGTGGCTGTATCTGGCTCCATCGCTAGATGTGAAGATGGGGTCCAGTGTGTGTCCTGCTCTGTATGTTGGGTCGGCGACTAGCTCAATGAGGCCGATGTTGTTCATTTGTTCTAAGAGGTCAGTGGAATTGTTGTTGGTGTGGTTGTCCAGGTGGTAATTGAGGTCTCCTAGCAAAAATTAGTGTTCAGATTCGCTGGGAGTGGGGTGATGAGTTCTGTGATGGCATTGCTGAGGCCAGTGCGTGATCCTGGGGGGCTGTATGCAAGCGTGTCTATGAAGGTGTGTTAGAAGGTGGTTCTGACACTATGGGCCTCCCGGATTTTTCGCTTTTTGAGCACCTAATTGTTGAGCTTTTACTGTGGGAGAGCCTCGTAAATTGGGACTCATCCACAGTGAACTCATGATGGAAGAGACTGCATGTGGATTTTACTGGTGTCCCCCTAGCTTGACTAGGCCGCTGCGCAGCAGCTGGAGTAAGGGGCACCGGGCTGGTTACATGCAGACACCTGTGTACATGCGTGTGCACACGTTTAGGGGCTGCGCAGGGGAGATTCTTGGCGTGCGCAGCCCGGGAGCAGCTACGAAGTGAATGGTGTGGGAGGACTTATGCAGAATTGGGTGGTGACACGGAATAGGCCTTATACACTAGGAAGGAACATGCCAGGGAAAGTCAGGGTGCTTTACTGTGTTTTTCACTTCATTATTCCCCTATGGGAATGTGGAGCCCATGTGTTAGATTAACTTCCATAAGGCCTACAGATTCCAGACACGCACTAACGTCCACGGTAGCGGATGTGAAAAGAAGTATTCTGCAGAGTCCATAGTCATATTTGTACTGCTTTTGGGTCATCCAGGAATGTCATATTTCTCTGAGTCCCTGGCTGGGGTCTGGCCCTGGCAGGTTAGATTAATGACCCTTCTTCCCAGAGCAAAGATCTTCCCTCCAAGGAGAGGAGATAGGTGGAGCTACAGGCTAATCCATCAGCAGCTGTCGCTGGGTGCCAGGCACCAAGCTGAACCAAGGTGAAGGCAGCCCTGGGGAAAGGGTCTTGTTTCAGAGACCATGTGGCCAGAGACCCTGGACGACGCCATTTTGAACAAGCCCAGAGGCTGGACCAGGAGGAGGGAGCAGGGGCAGGGAAATGATGTGTCGCTGTTTGATAGGACAAACAGAGACTTCCTGCCAGCCCCCTACTCAACTTTTAAAAAGTGTTTGCACAGGAAGGGAAGCTCTCTCCTGAGTGTGGTCTGCGGAGGCGGAAGGTGCTGGAGCCTGGCAATGGGCAGTTGGAAGGAGGAACCCCTGACTGTCCCCCAGGGCCCTGCCAGCACCAGAAGAAGAGCCCAGGACCAGTGCGCAGAAGCAGAGGCCTCTGCGCAGGGAGAAGAGAGGCCAAGGAGGGGAGACGCGCGAAAGGCTGGCGCAGGGAGCCAGTGAAGACAGCTCCCTGCCAAATCCCCCCTCTCAGGGACCCCGAGGGCGAAGGAGAGTGTTCCCAGTGGCTGGGGCTGGCCGCCAGGAGCGTAAGGACACGAAAATGGGGCAGATCGGTCCCCCAGGGGCCGAGCTATGGCCCCCAGAAGGTGAGCGACCTTGACCCCCCACGAAGGGGAGGTCGGGGGCCCGGGAGCCCATCCCCGGGCCCCGAGCAAAGCCGGGAGCGCCGTCGCACTCCCCGTGAAGATTGTGCCCTCCGGGGTGCCAGGAGCCCACCCTGGCCCCCGGCTAAGAAAAGGGAAGCCGGGGAGCGCCGTCGCGCTCCCCGTGAAGATGACCCCAAACACGGGGTGCCAGGAGCCCACCCTGGCCCCCGACGAACCAGAGGAGGCGGGGGAGCGCCGTCATGCCCCCCACCCGCGAAGAGGTCTCGAGGGGCCCGGGACCCCATCCCCGGGCCCCGAAGCAAAGCCGGGGGGTGCCGTCGCACCCCCCGTGAAGATGGCCCTGGGGGCCCGGGACCCCATCCCCGGGCCCCAGAAGTAGTGGGAGTTAGGCAGGGGGAGTGCCTTTGCACTCCCCCGAGTGGCAGACCAGAATGAAGGTGCTGGCTCCCGCGGCCGCACACGGAGGTGCGGGGCGCGCGGGGCAGCCGGGGGTGGGCTCCCGGGCTGCCCTCCCACGTGGAGAGTCTGTGGGTCCCGGGTGGGACCCGGGCCCCCAACACCCAGAAGTCAGCGCCCGGGGCCCGGGTGGGACCGGGCCCCCAAAAAATGGGAATGAGCGGCCAGGGGTGGGCTCCCTGAGCCGTAGAGCTTACCTGAGGGTCAGGGTGGAACCGGACCCTCCAACGGGCAGCCAAAGCGGCCGGAGGCCCACATCGCGGCTCTCCCCGGAGCAGCGGGAGAGGCGCTGTTCAATTATGCGGCGAATCCCATAATGCCTTGCAGGCCAGGATCGGCCTGCAAGGGCAAAACAGCGTTTTCTTGGCTTGTGGTGGCCCCAGGAGAACGGGGTCACCACCACACAGGCGCAAAGGTGCTGGGGGAGCTGCTGGAGAAGCGCAGTCTCCCCCCAGCACAAAGAAAAGTCCCTCCCTAAGTGTCATATGGATTTTAAAAGAATAACCCCTCAAGGGCTCAGCCAGCATTTAACTCCTTTTAGGCTGGAACTTTTGTTCTACAGCTGAGGGTGTTTTGAGAAGTGCCTCAAGGAGTGAAGGACTGAGTTGGGGATGACTGGAGAAGAGCATCCCCTGGAGGTGAAGAGGTGTAATTGCACCAGCACTGCATTTACTAACTGTTATTCCTTTTTAGAGGGACTGAAGGTCACATATGTAATGGGAAGTACCTGTGTAAGGTGATGTCATAAGCAAAGTGGGTTATGTTGCCAGACACTCCTGCTAGGGTGTTTGGCTGGATATGCGTAATCCTGTGATTTCATCTGTGATTCCTTTCGGGGCTGTAATTGCAATGCATTTTAATGTCCAACAAAGGTGCCGAGTACTGTCATTCTAAAGTGTGCGTAAACATGTATTTTTGTTGCTGCGCTTAAGTGAGGAACAACCCAGACTGTTAGCCCGGAATATGTAGGGGTGCATACTGTATGGTCAATATAAGATGCTCAGTCAGGGTTATGTGTCACTAGGGCAGGTGAACCTATTTTTAATGCGTGTTGAGGTAATGGGGTGGGTCGCCACTGGGATGGTGCCAGTGCGCAGGGCCCTCGCTCCAGGTTATGCTCAACACACTGCATTAGGGGGCAAGATGATGTGCATACATGGGAGTGGTGGTACTAGACCCCACCCCCTCTTTTGGGAGGGGTGGAGATATTACGCAATGTCACAAAGTAATTCCAACAGCTTATGTATATTTGTAAATTGGTGCATAGTATTGAGTAGTGTGTGTGTTTAATAAATGTACTCTTACTTTTATAATGCAAAGTACAGACTGGACAATCAATTATTGAGTGTTATTTCTGCGCACCTGCCAATGGCGATTACTAGCCCACACCACCTCCCTTGAGTAAAGCCTCAGACTGCTCTGCAACGCTACCCTCTGAGAGTCAGGCGCTACAATTGGGTGTTTGGTTCCCAGTGAAGGACAAATGTAGTCATGTTATTTGTGCAGGCCTCACAGATACTGCCTCGTTTTCCAACAAGGTGGTTTTGGAGTTGGAAGTTCAGGTGTTCTTTAATTGGTGTGGTTTCGTCTTCCGCGGTAATGTAGATGATGGACTCCTTCTGTACGATGGTGAAGCCACCTCCATGTTTGTTGGTGCGGTTGCGGTTCTTCATCATGTAACCATTGGGTGTTGCGATGGCGATGTCAGAGGCAGATGCAGGGGTGATACAGGTCTCAGTGATGAAGGTCACATTGGGAGCAGGGGCGGGAGTGGAAATTGTGTTCCAGACTTCTATGGCATGTTTGCAGAGCGATATAGCATTGATCATCTGAGGCATCTGAGTTGCTCCCTGGATGATATGGTGTGTAGGGATGACGTGTCGAGGGTTTCTGTGTGGGCGGTCAGTCCTATGGTGGAGGTGAGCTGGCAGAGGAGGCAGGTGAAAGGTCCCACTGTGGAGCGAGGATGCAAGCAGCTGTTGTTGTTGTGACCAGGGTCCAGGGCGGAGAGATCTGTGGCGGAGTATCTGCGTGGAATCGGTGGACCAGGGTTCCTGCCACTGGGCATGGGCCAGGCACGGACAGGCGCAGGCGGGCTTGCTTTAGTCCACCAGTGGCGCCGCAGCGGTGCAACCACACAGCAGCCTCCATAAGAAGTTGTTTGTGTCCTGTCCCTACCTCATCACTCCTCTGAGGAATTTACAATCCTACTAAGTACAGCCGTCCCTGAGCTTGATGCCAAACTGGGAAACAGTTCTCGATTTCCTGTGATGGCCTGGAAGGCAGTGTTCACCCCAAGACCAGGATCCTCCTATTTGCGGGAGGCATCGGCCCGCAGCCTGTGAGAAAGATTGTGGTGTGCCACAGACTCCAACGCTCCCCCTGGGGACCTGCGACATGGGGACAGACAGTGATGCGGAGAATGCCACTGAAGTTGTGAGCTGAGCACCCCGCCACATTTGTAACATAAAGAAGTGGATGTGGTAAACGTGGACACAACCGGAAGGTGGCAAACAACAATAGTGAGTCCGGATTGGGGGGAGTGAGAAATTCTGGTCACCAGATTGAGGAATCTGCAAGAATGGAACCCATTGTAAAAATCATGGAGAAAACACAGGTGACAGCACCTCTGCAGGACAACAAAATTGATAAATATGCCAAGGTGATGCTCAAGAAACCGGAGGTGGTCAAGCCCTCCAAGGCTGATACGGAGTCCCTAATCAGTTTGGAACAAATCTTCAAAGCCATATATGACCAGCAGTCCAACAGTGGAAGTACTATGTCAAGATCTTAAAAAAAATTGCGGACAGGGTCACCGAAGCCAAACACAAACTAGCCAAGCCAAACCACACAGTGCAGTGAATGACTGTAGATGTGGCAAGCTTAACCTTTTCACTGGCAGGCCTTTTTCCCCTAGAATGCTAAGCCCTTTTTTGGTTATTTGGAGTAGTTCGAGTTTAGGCTTCCATAACTTTTTTCCACATAAGGTATCTAGGCCAAATTTGTGTCCTTTTCTCCCAACATCCTGGGGTTTCTAAAGACACCCAGAGTTTGTGGATACTCCTGGAGGGGACTGAGAAAATAGGCAAAATATTGCAAGATATTGTTTTTTAGAGAAAAATAGGAAAAAAAGTGCTCCACAAAAAGTATCTGTTTTTTCCCATAAAAATGGAATCAACAAAAGATTTGCTGTGCTAAAGTCATCATCTTCCCATTTTTCAGGAACATGCAGAGCTGAATCAAAAACCATGGCGCAGATTTACAAGCCCCTTGCCCCACCGGTGCGTCACTTTTTGTGACACATCGGTGAGTTTTCTTTTTACGCAAAATTTACAAGGTGACGATGCGTCACAGAAGACGGAGATGCGACGGAATGGAACTGCATGAGAATCTGCTGCGTCACCTAAGTAATAAAATATGCAAGGTAGGCGTTCCGACGTTAATTCCAACACATTACAGACGCAGGCATATTTACAACAATTCCCCGCGGTGACGCATCTTTTGGCTGCGTCACACAACTTTGAAATTGTGCTTGCAAGACTACACCTCATAAACCCACGCGGAGGAAATGATGCAAGTACCATATAAATGGAAGACGACCAGCAGAGCAGTCTTGCAGCAGATCAGACAGCATAGACCTCCTAATCCTGCAGCTGGGAGTCGGACCAAGAAGACGTCAACCACCACCAGACCAAATACCACAACTGCACCCTCCACCATCACCACAAAGGCAGCACAGGAGAAGGGAGCGCATCTACCGGCAAAGGACCACCCTCATTGGACTCTGGGATGAACAAGTCATCAAAATGTATCGTCTCAAGAAGGCGTCCATTGTGACCCTGCTGCATCAGATCTCACCACGGCTTCAGCCACCAAACTTTCTCAGTCTGCAACATTCAACCACAGACAAAGCCACTGGCGGTGTTACACATGTTGGCCTCAGGATCTTTCCAAGCAACAGCAGCACGAGTGGCAGGTGTCTCACAGGCATCTTTCTACACCTCTTCTGTCTTGGATGCCATCATTCAACTCACACCACAGCACATCCATTTCCCCAACACACAACAGCAGCAGATGGACATCGCTGGCTTCCCACATGTACTTGGTGCAATGGACTGCACGCATGTCCAACTGTTACCACCTGCAGCAACTTCACACCTATACTGCAACAGGAAGCACACTATGTCCAGGCCATTGTGGACCATCGTGGACTATTCATCAATGTACTGGCCAAATATCCTGGGAGTGTGCATGATTCATATATCTACAGAAACAGCATCATCAATGACCGTTTCCAAAATGGACAATATGACAATGGGCTACTTGTAGGTAAGCATTAATCAATTAACACATACAAATACTCTGTAAGAATATCTGGCCATCTGGCACATTACGTGCCCTTGTGTAAGAATGACGCAATAAGTGATTGTGAAAACCCACATATACACTATTATCACATAACATACAGTCAAAAGCTGCATACATCCATAGCAGCATAACAGAAAGTGCAAAGGGATACAAGTTGGAATTGCAAGCGAATATCCTGAAAAAATTGTTAAGTATAATACACACTGTCGACATATGCACACATCTCATTTAATTCAATTTACCTGTTACAATGTGTAATGCATTGTAAAGCATGCATGGAAATAGGAATCCAGCCAAATGGAATGTGTCCGTGCATTAAGGTGACCCTTTGTGTTCAAAAACAATATACACATGTTGCAGGCATTAGTGCACCATGGTGCAAGGGTGCCTGTGCAGGGCCATGCACCAGAGACCGTGCCGTCCGGTACAGCAGGGTTTTTAAAATTGTTAATATTTTAGTTACTTGCTGCTATCAGGGCTATTGGTGCTTTTGCCATTAGTAGTGCTGCCTCCTCGTACCGCCGCAAGCATTTTCTGCTCGATTGTTGAGGAGGGAGTCAGTCTCCACTCAGAACCTACACTTCCGGCTTTCCGGGAGGGAGGGACCAGTGGGCAGATAGCGGTCTAGTGTTCCTGCTAGCACCGCTATTTATTTTGCATGTGTGAGAAGTTGGCCTGGTATATGCTTTTCACTAGTTAAAGTGGACACCTTGCACCAGTACAAATCGACTCTTATGGTAGATAGGTTTAAGACAACCTTTATAGAAAGCTATCCTAGTGGTAGCTGTGGAGAGCAGCCTTCAGGCTAAGTCTTGGAGGAATGTAAAGCAGCTTGTTTTACCACACAATCTCTTGAATTACCAAATGAAAAGACACCACACAGGTATATATATCAAATATATATGTATTTATTACTAAACAACTCTCTACTAATCTCTTTATGAGATTAGAAGTCAGGAACATATGCACAAATCAACGTTTCACAATAAATTAAGCACAAATATGGCTGGGGCCCTAGGGGCGTACCAGACCATATACTAAGAAAGAGACTTAGGAACAATGACTTGCAAAGGGACAAGGCCTAGGGCCTTCAGAAGTGCTGGGGCCTCACGAAACCACCCAAGGCAGGTAAGTAAAGGACCCACGGGGGACGCGTGCAGTGAGTAAACACAGGCGCGGATCGCAGTTGACTTCAATGGGGCAAGTCGCGGTTGGAAATTAAGAGTTCTAGGGCACTTTGGGAGAACCTACAAGCAAGTCACTTACAGGGTAAGTAGTTCTAGGGCCAACACCCACAGGAGCACTGTAGTGCTGGAGTTACCTCACCCAGGGAAGCCGGGTGCATAGGTGTCCTTTGGTGTCGGATCGCAGCGTCGTTTTCAATGGAAGACAATGAAGACTTGCTGCTTGTGAAGTCCGAAGAAGTGTCCGGTGGAATCCAAGTCTGGATTCAGAAGATGGAAGACCTGAAAGCAGAGGGGACAGTGTTCAAAGCCACTTGGCAGTGACTCGGGGCAAGGAAGATGAATGCCCACCGTCGTCGACAGGTTCAGGTCGTCCATGGGTGTCTTGACTCTTCGACCACGAGGTCCAGGAGGCGTCGATGATGACCAGGAGCTGGATTCGGAGTGTCGCATAAAGTCTGCAGCTTACTGCGGTGTCGGCAACTCGATTAGAGCCAACAAGCCTTGATAGCAGCAAGTCTTGTGGAAAGGGAGAAAAGTCAATGGTGCAGACCAGCAAGGTCTGTGGAACTCACCCAGCAAGGGTAAGTCAGGGCAGGCCTGGAGCAACCAGGGGAGCCCTTTGGTTTGGTAGAAAAGTCTTCAGGGGACCCACAAGCCAGCGGGCAAGGGATCGCAAAGACGCCTTGGGAGGATTCCTTCAACAGGGGCCCACGGTCACTCGGGACGGAGTAGACCTCGAGTCTTCGGAGGGATTCTTGCTGGAGGCTGGGACCACACGTGGTCCAAAGCACAAGTTCGTAGAACGTTGTGAAGGGGTTGCACTCGACAATAGTGCACAGTACCCAGGGATCGCGGTTCCTCGTCACTCGTGGGGTCCACTCGCCTCAGCTTCGCTGGGGACTCACGATGGCCTTGGAGAAGTCAGGAAATCCTCATCTTGGGCTGCAGGGACCTCGGGCTCCGGCGGGAGTGGCGTAGTTTACGACCGTCATTGTAGTTTTTGGTGCCTGCCAAGCAGGGGAGTCACTCCTTGACTCCAAGGGAGATTCTTCAGTCTTCCAGAAGTAATGGAACGTCGAAGGTCCAGGATTCTTCTTCAGAGCGTCGTCCAGGGATATCTAACTTTCAAGTTCAAGGGTTCCCTACCTTATACTAACAAGGAAGGGAGGGACTAGCTCTAAGACCCCACCTATGGGAAGGTCAGGGGAGTGGGTGGTTACACCCACTTCCCTTTGTCCAGTTTCGCGCCAGAGCAGGGGCAGGTAGCCCCTGAGCCGGTTTGAACTGGTGTATGCACAGAGGAGCCTTCTACTCCCCCAGTGCAGGACTTCAAAGCACTCTAAGAGTGCACCCACCCAGCCCCAATACACTAAACCCTGTCTGGGAGGTGGTTACACCTCCCTGTGACAGGATGCCTATTGTTGGGTTTCCTCCACTGCGAGTTTCGGTCATCAGCAGGAGGGCAGCCCAGTGTCTGCGACTGGTGGCATCCATTTTGTGATGCCAGGGCTCTTCAGGATTCTACCGTGTTTCCACAGTGGGTACATGTCTATCCCTCTAGAAGGTTGGAATGCTACCCCCGCCGCCAGAACTGGCGGGGGGTAGTATTCCAAGATGTTTGACACCAAACACGACATGTTTTGATGCAGCCATTCCAAAGTTAGCATTTACCGCTAGGATATAATGCACTTAAGAGTATATGGTTTGACCGCATTCACAAACAGCACGAGAGAATGGACTCTGAGAGCTGCAGAGGGGCCCTGCTCAGGCAGAGGCACCCCCTCACATTAGAAACCGAGCACCCTGCCCTCAGGATTGATAGGGCCTGCCTTAGGGGTGACTGATAGGTTTAAATGTGTGTGCAGGAGAGATATAGGGAACCTATATCTCAGTGTGGAGTGCTAGCACCACCTCACCCAGGCTGCAGTAGCATGCCTGTGGTGTCAGATTTAGTCTGCTTCCCAGGGGTGGCATAATACATGCTTCAGCCCCTGGTAGGCCTGTGAAGTACCTATGCCCTTGGCACCTACGGTACCATGTACTAGGGACTCATAAGGTACCACAGTATCCAATCACTAGTGCACCTAGAGTGCACTCCAAATTGTTTAGAGAGAACAGAGAGGCTGGGGCCCTGATTGGCAGGGACCCAGCCTGACTATAGCCAGAAACCAGTGTAAACATCAGAAAAAAAAGTGGGGGCAACATAAGAGGCAGATCCTACTCTCCTACACAACCCCCCCAAACGCAGGGACACTAAACTAACCTTGACCAGTTGAGTCTTCGTGAAGTAAGTGGAAATACCTCGAGAGTCCATCTGCATTGGCATGTTGGGTCCCAGGTCTATGTTCCACTGTATAGTCCATCCCCTGTAGGGAAATGGACCACCTCAAAAGTTTTGGGTTTTCACCTTTCATCTGTTTAAGCATTGGAGGGGCTTGTGGTCAGTCTGAACTATGAAGTGAGTGCCAAACAAGTATGGCCTCAGCTTCTTCAGGGCCCACACCACAGCAAAGGCCTCCTCTCTATAGCTGACCAACGTTTCTCTCTAGGGGTCAGCCTTCTGCTAATGAAAGCAACTGGCTGGTCTTGACCTTCATCATTCAGTTGAGACAGTACAGCTCCCACACCCAGCTCAGAAGCATCTGTTTGGACAATGAACTTTTTGGTGTAGTCTGGACTCTGTAAGATGGGGGCAGTGCACATGGCCTGCTTTAGGTCTTCAAATGCCTTTTGACAGCTAGCTGTACACTGAACCTTTTTTGGCATTTTCTTTGAGGTTAGATCATTCAAGGGGGTCACTATAGATCCATATCCCTTCACAAACCTCCTATAGTACCCAGTCAGGCCTAAGAAGGCTCTCACCTGTGTCTGGGTGGTTGGAGCAACCCATTCCATTATGGTTTGGATTTTGCTCTGTAAAGGCTGAACCTGGCCTCCTCCCACAAGGTGGCCCAGGTATACAACCTGACTCTGCCGTATCTGGCACTTGGTGGCCTTGATAGTGAGGCCTGCTTTCTGCAGAGCCTCCAAAACATTTCTGAGGTGGACCAGGTGATCCTGCCAGGAGGAACTAAAGACAGCAATATCATCTAGATAAGCTGAGCAATAAGTTTCCATCCCTGCCAGAACTTTATTCACCAACCTCTGAAAAGTGGCAGGTGCATTTTTCAATCCAAAGGGCATCACCACAAAGTGGTAGTGCCCACCAGGGGTCGAAAATGCTGTTTTGGCTTTTGCATCATCAGCTAACCTGATCTGCCAGTAGCCAGCTGTTAGGTCAAATGTACTTAGATATTTGGCTGAGGCCAAAGTATCAATCAGCTCATCTGCCCTTGGTATGGGATAGGCATCAGTCCTGGTGACTGCATTGAGGCCTCTGTAGTCTACACAAAACCTCATTTCTTTCTTACCACCCTGGGTATGAGGCTTGGGTACTAGGACTACTGGACTAGCCCAGGGGCTATCTGAAGGCTCAATCACACCTAGCTCCAACATTTTCTGGACTTCAGTCCTGATACAGTCCCTGACATGGTCAGGTTGCCTGTAGATTTTACTCTTGACAGGCAGACTGTCTCCAGTGTCACCTCATGGGTGCACCAGGTAGTCTGACTGGGGGTCAGGCTAAACATATGTCTGTACTGTTGCAGAACTTGTCTGCACTTAGTTTGCTGATGGTCAGTGAGGCTGCTTGCCAAAGGAACACCATCTACTGACCCATCATCAGGGTTCTGTGAGAGCAGGTCAGGGAGTGGGTCACTCTCTTCCTCCTGTTCCTCATCAGTTGCCATGAGCAAGCCCATGTCAGCCCTGTCAACATATGGCTTTAATCTGTTGACATGGAGCACCCTCAGGGGGCTCCTGGGAGTTCCAAGATTCACCAGATAGGTGACTTCTCCCTTCTGTTCAACTATTGTATGGGGGCCACTCCACTTGTCCTGGAGGGCTGCTGGGGCCACAGGCTCCAACACCCACACTTTCTGTCCTGGCTGGTACACAGTCAGCACAGCCTTTTGGTCATGCCAAGCTTTTTGTAATTCTTGGCTGGCCTCCAGGTTTTTGGTTGCCTTTTTCATGTATTCAGCCATCCGGGAGCGGAGACCAAGTACATAGTCCATCACATCCTGTTTGGGGGGTCTGAGAGGTAACTCCCAGCCCTCTTTTACCAAACATAATGGACCTCTCACAGGATGCCCAAACAGAAGCTCAAATGGGCTGTAACCAACCCCCTTCTGTGGAACCTCTCTGTATGCAAACAACAGGCAGGGAAGAAGAAGGTCCCATTTCCGCCTAAGCTTCTCTGGGAGTCCTTTAATCATTCCCTTCAGGGTTTTGTTGAAACGTTCAACTAACCCATTGCATTGTGGATGATAGGGGGTGGTGAACTTCTAAGTTACACCACACTCCTTCCACATTGCTTTCAGATATCCTGACATGAAGTTTGTACCTCTGTCAGAGATGACCTCCTTTGGGAAACCCACTCTGGAGAAAACTCCAATGAGGGCTCTTGCCACCACAGGGGCTGTGGTGGTCCTCAGGGGAATTGCCTCTGGGTACCTGGTGGCATGATCCACTACCACCAGGATAAATCTGTGCCCAGATGCAGTTTGAGGGTCAAGGGGACCAACAATGTCAATCCCTACCCTTTCAAAGGGTACCCCCACCACAGGTAGTGGTATCAGGGGGGCCTTTGTGGTGCCACCTGCCTTGCCACTGGCTTGGCATGTGACACAAGAGCGACAAAACTCCCTTGTGTCCTCTGACATATGTGGCCAATGAAAATGTGGAACAAGCCTGTCCCAGGTCTTGTTTTGGCCCAAGTGACCTGCTAAAGGGATGTCGTGTGCTAGGATCAAGAGGAACCCCCTAAACTTCTGAGGTATTACCAACCTCCTGGTGGCTCCAGGGGCTGGGTCTCTATTCTCAGAATATAGGAGTCCCTCATCCCAATAAACTTTATGGGACCCACTAGCACTTCCAGCAGCCTCAGCAGCAGCCTGCTGTCTGAGGGGTTCAAGAGAGGGGCAGCACTGTTGCTCCTTACTCAGATCTTCCCTAGAAGGGCCCCCTGCCCCCAAGAACTCAACCTGATCAGGTTCAAGTCCCTCTGGGGCAGTTCCTTCTTCAGGATCTGCTCCTCCTCCCTCAAGAGGGGAATCAGTGATCTGAGACAGAGGGGAAGGCACTGCCTTAACCCTTCTGCTCCTCTTCTTGGGAAGCATCTGGTCCATTGTTTCAGGATCCAGAGCTGGTTCAGTGTCATGCATTTTGGCCTGTGACCTGGTCACAGCAAATACCTTTGCAGGGATGCCTAACATCTCAGCATGAGCCCATAACTCTACTTCAGACCAGGCTGAAGTTTCTAGATCATTGCCCAATAGACATTCTACAGGGAGGTCTGCACTGACTACAACCTTCTTGAGGCCAGTTACCCCTCCCCAGGAGAAATTCACAACTGCCAGACTATGGTTGGTCCTGACATTGCTTGCATTGGTCACCTGGTACATTTCGCCCAGGATGATCTGTCCAGGGTCCACAAGATCCTCTGCCACCATGGTGACACTAGCACCTGTGTCCCTAAATGCCAAAGCCTGTTTGCCATTTATTACAGGCTGCTGTTTGTATTTGCCCAGATTACTGGGGCTCACTAGGAAGGACATGTCAATGTCTCCATCACAAATCAGCATTGCCTGAGTGGGTACTCTGACTAGGTCAGAGTCCACTTCAGAACCCAGGGTCAACCCTACTACACCCTTATTCTGAGTACCACCTCCACCAGTAGCTGGACTAGGGGGAACAGTTGCCTTAGGGGCAGGAGTGGTGGTGGTTTGGTCTTTGGACTTGGTACAATCAGAAGTCCAGTGCCCTTTCTGATTACAGAATTTGCACCAGGACTTTTTTTGGCCTTTTCCCTTGTTGGACTGTGACTCCCCACCAGATGCAGATTTTTGGGGCCCTTGTGAAGACTTCTGGTCTTTTGACTTATCCCCACCTTTCTCAGAGCCCTTAGAATCCTGCTTCTTGATGTCACCCCCTTGGTTCTGGGTTTTCTGCCTCACCCTGGTTCTGACCCATTTGTCTGCCTTCTTTCCCAATTCTTGGGGAGAGGTCAGATCTGAGTCCACCAGGTATTGATGCAACAACTGGTTCTGGCAATTATTAAGGATCTGTTCTCTCATTATTAGATTATACAATCCCTTGAAATCAGTAACCCTACTGCCAACCAGCCAACCCTCCAGAGCCTTGGTTGCACAATCAACAAAGTCAGTCCAGTCCTGAGTCTGTGCCTTCTGGGTGTCTCTGAACTTCAACCTGTACTGCTCAGTGGTTAAGCCAAACCCATCTATCAGTGCACTCTTCAGGACTTCATAATCATCAGCATCCTCTTCTCTAACAGTGAGGAGCTTGTCTCTACCTTTATCTGAAAAGGAGAGCCACAAGATTGCTGCCCACTGCTTTTGGGGGACCTGCTGTACTCTACAGGCCCTTTCCATAGCAGTTATCCACTTATGGATATCATCCCCACTCTGGTAGGGGGGAACAACCTTACTCAGGTTCCTATGGTCTGGAATATATTCTCTGCCTCTAGGGACACTGTTGCTGCCACCAGGGGGTTCTAACCCCTCTTTTCTAGAAGCACTCTGGAGCTCCTATCTAATGCCAACTGTCTGGTTTTGAGGGCAAGTCTTGCTTCCTCATACTGCAGCAGTTTGTGAATTCTGTCAGAGGAGGTCTCTCTTCTTGGAAAGTAGGAGTTTCTCTGCTGGACAGCTTCTCTGCTAGAGTGGTAGGAGTGGTCAGATTCCCTAGAAAGGGACCTAGGCCTGTCCTCCACCTTGTCAGTTCTCTTAGGGAGAATTCATCTGTCCTTCTCAGGCCCCAGGGGACCTGGCCTACATTAACAGAGTCTTGGTCATCCTGATGTTCATCATCTGACCCAGACACTGTAATTGACCCACCCACTGATCCAGATCCATTAGCTCCTAGAGCTAATCTAAGATCATCTGCTGTCAGTAGATCTACCAAGTGTAGTGTGGAGGGACTCTGTCCTAGCCTCAGGTGCCTTTCAACACACATGGCTTTCAAGTCAAAGAAAGTCATGTCCTTATACTGAGGCTGAGTGGATCCACTGGGTCCACCCTTGGCAGACATTCTAGTGTTGTGCAGTGTTGTACTACCTACACTAGTTTGTGGCCTACTGATCCTAGCTTGAGCTGTAGAAAGGGTGTGCTATCCCTTGGCACACAGCTCTAAGTTCAGTTGAACTTATTGATACTAAGCTTGACTTTATATGTACCTTAAGTACCTGTAGTAGTTTTCAGTTAGTAATTCAAATAGAGATTTTTCTGGTAAAACAATAGCAAGCTGGAATCCCACACGCTGCCCACCAATGTGAGAAGTTGGCCTGGTATATGCTGTTCACTAGTTAAAGTGGACACCTTGCACCAGTACAATTCGACTCTTATGGTAGATAGGTTTAAGACAACCTTTATAGAAAGCTATCCTAGTGGTAGCTGTGGAGAGCAGCCTTCAGGCTAAGTCTTGGAGGAATGTAAAGCAGCTTGTTTTACCACACAACCTCTTGAATCACCAAATGAAAAGACACCACACAGGTATATATATCACATATATATGTATTTATTACTAAACAACTCTCTACTAATCTCTTTATGAGATTAGAAGTCAGGAACATATGCACAAATCAACGTTTCACAATAAATTAAGCACAAATATGGCTGGGGCCCTAGGGGCGTACCAGACCATATACTAAGAAAGAGACTTAGGAACAACGACTTGCAAAGGGACAAGGCCTAAGGCCTTCGGAAGTGCTGGGGCCTCACAAAACCACCCAAGGCAGGTAAGTAAAGGACCCACGGGGGACGCGTGCAGTGAGTAAACACAGGCGCGGATCGCCGTTGACTTCAATGGGGCAAGTCGCGGTTGGAAATTAAGAGTTCTAGGGCACTTCAGGAGAACCTACAAGCAAGTCACTTACAGGGTAAGTAGTTCTAGGGCCAACACCCACAGGAGCACCGTAGGGCTGGAGTTACCTCACCCAGGGAAGCCGGGTGCATAGGTGTCCTTTGGTGTCGGGTCGCGGCGTCGTTTTCAATGGAAGACAATGAAGACTTGCTGCTTGTGAAGTCCGAAGAAGTGTCCGGTGGAATCCAAGCCTGGATTCAGAAGATGGAAGACCTGAAAGTAGAGGGGACAGTGTTCAAAGCCACTTGGCAGTGACTCGGGGCAAGGAAGATGAATGCCCACCGTCGTCGACAGGTTCGGGTCGTCCACGGGTGTCTTGACTCTTCGACCACGAGGTCCAGGAGGCGTCGATTATGACCAGGAGCTGGATTCAAAGTGTCCCACAAAGTCTGCAGCTTACTGCGGTGTTGGCAACTCGATTGGAGCCAACAAGTCTTGGTAGCAGCAAGTCTCGTGGAAAGGGAGAAAAGTCAATGGTGCAGACCAGCAAGGTCTGTGGAACTCACCCAGCAAGGGTAAGTCAGGGCAGGCCTGGAGCAACCAGGGGAGCCCTTTGGTTTGGTAGAAAAGTCTTCAGGGGACCCACAAGCCAGCGGGCAAGAGATCGCAAATACGCCTTGGGAGGATTCCTTCAACAGGGGCCCACGGTCACTCGAGACTGAGTAGGCCTCTGATATTCGGAGGGATTATTGCTGGAGGCTGGGACCACACGTGGTCTAAAGCACAAGTTCGTAGAACGTTGTGAAGGTGTTGCACTTGACAATAGTGCACGGTACCCAGGGATCGTGGTTCCTCGTCACTCGTGGGGTCCACTCGCCTCAGCTTTGCTGGGGACTCACCATGGCCCTGGAGAAGTCAGGAAATCCTTGTCTTGGGCTGCAGGGACCTCGGGCTCCGGCGGTAGCGGCGTAGTTTGTGACTGTCGTTGTAGTTTTTGGTGCCTGCCAAGCAGGGGAGTCACTCCTTGACTCCAAGGGAGATTCTTCAGTCTTCCAGAGGTAATGGAACGTCGAAGGTCCAGGATTCTTCTTCAGAGCGTCGTCCAGGGATATCTAACTTTCAAGTTCAAGGGTTCCCTACCTTATACTAACAAGGAAGGGAGGGACTAGCTCTAAGACCCCACCTATGGGAGGGTCAGGAGAGTGGGTGGTTACACCCACTTCCCTTTGTCCAGTTTCGCGCCAGAGCAGGGGCAGGTAGCCCCTGAGCCGGTTTGAACTGGTGTATGCACAGAGGAGCCTTCTGCTCCCCCAGTGCAGGACTTCAAAGCACTCTAAGAGTGCACCCACCCAGCCCCAATACACTAAACCCTAACTGGGAGGTGGTTACACCTCCCTGTGACAGGATGCCTATTGTTGGGCTTCCTCCACTGCGAGTTTCGGTCATCAGCAGGAGGGCAGCCCAGTGTCTGTGACTGGTGGCATCCATTTTGTGATGCCAGGGCTCTTCAGGATTCTACCGTGTTTCCACAGTGGGTACATGTCTATCCCTCTAGAAGGTTGGAATGCTACCCCCGCCGCCAGAACTGGCGGGGGGGGTAGTATTCCAAGATGTTTGACACCAAACACAACATGTTTTGATGCAGCCATTCCAAAGTTAGCATTTACCGCGAGAATATAATGCACTTAAGAGTATATGGTTTGACCGCATTCACAAACAGCACCAGAGAATGGACTCTGAGAGCTGCAGAGGGGTCCTGCTCAGGCAGAGGCACCCCCTCACATTAGAAACCGAGCACCCTGCCCTCAGGATTGATAGGGCCTGCCTTAGGGGTGACTGATAGGTTTAAATGTGTGTGCAGGAGAGATATAGGGAACCTATATCTCAGTGAGGAGTGCTAGCACCACCTCACCCAGGCTGCAGTAGCAGGCCTGTGGTGTCAGATTTAGTCTGCTTCCCAGGGGTGGCATAATACATGCTTCAGCCCCTGGTAGGCTTGTGAAGTACCTATGCCCTTGGCACCTAAGGTACCATGTACTAGGGACTCATAAGGTACCACAGTATCCAATCACTAGTGCACCTAGAGTGCACTCCAAATCGTTTAGAGAGAACAGAGAGGCTGGGGCCCTGATTGGCAGGGACCCAGCCTGACTATAGCCAGAAACCAGTGTAAACATCAGAAAAAAAAGTGGGGGCAACATAAGAGGCAGATCCTACTCTCCTACAGCATGTGTACGCGGACACGCATGGAGACGGTGCCGTCCGGTACGGCGGGGCTCCTTATTGAGAGACTTTTAACGTGTGCCTGCTGTTTTTAAAATTGTTAATATTTTACTTACTTGCTGCTATCAGGACTATTGGTGCTTTTGCCATTAGTAGTGCTGCCTCCTAGTTCCACCGCGAGCATTTCCTGCTCGATTGTTGCGGAGGGAGGCAAACTCCACTCAGAACCTACACTTCCGGATTTCCGGGAGGGAGGGACCAGTGGGCAGATAGCGTTCTAGTGTTCCCGCTGGCACCGCTATTTATTTCGCATGTGAACGTGGACGCGCATGGAGACGGTGCCGTCCGGTACAGCGGGGCTCCTTATTGAGAGACTTTTAGCGTGTGCCTGTTGTTTTTAAAATTGGTAATATTTTACTTACTTGCTGAATTCAGGGCTATTGGTGCGTTTGCCATTAGTAGTGCTGCCTCCTCATTCAGCCGCGAGCATTTCCTGCTCGATTGTTGTGGAGGGAGGCAGACTCCACTGAGAACCTACACTTCCGGTTTTCCGTGACGGAGGGACCAGTGGGCAGAAAGCGGTCTAGTGTTCCCGCCAGCACCGCTATTTATTTTGCATGTGTACGTGGACGCGCAGCGGATGCGAGCAGCGGGCGCGCCAAAGGCGCACCAAAGGAAAGCCCATCAGCGCCTGTCTGCACCCGGCACACGACACGCTGACCGTCTTAACACGGAGGAATCTAATACTCTCTCCTACTCTTCAGAAGCCTTATTAAAGATTAGAAAAGGTGAGAGCTACTGTTACTGTGCATGTGCTATCTTTCCCTTTGAGAGTGGCCATGAACACTCACTTTACACCTGTACCTTGTGCGGCTACTCCATGCCCCTTTGTTTAAGTCCATTTATTACTTATAGAGCCGGCAAATCTAAAAACTTATCGGCCACCACCACCATAGGAAAAACAGAGAGGTACAGGGGGCTACTACTAAATGCTCGCTCCCTTACTAAACATAGAGTGGAGTTTACGACGTTACTAGAGGAGTTGGAACCTGATCGGGTTTTTATCACTGAAACTTGGGCTAACATAGCCTCAGGACCCAACCGAATTGATGCTATCCTGGATAACTACTCTATCCAAAGGATAGATAGGGTGGGACGCATGGGGGGGTTGGCGATCGTTTTTAAGTCACAATTTAAATGCCTCCTTGAGTCAGGACTGAATCCCCACACCTGTGAAGCCACTCACTTTTCACTCATTCTTTCAGCCACTTGCGCATTCGGAGGGATGCTGATTTACAGACCCCCAGGACCAAGACTGCCGTTCCTTCAAGAATTAAAACAGCTGCTAGAACCATTTATAGCAGAGAAATGGCTGACTATCATGGGGGACTTTAATTTTCACCTAGAGGAGAGGGATAACCAAGATTCTAATGCTCTCTTAGAGATGTTCTCTAGCATCGGTCTGCAGCAATTAGTAACGGCTCCAACTCACAAAGCGGGACACACATTGGACGGAATCTTCAACAATGATCTAAGAATTACCTATCAAAATACCATACATATTTGTTGGTCCGATCATAGTGTAGTGTCTTTCGATTTTTCTCTCCCATCTATAGCTGTTGAACTCCTCACCCCCCCCCGAACACATCTAGAAGCTGGAAAGGGGTCTCGGCTGACACCCTAACCAACACTTTAAATAATATTCCCTGCATAATCCAAGAGGATCCCGATCTTGGGGCTGAGGCCTTCGCACCATGGCTGGAATCTTCAGTTAATATACTGGCCCCTTTGAAGACACATACCCATAAAAAATTTCGTCCCTCGGCCCCCTGGTATAATGATAGACTCAGACTGTTAAAACAAGCCTGCCGTCGTTCTGAGCGAGCCTGGAGAAAAACCCTAGAGGAACAAGAAAAAAAACTATGCAAATCAAGTATTAAGGAATACAAGCTTGTACTGGTGGAAGAAAAATCCAAATATTGTACATATAAAATTGAAAATTCATCTTCCACTAAAGAATTATTCAAGCTAGTTCAACAGCTCTCAACCTCTCAACTCACAGCAGAACCAGAGATCTCACAAGCATTTTGCAATCAACTGGCCACTTTCTTTCAATCTAAAATTATGGACATCTACTCAGTCTTTGATACGAACGCCGGACCGTCCACTAAAACATCGGTATCCAGCAGGCTTAACTATGGGGCGCCATCGGATCCCTGTATTGAGAACAGAGGTCTCTCAAAATTCTCTGATCTTTGGCCCCTATTTGTTGTACAATATCTCCTGAGAACGCATGCAGGATCAACCATGGAGGCTTGTCCACCAGCACTTTTCGATATGGCAGCGAACACCATAGCAGAGCCCCACTGTAAACTCATGAATAATGTGATTATATCCGGAACTTATCCGCATAGCTGGAAGCAAGCCATTATTAGGCCTCTCCTAAAAAAAACAATTTAGATCCTGGGGACTGTAAGAATTATCATCCCATATCCCTGCTTCCAGTCCCTGCAAAGATCCTGGAGCTGCATCTCAATAATTAGCTGATGGAAACTGCAGAACAACAATTATGGCTTAATGATTCTCAGTTTGGATTCAGGAAAAACCATGGGACGGAAACGGCTCTGATATCTGCCACTGATTACATCAGGCACACCGTGCATGAAGGACAGGGGTTGGTGCTGATTCTGTTGGATCTGTCAGCAGCATTTGATACCATCTCACCTATATTGCTGCAGGACAGACTCCAGAGTCTTGGTGTTTCTCATCAAACACTAGCCCTCCTGTCTTCATTCTTGACAGGCAGATCTCAAAGGATGAAAGTACAGCATTTTCATACAGATTCCTTTGTTCTACCTTGTGGAGTGCCGCAGGGATCTTCTTTGAGCCCCACACTTTTTAATCTCTATGTGGCACCTCTAGCAACCGTGATTCACTCATTTGGAGTGGAGGTAGTGTCATATGCCGATGACACGCAGATCATGGTTACTATCCCCAAAGGCTCATGTTCAACGTCTGAAAACATCCTCGGGTGCATGACTAAACTGGCAGAGTGGATGTCTGGTAACTTCTTGCAGCTTAATGGGGAGAAAACAGAAGTGATGATATTCGGATCAGGGACACTAAAGTGGAACAACAAGTGTTGGCCCCAATCCTTAGGATGCTGTCCAGTCCCGAGCAAGAAGGCTAAGAACCTTGGAGCTGTGATGGATACGGAACTTAATTTTAATATTCAAATGAACCATACCGTCTCTACATGTACCTGGATCATAAGGATGCTCAAAAAAATCTTCCCTCTCATTCAACGACCAGCATGAATACAGGTAGCACTTGCCTTGGTAATGTCCAGACTCGATAACATAATAAACACACAGGTATCACTTACACATACCAAGACCTCACACCTTTCAGTCAACAAATCATTCACTGCAAAGCACCAGCCCCTGTTATGCCCATCAATCGTTAGACAACAAGTGAAGTGACACTTGTCACAAACAATGGGAAACTCAACGTTAAACACAACATCTAATCATCCCAAACAGAAATCCCATTTAAAATGTTTGCAAACATGATGTACAACACATGCCATGTATACTGAATTTTCAGTAAAGTTAACACATTTATCTTACTTTCCACTTGCAGCTGATCAAGGATATGGCCTCGGAAGTGGTTGATGACACCATTTGACAATCTCCAGACTAATCCGCAAAAGGCATACAACCATGCACATTGCCGAACAAGAAACATCATAGAAAGAAGCTTTGGCAGGCTCAAGTCCAGGTTTCGGTGTCTGGATTTATCAGGTGGAAGGCTACTGTATTCACCAGAAATGGTGTGCAAGATGATCATTTCATGTGCAATACTACATAACATATGTGTCAAAACAAATGTGCCCTGGGATGAAGAGGAACAGCCCCCTGAACAAATGGATGATGATGATGTCTAATCAGAAGCAGAAGGCCGTGCCATACTCAACACTGCTGCAGGGATAAGACGTCGCACTCACATTGCCACTCAATTCTTCACATGATGTTGCTATTCAACATTTGTACCAATATGCACTAATGTCACAATAAAAAAATACACATTAAAGATTTGCCTTTGTGTCCATTTTGTATACAGGTCATACTATACAAATACATAATATGTAAATTGCACTTATGACGTAACATCTCATGTCATGAATCATCAAAATGATGTGTATGTAACATGTGTGTACACATGGATTTGACTCACACATAGAACAACATGAAAATGAAGGTGTTGCATCCGCTTGTGTGTGCACCCCATTGCTGCAGATAGGACATGTGCATTCATCAGGCTATCAACATCTACAGATGTGACACACAGATTGGCATATGTGCACCGCCACATGCAACTGGCAAACTATATCAGTCTTCACTAGCATGGCCACCTGCCTCAAGCAGTGAGTGTCAAAAATGTTCAGGAGAGGCATTCACATTAATATTGCAGATGCCGTCACATATCATGCCTATAGGCAATGTCATTACATCAGCAACAGTGCATAGTATGCAACAATGTGATGTCTCACATCACAAACATGAACATCTCCCATGTGAAGTGTCAATACTGTGCATAACTGTCCCTGTGAACGATAAAGAAACACCGCATGTTTCTGCAAGGACATTTGCAGAGTCAAGCTGGGTCATGAATGAGGCACAGACATGCAACATATTCGCCAACACATGTTTTTCTCTGTGTTGTACTCTGTGCATGTGCACAAACTGCTGCCATTCGTCGGCAGAAGCACACCTGTACCATGGTGCGAAGATGGCTGGGTGGTGTGGATGACATGCATCTCTGCCGAAAGGGGCACCTTCATTCCCGAAAACAACACGTTTAGGCAGATAACCCCTTAAAATGTGTGATGTGTGAAGCAGCACATATTAAAAGAGTGAAAATGTATGTGTTCTGAAAAAAATGTCACCTCATTGTGGCTTGTGACATCAACGCAAGTGTTGTGTACCAGTTGAATGCAGAGATGCATGTATCATGCACATGAATGTGGAAATGCAATAGTGGACATGTGTGTTGTATGCAAAAGCCACACCAACACCCATGTCCCCCAACATGCAAAGTTTTGCGTGAGAGGTGGGATTTCGCACAAGCATATGTGAAGCCACACAGAGTGCCTGGCTGTGACATGGTAAGAATTGTCCTGTAGGTAGTACTGATGATGAGGCCGAGAAGCGCAATCTGACAACGGAGGCCTGAGAGGGGGGTCCGTGGTGAGAGGTACTCCTGACTGGGTGGGGGCCTGGAGAGCCAGGGCGGTGATTGTGACTGAAAAAGAAGGGTTCCCCCCGGACCATAAGCAGTGGGTGCACCTCAACATTCCTCTGAGCTTCCTAAGAAGAGGCCCGGCAGCAGCAGACACCCCGACACGCCCCACGGAGTTGGTCACTAAAGGTACCATAGTCCCAACTCGGAGAATCGAGGGGAGGGGGCCTTGGTGAACAAGGCTTGAATCTGCCCGGGATCTAACGGCAAGAGACGAACGGAGTCGAAGAAGGCCTGGATTGCGCGCCCACTGAAACGCTGAGAAGATGAGGCCTACCTTGCCAGGGACCATCGCAGCGGGCTACCCAGTGGCTCACCACCTATCCAGGAGAGCGTTGTGGAAGTGGCAGAGCTTGGCTAGTGCCTGTACCAGACCGACCCAAAGCCAGAGCGTCAAGGGCACCCCCTGGTTTACTCAGCAAATAGGGTGGCCAAGCGCTCACAACGCTAACCGCAATCATGGGATGCCTCAAGACGGCCGGGGGTTCCCAGGCTCCTCACCAGACAAAACCGAAGTCCCCAACTCAAGCAGGTCCAAAGACAGGCACAGACTCTAACACCACCATGTCAGAAAAGGTAGACAAGGTCCTAGCAGCCATAGAGCACTCACGTGTCACCATGGAAGAGCACTTCGGTACCTTGGCCACGGACCTCAACCTGCTGCGAGACGACCATCGGAAGCTAGCGGGCAAGGTGGCAGAAGGAGGAAAAAACGTTATCGACGATTCAGCCTCAAGCCAAAGCACAACAAGACTCCATGAAAGACTTGCAGACCTGAGTTACGACTCTGGACGAAAGAACGGATGATTTGGAAGGGCGTTCCAGAAGGAGCAATTTGCGTATCTTAAATTTGCCGGAGGGAGTGGAGGGAAGAGACCCCATTGAATACACAGAGACCTGGCTCCGGTCCTTTACACCAAGAGAGGATCTTACCCCTTATTTTTCGATTGAGAGGGCACACAGAGTACCGGCTCGACACCCTCTCCTGGGCTCGCTTCCTCGTCCCATGCTAGTAAAGTTACTTCACTTCCGGGATAGGGATGCCATACTCTGAGCTGCCAGGCAGAACAATCCCATCACAGTAGAAGACAAACATGTCATGCTCTTCCCAGATTACTCCAGAGCCATACAGCGAAAGCAAGCATAATTCTTCGCGGTTAAAGAGACTACTTCGAAGTCAAAACATCCAATATTCTCTGTTGTTCCCAGCACGGCTTAAAATCATTCATAATGACACTACAATATTCTTCACGGACCCGCAGGAAGCAGCAAACTGGATGGAACTGAATTTGCAAATCGATCCAGAGCTGGGGAACACCACAACACCGAGGCCCAAGGTGCCCAGGCCTCCAAGGCGCAGAACAAAGAGCACCCAGAGCCAATTAGACATGCAACCAGTCCATAAATCACTGACATTACCAGACCTAGAACAGATCAAAGCGGAGCATCGCAAGGCAATTCAGGCAGCAGCGGAAATGGGGGCGCACCTCTCAGCATCGGATCACGAAGACACTCTGCACATTTTCACGCCCGAAGAGGACCCTAATGATTCCAGTAACTCTGCTGAGAACTCTGGGACCTTACCAACGGTCAAGCCATAGACAGCTGATACACTCATATAAAGCTCTCGAGCAATGGTAGACATATTGAACCTTGGCGCTGGAGAAGCCTCACTCTCTAGTTCTACACCACATATCACGCCCCATGATGGTGCAGGCCTCATACCCACCAATGCAGGGAGCCCCCATTTGCTATACACATAGTTCTATGGGACCCACCTCGTGTGATGGTCTTAGGGGCATGTGCGAGCCAGACGAACCCCCCGTATGGCACGTTGTGGGTACACGGTTGTACCGGTTTGGATGTGCTGTCCATTGCAGCAGATCCCCTGTATTGGATTTTCAACCCCAAAGAGCTCTAGTTCAACCCCTTGCCATACCCTGACCTCACACCCATCCCGTCACAGAGGGCTGAAACCCTTGCTAGCATATCCACACCTCACAGCTGGTACAATCAACCCTAACCATGGGACATTCAGTGGGACCCCCGGGACCCCCCTCCAACATTGCGCGGCCTATAAGCCAACATGAGTCCGGCGACAGATATTAAATTTCTCACTCTAAACGCACGGGACATGCACACAGCTCAAAAACGCTACACCATTTACGCTTACATCAAACGCCAGCAAGCGCAGGTCATATTATTACAAGAAACTCACCTGACAAAGGGGGAACTTGACAAGCTTCAAAAGAGATGGCGGGGCACCTTCTGTGCCATGACATATTCAGCATATGCGTGGGGAGCTATCATCTGGCTAAGCCTGGGGGGTCCCCTTCTTAGAGACCGGCAGGAAGATAGATCCCGGAGGGAGACTTGCTCTACTATGAAATGAAATGAAATGAAAACAATATTTATAAAGTGCGTGGTTACCCGAGGGCATCCCAGCGCTATGGGCAAAACCGATTTAAAGCTGAGGCGGGATCATTTGGGGAAAAGTCAAGTTTTAAGCATCTTGCGGAAAGCCATATGGTTGGGTTCCTTTTGTAGATGTAGAGGGAGTGAATTCCACAGCTTAGCGGCGTTGTAAGAAAAAAGACGGCCGCCGCTTCTAGCCCTCTTAATTCTGGGGACGTAGGCCAGATGAAGATCATTAGAGCGAAGGGCTCTATTAGCTAGGTAGGGCTGGACCAAGGAGGAAATAATAGCAGGACCTTTTCCTCCTATCAACCTGTGAGTAATACACAGGGCTTTGAACTGGACTCTTTCCAAGACTGGGAGCCAGTGGAGAGCTTTTAAGGCTGGCCTCGCTGTTTGGCGGCTACGAATTCCCATAAGAATCCTAGCAGCACAGTTCTGCACGGTTTGAAGTTTGGCCAGCACCAAGCTAGGGGCACCAAGGTACAAGGCATTTCCGTAGTCCAAGCAAGATAAAATAAGTGCTTGGACTACAAGCTTTCTGACCTGAGGTGGTAACAGAGGAAGCACTTTGCGCAGCATTCTTAGAGTGCCAAAGCAAGAGGCAACAACCTTTCTGGCTTGAGTCTTAAAGCCGAGCTCGGAGTCAAGCCAGACACCAAGGCTCTTTATCTCTGGTTTAGGGGCAGGCATAGAGCCCATACACGTAGGCCAGGTAGAGACTATTCCAGAGAGGGATGGACTACCAAGGAGCATGAGCTCAGTCTTGTCCCCATTCAGTTTAAGATGGGAATGTTTCATCCATCTCATCACTTCTTCGAGGCATGGGCCAAGGTGGGTAGATGCTTTGTTGGTATCTACCCGCCTAGAGGGTCTACTGGACGGTCAGCCAATACTAATAGGCAGTATATACGCCCCCAATACAGAACAAACAGTATTCTGGGAGACCCTGTCGCGCAGCTTGGTTCAATTCACATCCTCACCATGGGTTTTAGGAGGGGATTATAACTGCTCTTTGGATCTGAACCTAGATAGATCCTACCCACCCGCAATAGCTTCACAAGCCCACGTGAAAACAGCCCGCTTCCGAGCCTGGTCAAGCCACTGGTCGTTGACGGAGGCATGGCGACACGCACATCTGACAACTAAACTCTATTCCTTTAATTCTATCCCCCATGATTTACAAGTATGGGCTGGACCGGTTCATGTCCACACGTACGATCCTCCCCTTGACTCAACACTCGGACTATCTGGGCAGGGTGATATTGGATCACGATGCACATGTTATGACTCTTAGATGGTGCCCACCTTCACCACCGGTCCCCACTTGGCAACTCCCACGAGATTGTTTGGAGGACCCAGTGTTCCAACACGAGCAGAGAGAGAACATACAAAACTACTTCTCCGAAAACGCACGAACCACAAGTTCTAGGACACTTGAATGGGACGCCTTCAAGGTGGTTATGAGGGGAGCATGCATCAGACAAATCGAAGGGGTATGGAAAACATTAGAGCAGGCGGTACAGGCAACGGAGCAACGCTTAGCGCAGCTATCTAAAGAGGCAGATAAGCAGGCGATTCTTCCTACACAAGTGGCGGAAGCCAAAACTAAGTATGCAGAAGCCTGCGCAGATCTGCGCAAATATAATTTTCGTGCACACACTGCCAGAACTGACAGAGAGGGGAACCGAGCTGGAGCCCTGCTTGCATGGCTTATTCGGCAGGACCTAGGCACACAACCTATCACCAGCATAAGAAACGCAACAGGTGAGATCACTTACACGCAAGCGGACATTATGCTGGCCTTCCATGAGTACTATAAGGACCTGTATAGGGAACTGATTCCGGACAGAGAGGAATACATCCACAAAATGCTACAATCTATTACTATAGCACAGATGACGGAAGAGGACCAGTCCTCCCTAGACGAGCAATTCACAGCAGCAGAGATCAAACACGCGATCCATCACCTAGCCAAAAACAAAGACCCCGGCCACAACGGCTTCCCCATAGAATACTACAACACATTCTCCCAACAACTAGTTCCACAGTTAGACATAGTCTATAAGGCAGCGCTAGAGACGAGAACACTCCCTAAGACCATGCGGGAATCAATACTGGTGACTTTCCCTAAACCAGATCGGGATCCTTTACTTAGGTCATCGTATCGGCCTATCACCCTGCTAACTGCAGACTGCAAAATATTAGGGAAGATCCTAGCGGATAGAGTCACGGGGGTGCTCCCCCATCTGGTACACCCTGACCAGTGTGGTTTTGTGCCTGGGAGAAACGCCTCCCAGAATATACGCCGGTTGTTTCATGTCCAGGATGGTGTGCGGGGCCAGTTCCCGCATGCAGCGTGCCTTGTACTAGACTTAGAAAAGGCTTTTGACACCCTAGCGTGGCAGTATTTATTTGCGGTTCTGCAGCAGGTGGGGATGGGTCCTCAACTCATGGCATATATCAAATTGTTATACACCGACCTCACCACCCGGGTCCGAATAGGCAGGCACATCCCATCTCCCTTCCAGGTGACCCGCGGAACATGTCAGGGGTGTCCTCTATCCCCGTTGCTGTTCGCACTTGCAATGGAACCATTGACGATAAGACTTAGGGAGGGGGGCAAAATTTGGGGTATAACGCTCGAGGGACGAACTCATAGTGTGTCCCTGTACGCAGACAACCTCCTAATATACGTCAGGGGCATCACAGCAGACCTCACTACTCTCTGGGCCACACTTGACAATTTTGGGAAGGCAGCGGGTTTAAAAGTGAATTGGGCCAAGTCCACTATCTACCCCCTTCACCCAGATGTGCCCCATTGGGAGATAAGTGTGGGAGAGGCCAAGTTGGTATGGAATGGGGACGCCCCAAGATATTTGGGAATTAGACTATACCACACTTCGAGAGATCTCCTTGAGGGCAACCATTATAGGGCACTACGAGGGATTAAAACCCAGGTCAACTTCTGGCGAACGTTACCCTTGGTCCCCATAGGGATGGTGGCTTTATCAAAGATGATAATGGTACCCCGTCTTCTTTACTATTTTGCAAATGTCCCGGTGATCCCCCCAGCGAGCCTTCTTTCGAGAGCTAAACTCCTTACTGATATCGCTGATTTGGGGAAAGGGCTGCCGCAGAGTGGCTTTGATGACGCTGCAGCTGCCGCGAGACCGTGGCGGGCTGGGTGCCCCTTCCTTTGAGGTGAAGGAAGTGGCCCTTACGGGCCACCCGGGTTACTTACAACCACCTGCTATGCCTTCCCAAGAATGAAGAGTCGGTCAGACAGTGTAGAATACAAACAAACTTTTATTAGCAATACTCTGCAGAGGAGTCCAATCTGACCTGCACCCTAAGATGTCTGCCGAGGGACTGACCCCTCAACAATCTGCAGTGAGTAATTATTCTTCCCAAGAAGCCTCCAACCACGCCCACAGTGGAAAGTTAACGGCCTGGGCCGAACATGAACAAAGAGGGCACAGGAGGATGGGCTACCACCTGCTAGATGGGTACATGCTATCTGTAATTCGAGGTTACTGCACTGAGTCTCAGCATCTCCTAACGTGGGAGCAGAACTACACACTCAGATAGGTATGCGAGGGCAGAATGGCCTATTCATTAGTAAGTCGAAAAACAGCCTTGAACAGAGAGAAAATAATAACAAAATACAGTGTTCTGCTGAGGCAAGCAATACGAATGATGAGGCCTAGTTCAGACACGGCCTAAGCAGCCTAATAGGGATTACGAAATACAAAATGGAGTCACACTGGCTAACTACAGGAAAGCTTGCACGTTGCAGGGATAACTCAGTGGGTTGCATAACGTGAATACAAATGGCGTATATTTAGCCACACACTGCTAACCTAATATGGCATAAAACGAGTGCGTTGCAGGAATGGGATTTTCAAACTTAACTGAGGTCTACTTCCTTGCAGCGCAGCTGCAGTGGCTCTCGCGATGAACTGCTGGGCGTCACCTAGAGGAAACGGAAACACAAGTGGGGACTCTGTCGGCTCCTGAGATAACTTGAATGCTCCTCCCGGGGACCAAAGCTAATTCAACCCACCACATTTTGGTGAATGTGGCCAGATCCTGCATGTTAAGAATCCATCGCCTCTCTCGAGTGGCGCCAATAAATTCCCCACTGTTACCACTAGCGGGTCTCCCCAAGAGACACGGACACTACACATCAAGAGAATTAATAACCTGGACAGAATATGCACTCACTGAGGTGGAAGCCCTGTTCACAGAAGGCCAGTTGTCCTCTTTCGAGGGCCTGACAGAGGAGAGCGGGCTCCCCGCCGGACAGTTCCTCTTTCACAGACAGCTCATCGTAGACTGTAGGAAGACGAGGGATTTAACGGAGGGAGAACCCAAAACAGACCCCATACTGCACACGATATTAAATATGGGAGCAGGGAAACACCTTACCACCTGGATATATAAATCTATCCTGGATCTTACATATGTGCCGCTAACGCAGCTCCAACTAAAGTGGGAGGAGGAATTAGGTCGGGCGTTGCATGATAGCGAATGGCTCGTTGCCCTGGAACACCACAAAAAAGTATCACGTAACCAGCGCTTCAAAAATATTCATTTCAACATACTACACCGTGCGTACCTCACACCAGAGCGGCTCAAGCGCTTTTTCCCTGCAACGCAGTTCGAATGCCCGCGCTGCCACATACCCGACGCCACATTCGTCCATATATTATGGGCTTGCCCTACACTGCAGTCCTACTGGGCAGGAGTACACGCCACGATAATGACAGTCACAGGCCTGACAGGCCTTGCCACATGGGAGGCTAGAGCCCTGGGGATATTTAAGCGGCATAAGCAGAAAAAGGTGGAAACCCGTTTCGTGATACTGGCCCTACTCCTAGCAAAGCGAAGCATCACACTGCATTGGCGCTCTTCGGACGGTCCCCAGATAGCAGCATGGAGGGGGGCGGTCAAGAAATGGGGCACTGCTGAAGAGGATGCAATCAGGCTGGAGGAGGCACGCGGAACGCGACGGCGCCCCATTTCCATGGGGTGGTCGATGCTCCTGCATAGTTTCAAGCAGGTACTAGATACCCCTGCAGAAACCCCAACTGCTACTCAAGCGGTGCTTAGCCCAGTAATGCCCCGAACCACACTAGAATCTCCCAAGCGGGTCCTTCCCCCCTCTACCCCCACTGGAACGCCACACTTGTCCTGGTTAGAGAGCAACACTTGGTGTCACTAGACTAGCAAAGACCAATGCCCTTATCCCTAGCCCTATTTCCCCCAGTTTGGTTGTACAAATGGATTTCCTCCAGCTAAACATAAGCACAGTAAGGGTGCCCCAGTCAGACCCAAGAATCAAGCAATCCAGTACGAGGCCACATTCACTGAACAGACATTCTTACGTATATTACGCACACCTGGACAAATAATTACTTTGTTGTCAATAATTTGTAATGGTACTGTAACACACTGAATGCTAAATAACGGTAACTGATGTTATAAGGTGTAAACCCTGTATGAATATGCAAAATCCAATAAAAAGTTTTTATAAAAAAAACATAACATGTGAGCAATTTTAGAACTCAAACCGTAAGATGTGGTACATTCCTCCAATTTCAGATGTTTTGGTAATTAAACATTGGATCAATCAGGCACTTTCAATATCCGTAAAGAGACTGGTCCAATTAGTATGCAACTGAGGTCTAGGATTGTCAGTCTGCCTTATGTCATTTCATGATGTGATCATTGTGCAGTGTTAAGGACAAGATTTGATTGTGTCATGACGCAATTGATGCACATCTTGTACACAAGAAATGCCTTCTGAGTCCTGACTGTGTGAGACTGAATTTGTTTAGCTGATAGCACAGTATGTGATGCAGAACCTTTGCAGTGTGCTGTTGCTGTGTGTGGCTCACACAGTGATCAGATGAATGGCACAAGTTTTAGAGTCAGCATCTCAAATGTACGCATGCATTCTCTATCTACATTTGTCAGTTATGTACACATTGACTGACACATGTGTACTTCTTTTCCAAAAGATAACATGACTGCTGAGGAGGAAAGCAATTTCCGGCTTAGGAAGACAAGGTACTCACACATCTGTGAGGTGGCAAAGGGCTTCCGCTGGATGTCTCGGCTCTATGAGAAGCAAAAGGCAGCCAAAACATGGATTGCAAATGTACCCGCCCCCAAAAAAACCAATGGAAATGGAAAGGCGTCCTCCAAGGACATGGGCAATGGAGGTGGTAATGCTTTGCAGGCTGGACCGTCTCACGCATCAACATCAGCCCCAGGTCCCGGACAGGCTGCACCCTCAAGTGCTGGACAGTCTTTCGTCCAGGGGATGTCCACTTAAGAGTTTTAGGATAAGTTATTTAGATAGATTAATAGAGACTTTTATTACATTTTTTATTGTTAATAAAATTTAGTATTTTTTAATTTTGGATCTTGTTGATTGATGGTCAGCATTTCAATATTTTAATGTTTGAGTTATTAGGCACATGGAATGTAATCTAGATTTTGTGTTTGATTAGGCATAGCAAAATGTAGCATGTAATGTGTTTAGGACATATTATTTCAACACTTGAGACTCAACAGTTTTGTGCAGACACTCTTGTGGCTTGATATACATATGACTATGGTTTTTCAAATGGCTATGCAGAGAACACTTGTATGTCTATGTAACAAGAATCTGTGTCAACTATCTTTAGTGATGATATATTTGGGTACATAGTGTTGTTTCTTACACAGATGGACAGGACATACACACTACACATTGTCAGTCTAGGTGTTGTTAGAGCTATTTCATGTTCATGGTCAACTAGTTATTGTGTTACAAGTAGTAAATTCATACCGCTGCCCACCACAATGTCTGTATACAGGACAAGTTGAGTGGCAATGATGGTGTATGGAGTACACAAGTACAACTTTGCACACATCTTGGTTACTGGTATGACTAGTTTCACTTGCTGTGGACATGTTGGTGAGTTTACACAGCATCATTTATGTTTTATATTGCAATATTTGACCATGGATTGTAATATTAACATTGTGATACTTACCAGACAAAGATCGAGTCCTTTGCACACTCTTTCACGGGTGCTCAAATTTATTTACACACCACAATTACAAAGACATGGGGAAATTGGTCAAACATAAAACAAGGGGACATTGCTCTTGTCACACAAGTTGGTATGCCGCACTCATGTTTACAGGCGTGTGACGTGTGAAAAAACAAGTTGTCAAACGTTTTTTTTTGTGAGGTAGACATTGTTATTGGCACAATGTTTTGAACTTCACACACGAGGACAAACATGATGAAGGGGCACAGGTGTAACCTGTATGGAGAGGAGATTATCTCTTAATGATATGTGGCAACACTGGAGATAAAGTTCTCTTTGTAAACAACACCTGTGACACTGTGTGATTTCAGTGTCCTGTCTTGCGCTTAAATTGTGTTGCAGTTGAGTCATCTTCGTCAGAAGATTCTGCTTGTTGCTCAGTGTGCTCGGTATTTGCAGGTTGTGTGCGAGGAGTGTGACCAACAACAGTGGCAGAGGAGGTTTGAGGGAAAGCATTTTCCTGTGACAAGATGTTGCGCATTAGCGCATTGATCAATATTTGCTGGTTTTCTGAGGACAGCCGATAAATCCCTATGATAGCCAGACATTGTTGCAACGTAAGTGTCTTGCTTTTGCTGCATGTCACGTAGGATTTCATAAATATTTTCAAGATGTTTTGCCATCTCCCTGCTGCCACTTTGTGTTGGCATTTGTTCATGCCTCAGACTCATTACACTGGATATGTTAGCTAATGATTGTACGATGCCAGGGGTTGGATTGTTGATGGATTGTTCCTGATCCAGGTTGACAGATTCAGAGTTCAGACTTCTGAGGATGGCCTGCAGTGTACTGCCCACACTGTCCACAGCCACATGCAACTCTCTGAGAAGGTCACGCTGTAGTCCAACAGCTGTTTTTTGGAACTGTAGCTGCGTATCCTCAAAGTCAGGGGGTGGATGTGTAGTGACCGATGCAGTGTTGGAACTTGTTTGAGTTTCTTCAGGAGCAGCCACAACATTGGTGTCACTCTCTGGAGACAGGGAAGGTGACCGTATGGTATACTGTATGTCATCAAGAGTGTCGTGATCTATTGTGGGCAGATTGTCGTCCATCTCTTGGAAATCATGTGTGTCATCCACATGTTCTCGTAGTAGGTGCATCTGCTGCAAAAAGATGGAAATGTGTTACTAGTGCGTGCATGTTTAATCTTTGAAATGTTTTAACCAAAGCATCACATGTGTTTTTTCAAAGATGATCTCTGTGTCACAGTCAAGTAATCTTTGTTGTGATGCAGACTGAGGATCAAGACTTATACCCCCCCTTGCATCATCATTGCACCACTTATTATTACACCAGTGGTGCAGTGTAGTGGTACTTATTTTTACTGACCCGTGGACAGACACTGCCTTGCTAATGTTTATCTTGATGGTATGTACACTTTTATGCCAACACTGTGAAGGCACTTCTAAATTAGTGTGTCATTGCAGTGTGTTGTCCTCCTTTGCAGCACCCCATACTGCAACCCTTCTGATATTTTGGCATGCAACATCTTTACGACATTATGGTGCATGAAACAATTTTATCCTGCACAGGCACTGAGGCTTTTCTTTTATGAGCACCTTGCACCACCAGTGCATCAATTTTAATCATGTTAACAGTGACACTGATGGGCCGATTCACAGAACTAGTCTGAGGTAAAATCCTATACTTACTACTTTTGGTCTTCACAGAAGGCATTTAGTAGTAATAAAGTTAGGACTCCTAACTTTACTACTACTAAACTGAGATAAAATCCTAAACCTACTACTTTTGGTATTCACAGAAGGCATTTAGTAGTAGTAAAGTTAGGACTCCTAACTTTACTACTACTAAACTGAGATAAAATCCTAAACTTACTACTTTTGGTATTCACAGAAGGCATTTAGTAGTAGTAAAGTTAGGAGTCCTAACTTTACAACTACTAAATGCCTTCTGTGAATACCAAAAGTAGTAAGTTTAGGATTTTATCTCAGATTAGTTCTGTGAATCAGCCCCACAGGCGGCACAATTGGTTTGCTGATAAACCCCTAAATTTGTAGGCACGTTGCCAAAGCAGGCACCATGTTGCTGGTATGCCATCTTGGTGGGTAGATTGTTTTTGTGCATGAAGGGGCACCTTCATGCACATGAACAATCTGTTGGGGTGAATTCATCTTCCGATGCATGCTTTGGAATGCATTAGGCATTTGCTTGACTTAAATACGCTGGGCACATATGAACATTCCTCCTTGTTCCTCCTCACGAAATGAAAATACCCACAGCAACACACGTCACACCACTGACATGCCACATGTAGCATTTATAGAGTGATATTTACAGGCACAGGTTAAGACACGCAAGGTGGCTTTACCTGTCTTTGTGAAGATCCCGCACCAGGGTATGCCACTGGTGCCTCATGCAACTTATTGCTCAAGTGGGACAACAGGATTGTATATCTGCCCCATCAGAGAGAGACATGGCAGGAGTGTTTTGGCATGTGAAAAGTGTGATTGTCATATGTGATTTACTTCCATTATGGATAGGTGGGACTGGGGACAGGTCCCAGTACATCAAGATGCACACAGCAAACTGTGGCACAGGGACATTTCTAGCTGAGATCACCACCATGACCCATTACTCATATGTGTGCATTTATTGTGACTTACCCGTTGACTGCTCTTGATTTTCTAAGGCTGCACTGTCCTGTCCTGATATTCCAGTGACCAACACCTCTGGGATGACAGCTGCCACCTGCTCCTCCAGGGCATCCAGAACCTCCTGTTCTGCTGGGCTACCTCCTCCTGTTTGTAATGCTGCCTTACGGTTTGCTGCTAGCTTTTCTTTTGTTTCTTTTGTTCTGCGCTTGCAGTCGTGCCAGCGCTTTTTACAGTTGACGACAGTCCTCTTAGCTTGTCCTACGCTGTTTATCTTCTGGACAATGATCTGCCATATCGCTTTGAGCTCACGAAGAGCTGGTGCTGGTAACTGGTCACCTCAGTGACCAGTATTTCATTCTCCTTTTGACTGAAGTTCGATTTGAGCTTCCTCTTTGCCAGGGTCTCTGCATGTGCATCAGGGCTTTTGCTGCGGGTGGTTGCTTGTGGGTACTGACTACTGCAGTGTCCTTCCTGGTCCATTGCAGACTCCTCTATGGTTCCTAAAGTGTTTTTTTAGGATTTGCGTTGTTTTTCTGGTGCTTTTTTTGACGCTTCATGCAGTGGTGAGTGTCGCAGAGTGCCCGGGCTGGCGTTGCGTGACGCAAAACTGCTTTACGTCACTTTTTCAGCAGTTGCGTCAGGCTGACTTGCAGCAGTTTTGCAGCACCTACGTCAGTTCTTCTTCATCACTTCTTGTAAAACTGCCCCCCAATTTTTAACCACAGTGTTGGTATTTTATAAAGAAGTAGTCAATTTTTCCTAATTTTTGTGCTTTCAACCTACTTTTAGTTTGTGGTGAAAACTGGGGTGAAACCGTTGGGTGATTCGAGAAAGCTATAGATTCCTGAAAAGTAGACAAAATTCAGAGTTCAGCAAGGGATCATTTGTGTAGAACCCTCAAGATTTTCCCAAAGAAACTAAGGGGCATATTTATGAGAGGCTTGCATCATGTTTGAAACCAAGCAAAGTGGTACATGTGTGACACAACCCTTTATGTCCGATTTATGAAGCCATGCAAAGCGACTTTGCATGATTTCAAAAATATGGAGTAAGGCAACGCAGCACAAGTCGCTGTGCTACCTTAGTCTGCACAACGGAGGTGTTCCATGGGCGTTGCAGTGGCTGTTCCCACGCAACTCCTGTGGTTTTAGATGCATTCCCAGATTTACAAGGACTTGTAAACCTGGGAATGTGCCAAAAAGATACGCCTCCCCAGGAGAGGCATAATGAGGAGAAATATCATTATTTCTCCTAGTTTTTTCCTCTTTCTATGTGTGCTGCCTTCTTGCAGCACATACAATGTGGCAACATCAACATTTCCTGTCACAAAATTGATCAGATTTGGCAATGAGGGTAGCAGCATTTCTTGGCCACCCAGGGAAACGTACCAAACCCAGACATTTCTTAAAAATAAACACCCAAAACCTGTTTAGGGGGTGTAGCCACAGGAGCAATGGAGTGAGACGTGTCTCCGTCGAGCTCTGTCTCCCTGGGGCCCGCTATACTGCAGCACAGCGCACAGGAGGAGTGTTGGTGGCCGGAGGCACTTGTGACCGCTTCTGAATCGCAAGGGGTCTCACCTGACTGCTGATTGCTGACCGGGCGGCTGGATCCTCAGATCGTTTGAATCCACGGCGGCGAGCGGAGGTCGGTGACCGTCATCTTAGTGCTACTATCAGCGGCCCGTGGCCTGGTCCCGGGGGTTGTTGATTGCCCCCACAGCCTGAGACAGCCTGTTCAGGGGGTGCCCAAGCCCCCAGTGACTTTGCCAGACAGCACCTCTCCCTCCTGGGCCGGCAAGGACGGGCCCGTAACACGAAAGTACAGTGGAGGGGAGTCGCGATCGGCGGCTGCCATTTTGCGGTTTAACCAGCGGACCGCGAGCGGACTCCGGAGATCAGCGACTGCTCTGCGGGCCTGCTACGACTTGCCTGGCGAGTGTTTGGGGTCGCGGTTGCCCTGTCGGACCACAACCAGCACCCCTGGGCCAACACGACCTGCGGGGGTCGGAGCAAGCTATCTCGGGCTGGACACCTGCGCTGTGCCTCCCCCAAGGTGGATCATCGCCTGCGCCTGAGCCTGCCGTATTTGGACTAGTGGGGGCCCGTGGCTGCCTTGGTAGGCAACATCCAGCACCCCTGGGATATCGAAACCTGTGGAGGATTAGGCATATGCTGCGGGTCTGGACACCCCATCACCATAAGCGCACCGGGCCTCGCTTGACCGGCCTACCGGGAGTGGTCTCAAGCCTGATCACCCAGTGGGGCCCCCCGGCGGCCGGAGAGATGGTAGGTGGAGGCGTGTGGCACTGCAAATCCTGCATAGGACTGAGCAGAGCGGCGGCCCTGTGGCTGGGCCTTGAGTGGAACTAGACATCCCCGCTGGCTGGTGCAGCCGGTTGCCGCATGACACCCAGAACCCCGAGGGAACATCACCACCACATACCCCACACTGCTGCCTAGATCGCCTGGACTGGATTGGGGCGCCCCTTCCCGCTGACTCACGTGAAGCAGTCGGGTGGCGGGCCTTTGGGGAGGCCCATGTGGAACAGCGGTGGGCTTACCTACTGCTGGTAAGCCGAAGCTGGGTGGCGTGGAGGGATCCTGCTACGACAGCACACATTTGACACGTGATGACCCCTGGTGTGCCTGCGGCGGCTGGGGGGAGCTGCCCGCTTGACGACCATTCCTGTGGAGCTGCGGAGCGCAAATCCCTACCCTGAAGCACAGTACTGGGCAGTGGCAGCCTAGAAGAGTGCCTTGGGACTTCGAATAGAAAGGTTGGATGCCCCAGGCTGCTTTTGAGGATAAGGCACCCTCCATCCACTCACAATGCAGCTACCCCAGCTGTCGGGCAGCAACTATAGCGGTCCTACACGTGGAGTCCTGTGCCTTAGTGCTGCCAGTCACTTGCTAGGACACGCTCTAAGACACTCAAAGGCAATCCTGTAACATCCCTGTGGAACAAGGCCCCACAGCCAGGGGAGCCAATGCAGACCTCAGCCTCGAACTCGATGCGGCGAGGGGCGAACCCTTGGTGCCCATCACGCAGGGGTATATGGACCGCTTCCTACAGGAGATAAGGACGGACATCTCCTCCATCAAAGAGGAGTTTAGGTCGGGCCTCCGCAACATCCGGAGAGAGGTGACTGAGATTGGAGACAGGGTGGACGACCTGGAGCGGACGGTCAACAACAGATCAGAAGACCACAAGATGATGCTGAAGCGCATCAGTTTACTTGAAGATCAACACATTGAGCTCCAGACTAAGCAGGAAGACCTAGAAAATAAGAGTTGCCACAACAATATTCGCATCCGGGGGGTTCCGGCCGGTGTGGAAGGCACGGATATTGTGACCTTCATGCCGGAGGTCTTGCAGGTGGTCCGCGGAGACGATGATATATCCCCACCTGCCCTTGATCGGGCCCACAGAGTCTCCGTGCGAACGACCCGAAAAGGCAGCGGGCCGGACATCGTGACCAGGGTGCACTTCTTCACCGAAAAAGAAGAGATTATGCAGCCGGCCCACAAAAAGATGGAGATCAAGTTCCAGGGGCACGTGGTCCAGCTCTACCAGGATCTTTCCGCAGTCACTCACCGCAAAAGGCGAGACTTCAAACCTATCACAGACAGGCTGCGGGCACAAGGTATCCGGTACCAGTGGGGTCATCCCTTTGCACTCCTGTTTCAATGGGAGGGCAGGCGACGCTCTCGTCACTCGTTGGCAGAGGCCAAGACACTGCTGGGTATAGCGGACAACTCCCTTGCAGAAGAAAGCTCTACCTCCATGGACGCCTCGCACCGTGATCTCAAGCCCGGATGGACACAATACCCCAGCGCCACACCAATAAACAGCAAGCAGAATATTCATCCCAAGCGGCAAAAAAAGATGTCATCGACCACCTTCACTCGCTTAGCAGGGGTCCCTCCCCTGCCCACTCCACTGCTGAATCGCCCTGAAGGAGACCCAGCCTGATACACGTCATATCCGATGTGCACAGACCTGGTCCTGACCGAGCAGCGATGCCAAATCAGCATTGAAGGCGGAGACAAGATCTTGGACCAGGAACTATAGAGGTAACTGATGGGCCCTGGGGACACACGGGGCCTGCCTGGAATGTACTTTGACACTTCAACTACACCCCCTGATGACCAGCTTCCCCGAACCTTCTCCTGAAGAGGGCAACCCCTCCAGCGGGATCAGAGCACCTTGGTGTCGGACTCCACGGTCCGAGAAGGTCTTGCTGGGCCCGGTTGGCCCGCTGTTGATTTTTATGTTAGTCTGGTTGTTTTTACCGGTTGCACATGGTGACACTCATAGCAATGAAAATGGGGTAACTGTGGCTGTGGGTGGGGAGAGGGGATATGGGCAGGCTGGCGCCTCCTTCCAAATGCGCTGACATTCTACACAGACGGAGGCCTGGAGGGCGGGGGCTCACTTGGCCTGAAAGCGGCAGAAAGGCACACACAGGGTGCGGGGATGGTAGCTCCGACCTATAACACGAAATATATTAGCCTATAAAAGAGGGACACAACACACAAATTGGGAATGCCCCCCCCAATAATCCACTACCCATGGGGGACACTAAACAACTCTCCTTAAATGTTCTGGGTCTAAACTCCCCAAACAAGTGCAAGCAAATATGGCGCTACATCTTACACCATGACCCAGACGTTATAATGCTGCAGGAGACCCACCTGATGAAGACAGACCTACACCACATGGCACATCCGAAGTATCCCCACCGATACTGGGCATATGCCCCCTCTAAGACCCTGGGAGTGAGAGTGCTGTGCAAGGCCAACTATTACACTTCTGTAACTCGAGTGACCTGTGATGGGGAGGGACGATTTCTAAAACTGCAGTTGCGGCGGGGGAAACGACAGCTGATGCTACTTAATGTTTATGCCCCAAACACTGCCCAGGACTTGTACATTAGGCGCATGCTAGCTGAACAGCTCGAAGGGGTAGACGGGGACATAGTGGTATGCGGGGACTTAAATTTGGTTTGGGACCCTACCCTTGACAGGAGTAACACAA
Organism: Calotriton arnoldi; assembly: GCA_963921515.1. Classification (NCBI taxonomy): domain Eukaryota; kingdom Metazoa; phylum Chordata; class Amphibia; order Caudata; family Salamandridae; genus Calotriton; species Calotriton arnoldi. The sequence continues at coordinate 2,042,062 of CAWUFW010002360.1, forward strand.
CATTTCACAACACTGGGGCAATGTCAGCACACCTCAAGAGGGACATTGAAGAATGGGGCTGGGTGATGCCTGGAGATACAAACACCTGGACGTATGGGACTACTCCTACTACTCGCATGTGCACTCTTCCTTTTCGCACATCGACTACGCCTTTGTCACACCATCCCTCCTTACATGCGTGCGCTCAGCAGAACTCTCAGATATCTCCATCTCCGACCATGCTCATCATGAACTCACATGGAAAGATCGGTCCTCTCGACCGGCCTGCCCGCCCCGATGGCACATGCCCTTGCATCTGTTATGGGATCCGGTAGATGTGGAAGAGATACAAGAGTATCACAGAATACTTCCACCTCAACACCTCCCCCGAGATCTCTCTGCACACACTGTGGGATGGGTTCAAAGCGACAATCCGGGGCACGATGACGTCCATTGCCATTGCTAGAGGGAGAGGAGCGAAACTAGTAGAATCTAAACTCACCACAGAGATCAAGCTGCTAGAGCGTTCGGACAAAGAGGCCCCAACCAGACGTATTAAAAGGCAGCTAGCCTTATTGCGTGGCTAGTTACGCACCCACTGCGTGGGAAAGGCGGAGCGCGCTCTGCTGGCCCTGCAGCATAAATACTATGAAGGTGGGCAGGCTACTGGCTCGTCAACTGCGGCAGCCCCAGGCGAAAACACACATCGCCAAAATCCAGACAGGTGCCACTACATGGGCAACAGCAGAGAAGGACAAATCTGAGGCCTTTCGGGACAACTATCAGCGGCTCTACTCTCGGAAAGACCCCTCTCCCACGAGACTCAACTCCTACCTCGCTGACTGTGGGAACCCTTGTCCGCACACCACTCGTCTCTCCTAGACAGCCCCATCACAGCAGAAGAACTCTGTACTGCCGTTAAGAGTCTTCCCCTGGGTAAAGCCCAAGGGCCGGATGGGCTTCCTGTGCTTTTTTATTGATCCTTCCTCCCACAGATGCAGGAACACCTCCTATGCCTGTATAATTCCTTCACAGGTGACACGGGCCTCACCCCCACCATGGCAATGGCCGAGATCTACCTTATCCCTAAGGCAGGCAAGGACCAGGCGCAGTGTTCCTCCTACCGTCAGACAGACCTGCTCAATATTGATGCCAAGATTTTTACCAAAATATTAGCCACGCACCTCGACCCCTACCTCCCTGGCTACATCAGTCCCGACCAGGTGGGGTTTATCCGCCACCGGCAGGGCACGGACAACGTCCGTCACATAGCTCACCTTGTCGAAAAAGCTCAACGCCTGAATATCCCCAAGTGCCTTCTCTCGCTTGTTGCGGAGAAGGCGTTCGACAGGGTAGACTGGTCCTATCTCCGAGCCGTGATGACTAAGATAGCCCTTGAGCGGGACTTTATCTCGAAAATCATGGCATTCGAGTAAATGGGCGGGCCACAGGACCAATATCACTACACCGGGGCACGAGGCAGGGGTGTCCACTCTCACCCCTGCTTTTCGCGCTAGCAGTGGAACCTCTGGCCATCTGAGTGAGAGAGCTAGAGGGGATCAAGGGCTTAATCAAGTCCACAAGATCAACCTGTTCATGGATGACCTCCTGCTTACACTGACTCAACCTGAACGTTCGCTCCCATGTGCGGTTGAAAACCTACAGACCTTTGAAGCCGTGTCCGGCTTCAAAATCAATCTATCTAAATCATTTAGCCTAAATGTCAATATTCCGACTCTCGAGGCCAGAGTATTGCAGGGCCTGGCCCCCTTCCAATGGACAGCGGACTCCATCAAGTACTTAGGGCTTCAGATCACTCGCCTCCTGGTCCCGCACAAACGGGGCAATCCTCTGGCGCTCAGTGCAAGTCGACCTTCAGAGGTGGAAGCCCTTCCATATCTCATGGTTGGGACGCATCAACATTATTAAAATGAACATCTTACCACATGTTATACCTATTTCAAAACGCTGCCAACCCCGATCCCACAGGTGGACATCCAGCATCTCCAGGTTGACCTGCGCGCCTTCGTGTGGAATGGGAAACGACCGAGGGTAGCGCACTCACTATTGATGCGCCCACGTGATAGAGGAGGCCTGGCATGCCCAAACCTACAGGAATACTATTGGGCAGCCCATTTGAGATACCACTCCGAGTGGGTCATGCGGGAGAGTGAGAAGCATTGTTTCCACATGGACTGTGCGGTGGCATGCCGGCCATTGTGGGACCTTGCCTGGCTGCCTAAACACGCTCGACCCCGAAGTGCGTATGTCACGCACCAACTAAAACAGTCCTTGAAATCTGGGATAAAATAGCAGTTAAAAAGGGGCTGACTTTATTTCCATCCCCGAACACTGCCATCACACGAAATCCGGAATTCCGCCCGGGCCTCCCAACACAGGCGTTCAGTGGATGGAACGCTGGGGAGTGCCGGACGATTTGCGACTTATTTGCAGGGGATGACATTAAAACATTTGATACATGCCGATCCGAATACAAGCTGCCCCGCACGGCGCGACATCTGTACAAATATAGCATGTTACAACGCGTGTATTCACAACGTGGTCGTTTACAACGCGGTCATTACAACGACCGCGTTGTTACCACGCGTGTCATTACATCGCAAGTTGTAACAGCGACTTGCTGTAGGGGGCGCGCTGGACTTAGGAATAGTATTAATGACTATTCCTACTCCAGTTTGTGCAACAGCAGGGAAGGTGTTGGATTTAAAATCCAACACATTCCCTGGTGTTGCACGCCCCCGGCAGCAAGTTGTTGTTATGACTTGCGATGTAATTGCACGTGTGGTACCAACGAGGTCATTGTAACGACCGCGTTGCAAACTACTGCGTTGTGTTTACAGCGTTGTAAACGCTATTTCCCCATCTGTACATGCAACTGAGGCACTGGCTCTCTGCCCCCGAGATTCATGCCGCAGCGACGCGCCCCTTCACCCTATTAAAAAAACTGGTGCAGGCCTTTGAGGGCACCCGGGGACTAATCTCCAAAACCTATCAGGTGCTGCAACACTCGACCCCGATGCGTACTCATAAATATCAGACCGCCTGGCAGGACGCCACCCAAGGAGGTCCCTCTCCCAAACTGTGGGATAAGCTATGGCAGGACATCCCCAAAACGTATCGTAGCCTTGCCTCCCGTGAAACCGCATGTAAGCTAATGCTCCAATGGTCTTACACGCCTTCTCGCCTTGCTACTATATACCGCACAGTCCCCAGCCTCTGTTGGCGCTGTGGGAAGGAGGAAGGCAATCTAAATCTCATATGGTGGTCCTGCCAGGTGATAGACACCTTATGGAAGAAGGTCCTGGGACATATTAAGGGCATTGTGGGGTACCCCATCCCACATTTGCAACACATGGTAATACTAGGTATACGTCCCTGTACCCTGGCGGCGATGACCGGGGCGGACTGGGGCTCACTTGCTCCTAGCAGCGGGCCAGCTTATAGCGTGTACATGGAAACAAACCTCGCCCCCTCAGTGGCCCAATGGTTTGTCAGAGTGTGGCACATATTGGCAATGGAGAGACTCTCCCATAATATAGCGAACACTGAAAAGAAATTCCAACGCATCTGGCAGCCACTGATCTCTCAGGAGTGCTCTAGAGTTGGCTCTTCCTGTGTGAAGGGCACTCTTCCAGTTTATTCGATACACACCTCAAGGACAGGAGGTGGTACTCTTCAGCACCAAAACCATTGAATTATCTTCCTTGAACATTTCTTTTACATTCATAACAAAGCAAGGAGTGCGAACGTTCCCTCATTTAGTTGTCAGAGTGTGGCACATATTGGCAATGGAGAGACTCTTCCATAATATAGCGAACACTGAAAAGAAATTCCAACGCATCTGGCAGCCACTGATCTCTTACTTAATGCGCATTGAGTTTACTTGCTTTAGCCCCCCCAAAGCTGAGGGCCCTTCAGCTCTTTCCCAATGATTGAAAGGTACCTTCGCTCAGCCTCTGCGAATGGCTCCGGATACACCAGACACTGATCCCCCCTGCCCCAATCCCCCCACACGTTTTAGTGCACAGAACAAGCAAGACGCCCCACGCTACATACCACACTGCAGCCTGTGAAGCCTCTGTTTGATTGTTATTAGTTTTTATCTTTTCCTTAAAGCCGCCCTGGCCATAGGAGCACCCACGCATTCTAACATGTAGTACATCTGACACAGTGGGTTAACAAACACACCCAGGGATGCTTGGGGGCGGATACCCCCGTTGGGGTGCGACCACGCTTCTCAATCCCTTACTCCTGATTGCACCTTCCTGAGGCCCCTGAACACTGAACTTACATGTTCCTGACTATACTACATAATCATATGCCTCACATAGCTAGAAGGCCCTTCTGCAGCTTGTTTAGCCTGTGTGCAATGTTTGACTTTATGCGGCCGGCCCGAAGTGGTTGTAGGCGAAGTGCTGTGTATTCCCCTGCTGATTACCCTGATGGCTCTGTCAGTCTTTACGCTGCCAGTCCAGCCAGGGTTGTAGGCACCACACTGTGTTCACTATTGATTGCCTTTAATAAAGGTTTTTGAAAATCAATCAAAAAAAAAAACACCCAGGGGAGTCAAGGATGGTGTGCGTCATGTGGATCCCGCAATGCCCTGCAAAACTCAAACTTTGCCTAAAATTGCACATTTCCCTTGCGTTTCTGTGACGTAAACTTCTGGAATCATAAGGAGTCCACAAAATTTCTACCACCCAGTGTTTCTCCACTTGTCCCAATAAAAATGCAACCCACATGTGCAACAGGGACACATCAAACCAAGGTCAATGGGAGTATCATGGAGCAACTCTCATTGACCCTGGTTTGGTTTGTGCCTTTTTTTGTCCTGGGTGCGGCAGGAGCACAAGCCCATTGCAAGGGGGCCGCTCCCCCTCAAAATCCACTCCCTGGTGTGCTAGTGAGGCTTCTGGCCCCCCCGGCAGGGGGTAGATTTGAGGAAAACACCTCGTCCTCCAACAAGGAGCAGAAACACTGCTGGGGGTTATGTTAAGGGAGTGGGGGCTAGTCCCGATGCCATGGCAACCTGCCCCCACTCATTTATGCTCCTATTAAAAATCCCTGGTATCTAATGCGCTTTCTACCCCCCAGGGGGAAGATTGGAGGTAGTAACCTACAATCTACCCATGGGGCACAGAAAGACTTTTGGGCCTGGGGTAGGGGAAGCACTAGCCCATTATGAGGGGGCCACCCCCCTCAAAATCCACTGCATGGTGGTCTAGTGGGCTTTCTGTCTCCCACCAAGAGGCAGATTTGAGGGAAACATCTCTAATCTGCCCGCAACAGGGAAGAGAGACTTCTATTTTTTAAGAAGGATGGAGTCTAGGCCTGATGCCTGGGTGGGCCACCCCCACCCATTTATGCCAATATTTATTACAAAATAAAAAAACATGCCTGGGGTTGCTGGGGAAGCTTTTCCCCAGCAGCCTGAAGTGAAATAAAATAAATGGAAATCCCTCTGGTACTTGCACAAGAGAGATTTCCTGCTGCATGTCCTTGAACGTGCTGGAGCCATCTATAGCACCAGAACACTTGTGCTATGGAGGTCGTCAGCGTGTCCATGGCACCAAAGCAGTTAAAGGAAAAAGTAACCCACCTTGAAAGACTTGTTGAAGATGCAGAGGGTAGAATTCAGCGTAATAATCTGCCTTTTATTGGAATTACAGAGGGAGCAGAGGGCTCTGAACCGACTGGCTTCCAAACCTACTGGCTCAGCTCCTGGGCACCTGCTGAAACAGTATCTATCTGTTTCATGGTTGAGAGGGCCCATAGATCTCTGGCGGCCCAGCCACCTTGAGGGGCTCCACTGTGACCAGTGGTTGCACAGATAGGGGCACCATCCACCGACATGCCTGCTCACACACACCTTTGAACTGGAATTTGCGCAAGTTGGCATATATCTAGACTACACCATACAGGTACAGGAGCTGTGGAGATCCTTTGCAACAGTGATGCAGTTAACTTATATGTTGATGTTTCTTGCAAAAATGAAAGTCATACACACAGGAAAAACACACTTCTTTGAAACTCCACAGGTTGTGTGAGACTGGCTCAAAATATGGAGGCCAGGACCTAGTGACTAACAGATGGCACCACCACAAAGGGACACTGGCAATACAGTAGGTCAAGCAACTCTAGAAACCACCGACTGGAAAACCAAAAGCCAAATGACGGAGAGAGCTTCCAGATCGGAAACAAGGCTCCAATCCTGGCAAAAGTGGCACTGACAGAGAGGCCGTGCTCACTCTGGGCCTTCGACCTACACTCCACTGATCTCAGACCTGGACATTAAATGACAATTTAGTATCCTTATCTCAGTTTCTGATATATTTCCACTTGATCTGGGGCTAACATTGTAGCGGGTCGACTGTAAAATGATATCCTTCTGTCTGTTTCAACGCTCGGAGCAACTACAGGACCACCCATCCACAATAGTTAACTCCTTATTTGGGAATCGGCAACATATGCTTTATGTTTTGTGTAGTTTAGTTAGTCTTACGGTATGTCTTTATTCAGTGCAGCAGCACATAACTGTATTACACAAAAGCATATCACAAACAATAAGCCCCCATGACCAACACATGTGACACCTTTGACATGCTCTCCTGAAATGTGAATGCATTAAATGAGAAGATCAAGAGGGGAGTACTAAAACAATACCTCAAAAGATACTCCTCCTACAAGAGGTGCATCTACTCGGCAACCACTGACCCATTCTCTCTCGGGTTGGCTACACTATGGTGTACCACTCAGGATACACCACTACCTCCAGAGACATGGCTATCTTATGGCACAAACGCTTCCCACTACAGATCACCCACACGCATTATGAAGACCAGAGCAGATTCATGATGATGGATGAGAAAATAAGTGAGGCCTGCTGGTGCTTTGTGTCAACTTACGTCCCCTCCCCTTATAGAACATGCGCTTAAAAAGCTCACCTTTGTTCTACTTCACTCTCCAGTGGGGCACATGGTAATAAGGGGAAGAGTTTAAATCAGTCATGGATCCCAATGAGGACACAGACAGGGGCCAACCACAAAAAATCCCCCTTACTGGGCACATGAGCCCGATCACTGGCTCTTATCCACACATGGTGTCTGTTGCATACGCACACCAAAGAGTTCATGTTTTGCTCCCACTCCTAGTAGACATCATCCAAAATAGACTACTTGTTCATGCTGTCTTATTCCGCTTTAGGGGTCCGTATATAGGTTTTCCTGAATCATGTCCTTATATAGGCACAATTCGCATTTCCCTTATATAGGCATAGAATCCCTGTCCTTATTTAGGCATTAACCGTGCACTCCAAATACAGGCATGGTCACCGACATCCGTCCACCCTAATGTCACAACGAGTTCTTAGAAACCAGACCCTTAAGCTTCGGGAGTTCCCCTAGCACAGGACTATTGATTTCTCCAAGAACTCATCTATTATGTATGAACCGTTATACCTTAAGGGTTCATTCCTGACGTCTTCCTCTGTCCGACTTCACGTCAATGCTAACATTCCAAGACACCTACCAGGTATAAATATACCTTCCCTTGCCCAAGCAAGTTAGAGGAGACCTCGACTTCAGAGGAGCCCGTATCCCAGCCTGACGCACTGAGAAGACGCTGTCATTCCTGCACGCAGACGAATCCAGCTTCCAGTGTTCTGACTCCGTTCGCGGGTGTTAGAGTTCCAGACCCGGCAGGAGATTCCCACCTCTCTCATTCTCAAGCTATGGAGCTGACTAGAACCTAGAGGGACTCTTGGCATACTAGACTTAACATACTCTTAGTCTACCATACTAGAGAATACTCCACCTACTTCTACCTTTCCCTACACCTAGACTAGGTTAAGTACATTGGGGTAGAACTAGCTTAGAGACGCATCGAATGAGTACTCGCATTCTTAGCTCATGTTATTTATGTACGTGAATATATGCTAAAAGATAATGCTAGCGCAGTATTATTTATTTCTACTGCTTACGCTGTACATTATTTATCTTGCATACTGTCTTGTGATCATAACAGCACATATCTCTTACACGAGAAACAAGACTGTTCAATAAAACCCTTTTATTGAAACGCCCGTCTTTCCTTTCTGTGTAACTCTGTAGAAACTAAGCATGCACGATTGAATGAGTGAAACTGTTATCTATTGTTTCCACGATTCTGAGACGTGTTCCGCTTCTAAAGGGAAACAAAGTTGTCATGTTTTTCGGTTGCCAGAAACTACTCCCTTCTTGTTCTCAAGGAGTTTCTAGTGGCCTCTGAACTAGCTGGCACAAGTAATTAAGTTTAATATACTCGATAGGGACATACCGACCTTAGTCCTATGTCAAACCTATAGGTTATATTATTCCAATGCGCAGAGCCTATTAGGGAAATAGGAACTACACTACATGGCGCCCAACGTTTGGTAAGGCAGTAATTTAATGCTAGATACTGAGTAACTCATTTGTGCTTTTCTCAGAGACCCCTACTCACATACTCCATAAGACGTCTGGAGTGGGTAGGGTTAAATATCCACCATAACTAAAATAAGGAAGCACCCTATATATTAGTTGTTTGGTTTGTTCAACGTTGAAGGATACAGTGTTCCAAAATATTGTGCACCTTATCTTTTTGTTTCCTTGAAACTTGTTCTATATTTTTCAAAAAACAAAATGTCCACCAACGGGGACAATAACACCGGGAACGGTGGAGCTGCAGCTGACCCAGCCATAGCAACAGTTTTTAACTTTACAGCTTTAAATGAAACCGAGGAGGGTGTTATAGACATCAATCCAAACTTAAGAAGAGCCATCACTCTAAAACTTATAAAACACGGCCTACCACCAAGAGGAGGTAGAGCAGTTTTCGTGATAGAGGCACACGAATCCTTTCAGACAGAGGTATTCTATTCATGGGTAATATTTCCTGAATCAAATTCAGTAACAAGACTGTTTCACTTCTACAAAGAAGATGATCCACCAGAGGAATATATTCCTTTCGAGGATATTGAAATTCCACTAACATACCAGGAGCATCAGCTCTGGTTTAAAGGCACCCTAAAACATCACAAAAACATTACCAGTCTCGGTCCACTAGGTAGACCAGGAGCAACATGGCCGATTCTAGCCAGTTACACACCTCATCCTGACATCGATGTAATGTCAGACAAGGAACTACTTACTCAACTTACAGAGTTAATAAAAATTTACAGACAATTAGTCCAATATGTCATGCGGACTTTTACAGTCCAACCACCATTAACCATTCCAAATCAAACTCCTCAACAGGGGAATACACTAAAAATTACACCACAGACTTTACAAGCAGTCATGGGTAAAATGCCCACAAAACGTGAGCAAATTCCATTCTGGATAGCTCAAAATATTACTCAAATAGAAGCAGTATTTCCTAATACTAGCCCTTATGAGAAACACAGAATCCTAACAATCTGTTTACCAATGGGGATCACACCACAACTGGAAGACTTCACCACTTGGGGCTCAGTCTTTGCTGCCATCTACACTAAAACACACGGCATTCCGTCAATTGCGGTAATACCTGATGTCCTAAAACAAATTCAAAACGAATAGGGGGCAGAGCCTGCTTTAAATTTAGGTATGAAATTACTGAAAAATTTCGACCAGCTCTCAACAATAATATTATCTAATATTAAAGGGGAAGCAGCAGCAGGGGCGATCCGCCAAAAATTAAGGGAATTTGATGTTACAGAACATCAAACTGAGCTACCAAGAATAATAGAACAATCTTATGCAGAATTAGGCAGAGATAGTTTGGGTGGAAGACCAGTTAAACCGAAACTATCTGAAAGTCCTGAGAAGGACTCAATTAAACAAACTCCTACATCTTCTAAAAAGAAGTGGGAGACTAATAAACAAATTTCAAATGAGAAACGTTCTCAATCCCTAGGTAGGTCTCTTCAAAAGGAGCCCTCTGAAAGGAGGTATAATCTCAGGAATAGGGATAATTTGAGAAAACCTGATAGGTATCAAGATACTGATACATGTTCCTCTCGTCCCTTTCAGATCTCATCACAGACTTCGGAAAGAAGAGGACGAACAGAACATAGAGAAGAACGCGTGAAATCGAAAGACGACAAACACGCTCCAAAAAATAAAGCAAAACCTCAATTCTCCAAAAAGAAAGTAGCAGGTCTGAAAATCAGACATGCCGAGAATACTGAGAGCACAACTCAAGAACGGAGAATGGGCTCAGACAATGCTGGATAGTGCAGCAGAAGTCACAATGGCTCGCCAGAACCTGAAGGAACTTCTGGAGATAGTGGACTTGAATGAGTACATTACAGTAGAGACTGTAGACACCAGGATTAGTACTCCACAAAAGTTGTATGACATAACACTCCGGATGGAGGGAGACAAACCTAGACAGGTTAAAGCACTCTTTTGAGAAAGACTATCAAAGGGTTATGACATACTTCTAGCGGAAAAGGACTGGCCACCACAATTTGTCAGGGAGTGCCCACACGGCGAGGACATTATTATGCCTGCCTTCTCCAACCATATACCAATGCATCTAAGATATACATATGCCAGGAAATGGGCAGTGGCCCAGGCCCCAGCATTATATAAAAATCATGTAGGATGGGATGAGGACTCACCTCACCATAAAATACATCTGAAACATGAACCAACTGCACAAAGGCAGTATCCTATAAAGCAAGAAGCTAAAAAACAGGTCAGGGAGATCTTAGATCAACTTGAATATCAAGGGGTGATTGAAACATGCACCTCCTCCATGAACAATCCTTTGTTTCCTGTCTCCAAACCAGACAATACATATCGTCTAGTTTTGGACTACAGACACTTAAACACATGTTCTAAAACTTTTGCAGTGCAAAATGCACATAGCACAGCATTAATGAATAACATTGTGCGTAAAAAATACAAAACAACATTAGACATCAAAACATAGCACCTGAAAGCAGGTACTTAACGGCATTCTCCATAATGGGGACCCAGCGTCACTTTTGTCGACTCCCACAAGGGTTCAAGAACAGCCCAGGTTTATTCTCAGCGAGGGTAACGGAGTTACTACAAATTTATGACAAAGAGGCATTGTCCTATGTCGATAACATCTATCTGACAGACGATGACCTGGAAAAACACTTGAACAGGGTGAACACCATTATACTGGGCTTCGCCTCTGAGGGCTACAAGTTCAACTTTAAAAAGTCCCGAATTGCCCATCTCAATGTCCTATTTTTGGGATATGAGCTTTCAAGTGAAGGTAAGAGCTTGGCAGCTAACTTTCTAGAGAAATGTGCGCTGCTCCAACCTCCAAAGACGCTAAAAAACTTACAATCCATCCTGGGTTTCCTAAATTTTGGAAGAACATACATTCTAAACTACGTAGAAAGGGTTAAACATCTCTACGCATTAATAAAACCTGATTTTTCAATCAAAAACTGGACACAGGAACACACAGAAATTTTGCGTTCACTCCAAGCTAACATGTTAGCAACAAATCACTTACAAAAACGCGTAAGTCAAAGAAATTTGGTGATTCGAATAATTTCGGGTCAATGTGGATTCACCTACTTAACCTTCAATGAGGGTGAGAAAATACCAATCGCATACAAATCCCATTTGTACAAACAAGCGGAAATGCGCATCAGTTCTACTGAAAAAATTCTAACAGCTGTTCAAACTGCTGTAGCAAAAGAAAGAGCCTTAGCCCAAGGGAAACGCATAATTGTCGTAACCCCAGTACCAGCTTTAGAAGCGGTCACAAAAGCAAGCATTCCAAATGCTAAAGCATTACATCCGAGATGTATACAATGGGTTAATTCTCTTGCTGCAACTGATGTTGAATATGTTTTTGATCCAGATTTAAAAACACAAGCATTTCTCCAATATGAACAAGAGTGTCCTCTGCCCACTGAGATTCTGCCTCTCGATCAGTACGAATTCATAATTTACACTGACGGATCCGCACAACCCGCAACAAGGAGTAAGCAAGCTTACAGTGCAGCATGTGCTATCGTTAAAGGTCGCATGCGAAATGGCATCTTCAGACCTATGGTCACAAAAACTCAGTCACTAGGAGATTGTACAGCTCAGCGAGCTGAACTACAAGCATTCAAACTGGTACTTGAGAGTACGGATCGAGAATTCCCCACACTAATAGTGTGCGATTCCTTTTACTGTGTTCAGTCGTATAATGACTATATACGAAACTGGCTTGAAAATGGTTTCAAAGATGCGAAAGGTGGCACAATAAAGCATAAATTGCTTTGCGAACAAGTAGTTCAGTTGAAAAACGAACTACCAAAGGCTCACGTGATTCACACACTGAGTCACCAACGTGATGGCGTTCACATTGCAGGGAATTCATTGGCTGATGAAGCCGCAAAGGGGGCTGTTCAGACGGCTTCCGTAGCTGCGATCACTCGTTCAAAAACAAAATAGACGGTGAGATAATGTTGGCTGTCAAAGCTTCAAGCAAAGGCAGCAGTGCAGCGTTACCAAAAAAGTTTCCACTCAAGTACTCTTATGTAATTGATGCGAACAACGTTCCTTTTGCTCTAATCCCTGGAGTGGGGGATAGGGTAATTCCAAACATGGAACGAAGAGCAGCCTTGATTTATGAAACACATTTGGGGAAGGGTCTGTCACATCAAGGGATCTCTAAAACAATTTTGACTTTAAAAGAGATGTACTGGTGGCCTGGAATGAATACTGAAATTCACATATTCATCAACAACTGCTTAGACTGTAAATTACAGCGAGAGAGCTACCAGACACCATGCTGCGAATGCGGCAGCCCAGTACAGACACCACTGTTTGACAGCATTAGGCTATCGACTCGCCTGCGTCCAACTGGACAAAGGCATTCCCGCAAATACTAAATCTAGGTTCCTATGGTTATGGCCTCAGCGCTCGGCTGACGCTCGAACTGTTATAAAAGATTTGCGAGTTTATCGGCACATACGCAATAGGCACGCTACATTCTGACCAGGGCCCTGCGTTTAGCTCTAGGGCTCACAAAGAAGCCATGGCCAGTCTGGGCGTTGCATTGCGGTACTCCTCTCCATTCCATCCTGAGGGAAATTCTGTTGTGGAAAGGAAAAACCGAGACATAAAGCAGTCTATAACAGCTAGGGTATTAGGTTCGGGTGATGGGTGGGTCAAACACCTCAATGGCGTACAGCGCGCAATTAATAATCTGCCAAGAAGTTCTCTGGGGGGGTCACTCCATTTGAGGTCCTATTTGGGACAAGAATGTGGGTACCAGACCTTGAACACGTAGGCACAGTGGTGGAAAATAAACCATTTGATATCAAAGATCGTTTGGCTGTTTTAAGGGATCTCAATAAACTAAGAACGCAACAAAGCAACGTATTCCTGCAGCCAACCACCACTGGGGAAACATCGGCTATTGTTTCTACGACTCTGGGACACGTTCTGATTCTAAAGAGAAACAAAGTGGTCATGTTTTGCGGCTGCCAGAAACTACTCCCTTCTTGTCGTCAAGAAGTTTCTAGTGGCCTCTGAGCTAGCTGGCACAAGTAATTAAGTTTAATATACTCAATAGGGACATACCGACCTTAGTCCTATGTCAAACCTATAGGATATATTATTCCAATGCGCAGAGCCTATTAGGGAAATAGGAGCTACACTACAGTTCTTGGTCGTTAGGTAGCTCGACTTCCTCTACTGCTCCAACTTCAGGAAGATCTACTATTACTGGCTGTGGTTGCTGTCCACTTTGCTCTGTTTCCTGAAACAATTGGGTATTACTTTGTGAAAGGGATAAATCCAATTCAACGTCACTGCTCATTGGCGTCACCATGATTGCAGTGGCTGCCTCACTGCCAACCATTGTCCTGGGCTTAGGTTGGGGTGGTGCTGTTGATGAAGGAGTGCTGCTCCCAGCTTGCTACCCGGAGGCCGGTGGGCAAGCACATGACGTTGTCCGAAAAAACGAAATTCGTTGTGCGCGCTGCATCTCATTTGGCGATGCAGCGCATGCAATGAAATTTGTTTTATTTATTTATTTGTTTACTTACCTCTGTTGGGCCATATTCCAGAGTTTACTACCCCCCCACCCTGACCCTCCCCCGCCCCACGTCACCGCCCGGCAGCACTCCCACCAGGAGCTACTGGACTTCAGACCAAACAGTACACCACAGCCAGACTCATCCTCTGCCTTCCCCGACAAACCCACATCACTCCCCACCTCAGGTAACTCCACTGGCTCCCTGTACATCTCCCCACCTCAGGCAACTTTACTGGCTCCCTGTACATAAAAGAGAGGTCAATTCAAGCTGCTGACCCATGCACATAAGGCTCTGCATAACTAAGGACGCACCTATATAACCACTGCCTGAACTTCCACCAACCTTTGAGAAGACTACGCTCCACCTCCCTCTCACTTTCCCATACTCCCTGAGTCTACCGAAGCAGAAGTGCAGGGTGCTCCTTCCCCCAATTTGCAGCAAAGACCTGGAAAAGCCTTGCCGCGGAACTCCAGACCATCACCTCACTTCCAGAATTCCGAATGCCCCTCAAAACTCGGCTGATAAGCCACTCAGACCTGAAAGCCCTTGGATGAGCCACGCTTTATAAATCCAAATTGATTGATTGATTGAACATCATCCTATGGTGGAACTCAAAACTGCAGCACCAGACATGGACACAAATAACATGATAATGATCTCCTTATTGATGTTCAAAAACATATGTTTCATCCCTCTGGAAGCAGGGTTGCATCCTGCCTCCCACCTGGCCACACACATGAGAAAGTTTGATCAAGCGGTCCACATCTTGACCTCCCATAGATTGCTGCCTTTAGAAACTGACGTGCCTCACTTGCAAAACCTGATGCACGAAAACAACTGACACCCCAAATACCTGGATGGAAAACGATTTCTGAAGTAGCCAGACAAGCAAGACATCTTTTTATAAGAGACCTCGCTCCACCGTTCTTTCTCAGGTTAAAGGTTACAGAATCTGGAATGGACTCCCTGCTCACATTAGGCATATTCCTTCCTTTCTGGAGTTTAACAATAATCTCATACTGCGTTTGTTAGGTAGACCTTAACCTCTTCCATGCTCGCGACGGCCGGGAGCCGTCACGCGTCACGGTGGGCGTGTGCGCAGGATGGCCCCCGGCCGTCCGAATCCCCGCCCACTAATACAAACGCCCGCACAGCGCGGAAATTCCGCTCGCACGGAAGGGGTTAATCACTCTATAACCATCCTTAGACTATCAGGTAACTTGTATTATCTACCACTTCATTTGGCTATTGTTTCCATTTATAAATGCTTATAATCACATGCAATAACTCTCCAAATAGTATTGTCTTACTCTATTAATTTAGGGGCAGATTTACCATTCTTCCATGCAACGCAACATAGCAAGGCAACTTGCTATGCTGCGTTATGGGAAAGGAATAGGGCAGAAATGCTCCATATTTATAAAGATATGGAGAATTTCTGCTCTCTCCTTGCACTGGGGCACTGTTGGTTAGCGCCAAAGCATAGTGCAAAGATGTTTGTGTTAGAGGCAGGATTGTTTTTGTCCAGGAAGGTGATGCAAAGAACCACAATGCAGAGCATAGCGCACTGCTATGCCCTGATTTACTGTGTATTTACTAACCCATGCAAACCCAGGTGAAGTTGCTTTGCATGGTTTAGTAATCCCTGTAAGGACTTGCGTTGCCTTGCGATGACTTGCTTCACGCAAGGAGAATGCAAGTCATTAGTATATCTGCCCCTTAGTTTTTTCCCCAGTCATTGCAAAATGCTTTCAACGTCCTAATATATTGTGTTTCTCTCTGTCAAATTTTTCAGCACACTAATACCAGATTTTGTGCTAATTAAGAGCTTAAATACTACGGGGCTTATTTATGAGAGCCCTGCGTCGCTTTTGCACCATGTAAAATAATACATGCATGACACAGGGCTCTCATTTTGATTTATGATGCCACGCCAAACCACCCTGGGTGGTTTTGAGTGGCCTCATAAATCATGAGTAAGGCGACGCAGCGGAAATTGCTGCCTCGCCTTACTCTGCACCCAAGAGGCATTCCATGGGCGTTGTGGTGGCTTTTCCCACGCAACACCCATAAAATTTTACGCTGCCCCAGATTTTTAAAGTCATGTAAACCTGGGGAAGTGCCAAATCCGTATGTCTCTCGAGATGAGGCTTAACAAGGAGAAATATGTTTATTTCTTATCGTTTTTTACTCTTCCTGTGTGTGCCGCATTCTGCAGCACACACAGAAAGAGAAAAACTCCTCGTAGGTGCACCTTCCTGCACAAAAACAATCCTGCATGCTGCGTTGGCGCTAGGCTGCCTGAATTGTGCCAGCGCAGTGAGAAAGGACAGGAATGCACCCATATTGCCTAAATACGGTGCATTCCTGCCCTTTCACCCTTGGTTTAGGGCAGCGCAGCAAGGTGCCGTGCTGCGCTGCCCTAAGCCAAAATACCATAAATAAGCCCCTGTAAATATAGGAGACAAGGTTTTGAGGGTATATACCAACTTATAGAAAACGCCCACCTTCAGCACCTAATTCTGAAAATCGTAGTTTCCACTGGACAAACAACGAAACCCACCAACCCAGAAGCATGATTTAGTTGAACTAGACAAAATGCAAAACCCATGTACTTTGCGATTGTGTTTGAGATTGTGTTTTTTGTGTGGACATTTAGCAAACTGAAAAACTTTACAATGCACTTAAGACATCAACTCGGTAGTATCAGGTGAAACGTTCTCAGGTTTGACCCATGACCCCATATGGCATCACTCACTGTGATTATAGGCCATGCTCTGCATTGGATGCTATGGCAACCGTGTGGGTCAGAAGAATGACTCATGTCAGGCGTGGTCAGAGAAAACCGGCTCAGGGAATCTTTGACCCACAAGAGGATTATAAAGGCAAACAGAAGGGTGGTTTTCCATTTGCTTAAAAAATGCCATAGCAATTATGTTTAAAAGCAACTATAAATCAGGTGCTTACTCTACAAGCCTGCCAGATAATATTGGCCATTTTTAGGTCTGGCTACAGAGCGTTTTTAGAGCTAATGCCTTCAGCAACACATAATATACACAGAGCAGGGCAGCGGGGCAGCACACCGCAGCCATTGATGGGAGTTCCATTCTTATCTTTGAACAGCCCACATAGTAGGCATTCAGTGTTGGAAGTGTCTGTCGTGATATGTGGCATTTCCCAGTGACTTAGCAAGAGTACCATGTTTCCGGGTGCAAACAAGGCAAATTTTCCCACTTACTGTTGGAAAGTTAGTAAGTTAGTAAAATAGCTAGTAAAATACAATAAACAGTGATACAGCACCTGCTGCCACCTTGGTAGGTAAACCCCCCGGTGTGTTCCCTCTTCACAGTAGGAGTCTGCATGTGGAGGAGCTTGTATCAGCTGTGAAAGGAGTCTGCGCCCAGAGACACTTTGCAGCTGCAAATACCAGTGTGCCATGCAGGCGCAAGCCACAGCAGTGAATCCTAGCAAACAACATTACACAGTAGCGGCAGCTTGAGAAGTTCTCCACAGTGCACTGCCACAGCAACATTTGAAGGGCAATACTGAGGGACAAAAGACAGGCACGAGTGAAAGAGTGGCATCCACAGGGTCTATGTACTCAGGGGCAGCATTGCTCCACAGCATTTTTTCAGTACTATAAGAAAAAATAAAATGATAATAGCTCAGTTATTATTATTTTATTTTTTCCTTTTCATTGCACGGCAGCTGAGCTTTGTGAGGCGAGGCGGGGCAGGGCTGATAGTGCAGCCGAGGAGTGGTTTGCCCCCACTTCTAAGTGAGCAATGACTGTTTGGCGACGCACTTTCCCTCTTCTCCACCCAGGCTGCATTACAGCCTGGGTGGAGAACATGCCCAGGCCCCCATGCCCCGTCTGAACACCAAGTCATGGTGCTCAGGCCCATCACAACGCTGCATTGCAGCGTTGTGATTGGCTCAGGGGAGATTGGGTGCTTCCAGGCTGCTTCCTGATCCTGCCAGCGGGAGTAGGAGAGACGCGACCAGGAGGAGGGGCAAGGAGGACGCGGCAAGTGGGTAGGTTTAATTTTTTTTTTTATTTAACAACTCCGCCAGCCCTCCACCCCTCACCCCACCCCCGCCGCTGCCCTTCCACCCCCGATCGGTGGCGGCCTCCGCTGTATGTACCTACAAATAGCCAAGAGTTGAAAAGCCAAGTAAAGGGGACAGGCAACACTGGGAGAACATGCTGCAGGTACCCAACAAGGTAACATTCTGGTGCCCCTTAGAGCAAGTGTGGGGCCCCTGCCTACTGAGAGTACAGTGCGTGCTGCAGCTGCTCTGCCTGCTGACCCAAGGTGAGTCCATATTCTGGTGATTAAAGGGTTTAGGAAATGGGGCATTTGATTGAGGGAGTGAAAACCATTTTCAAGCAACAATTACAAACCCTGTCAGGATGAACTACAAAAGTTACTAAATTGACCTGTGCTTTACCACTTGGTAGCTCAACACAAAATCAGTCAGGCCACAACACAAGAAAAAATCCCACACCAATTTAGAAAAATAGAGTAAAGTTTAATAAATTATTTGAGATCAAAATGACAAAAAACCAATCAGTAGAACCGGAGATATGTAGTTTGTAAGATTAAAGTGAAAATAGCGCCTAAAAGCACAAAGCACCAACTGCGGCTATCTGGTCACACCGGACCGGGACAAAGTCATAAATTCAGACGACTGCGGTGGGGTGTGGGCCAGATACAGGGACCAAGTTAGGCCTACTGAATAAAGTACATAAAATTTAGGTTACAGAGCAGTGCGAGACCCCATGTGGAGGATGTGTCACACAGCAGCGGTTCCGATGTGCTGCAGGCTGCTATGCAAGGTCCTGCATCGACGATGTGATGCACAGCAGCGGTTTTGAGGAGTTGCAGGGCTGCGATGCGAGGTTCACCGTCATGGATGCGTTGCGCAGTGGCGGTTTCGATGCAAAGCTGGAAGGCGATGCATTGTGTTGCATCAGTTCTGCTTGGACCGCAGCTGGGCTGGCAAATCACCTTCAGGATCACTCTCAGGGTCCAGGTCTGGGGTGGCACCACTTGGGGGGTAGGGCCCACAGCAGACAGAGTCTAGGTGCTGGGTTTAAAGTGGTTGGAGCCTTTTCCGTCCCTGAGGTTTGGATCAGTAGCCTAGTCATTTAGTCTTTAAGGTCACTCGGGTGGTACTGGGTTCAAGATGCAGGTCCAAAACTTTTCATTGAGGCAGCAGAGTAGCAGGCCAGTAGAGTAGCGGTCCTTTTTTCAGGAGACCAGCACAGCCAGCCTCCTGCCTCTTCCACAGGTTTAGAGGTGTACTGAAGAGTTGGGTTTGTGGGTCCAATATTTATGCCTGGTACCAGCTTTGAAGCAGGAGAAGATTCTCGAGGTTTCAACCCCTAGAGGTGTCTGCAATTTCCTGCCTCCCTGCCCTGGCCCTAGCTTGTCTGGGGCAGAAAAGACTAGTGTCAAACTCTTTGTGAGAGTGCTTATGCAGAGCCTTTGTAATGGGCAAGTGTGTTGGTAACAACTCCTCCCCCATATCAATTCAGAGATGGCCCATCCTGCCAACAACCTATTCTCTTTTTGTCTCACTGTATGGTCGCAATACACGAGGACCAACTGCCAGCTACACTTGTCATGCGACCCAGGATACAGGTTGCTCTCACCAAATAGTCAAGGTAAGAAAAAGTGGTATTTTCAGAATTGTGCCTTGAAATCCCACTTTTCCATTAAAGAGGGATTGAAATTACAATTCTTTAGACACCCTTTTACCCCTAATAATCACCTCCAATCACCCACAATTTAGCCTGTTATTGTAACTCAGCTCTACATCCTGAACTAATGTCTTTCCTTAAACTGTAAACCATTAACTTCTTGCTTTCTGCGAGCATCTACTTACCGCCCCCTCCCTTTCAAACTGCGTGACTCACCCCAACAATAAAACAGCTTCCAATTATAAAAACCTCTCAACCAAACGCCATCCAGAAAAACGTTCCTCTAGAGATGTTTTGCTCCCACTCTAAGAGAGAAAACAAGCAGCCCCCATCCATACCGGTGTGGACATAACCTACAACTTCAGCCCCTACCTTCACCACAGCTTTACTCCTAAGCCACTGACAACAGCTCTCTTGATTGCATCAAATAAAGATCCATCCCTAAAAATGACAGATATACACTATTTCCCCAGAAGAACTGCGCCACCACAAATCTCAATTCTGGGTGCACGATACGACTCATCCCTTGTTCTCCACAAAATAACTGCATTTCTCTATTCAACTTCCTTCTTGCTTGTCAATGGCAGCTGGTCTCTCCCCCCCCCCTCCACTCTCTCCTAAGGATAAACTTTGTCCCTACCTATCAGCCCACAAGCTCTTAATCTCCCTTACATTTGTCTTAATTGCTTTTATTAGTACTATCTCTTTTTCTCTCACCAGATTGTTTTTCCCCAAAATGCACTGCCAATATATCCAGACAGTCTTCGACCCCTTACATCCTATTCAACTCAGGTCATAATGCATGCCAAACATTCCCCTTTTTCCTTGCCAACGCACTCTGAGGCCATGCCTCCCCAAACCCAAATCTGCCCATGTGCTTCTCTCTCATGGTTGTCTCAGTGCCCACTTCACAAATGAGTGTCCCACAATCCAAATAATCATCTCCCCGGTGGCCAGACCCCGCACGGAACCTACAGCGAAACACTACAACAATTAGCAATTATTTGCTGTGCTAGTCACCCTACTGAACATAATGCTAGCAGAAATCTGACAACCACCTCTCCAACTGCATTATCCTGCCTTTGACCCAACCCAGTCTATTAATCTCTGGCCCTGTCTCTATCCGAAAGCAGTGTGTTCCATATTCTTTAGACGGTAGGTTCAGCCCCTTTAATGCCTTACACAACTCCTACAATAACTGAAACGCTTTACTTTAGACCCATCCAGATGCTGAAAAACCTACCTCTCTGTGTCTTGCGGTTGCCTCCGCAACCTCTGAAACCAATTAACTGGACATATTTTATTGTCCGGGAAAAAATCCAAACTGACCAAACTCCCATGTCCTCTCTGATCCATTTTCAACCTTCGCAAGTATATCAACAAACCGTCACCTGTCACGTAAACTTCATACCTTTACTTTACCAGTTCTTTCCTAGCAATTCTGACACCTAAAAGGCCCCAAAGAAAATGAAACTCATTATACAAGAAGACAACAACCATTCCACTTCAACCCTGCACACTCTGGGCAAGATACCCATCACTTGCAGAAAAACCAACAACATAAGCGGCTTCTTTTTCTGCACTCCATCGCATTTCTCTCTTGATCATCCTTCCAGCAGTCTCGCCCCTAGCTCACCTGAAGAGGGCCAATATCCCCACAACGACCTACATTCAAATGCAATACGTGAAAGCTTTCCTGCAGTCACCACTTTGGACCACCCTTTCTCAATCATATCCATGATGAAGTGAACTACATCATTTCTTCGCATCCAGTCTTCCTCTTCAGCTTCTCCTCTTCGCTCCTGATTCCAAAAACTACCACTATGCCTGCCCATAGACTCTCCTCATGGACTGTGCCAGGGACCAGGCTTCCAACAGTAGCATCCTCGTTAGCCCATCTGCCACAGTTCCTCAGGCATCATTGTCTTGTCTTTGTCCGCTCCCAAAACTAGACCATGGAACCTCGACCACTGGGAATGAGACAAAGCGTCCACTAGGTCAATGGTGATCGCTGGCACATGTTGCACACTAAACACAGTGATACACCTCAGACAAGCCATAACAAAAACCCTCAATTTAAGCATCTGGGTATCCTTAGCTGATGCAATGTGAACCGCTTCTATGTTGTTTATGTTAAACAGCACTTTCCCATTGGTGATCTCATCACCCCACACAATAGTTGCCACTACTTATTTATTTATTTAATGTACTTGTAAGGCGCAACACTCATCCCAAGGGATATCACGACGCTAAGATAGCTAACCCATATTGTGAAGACACTTGTCGAGGAACAATCAAATAAGGGCCAGATGTAGGTAAACTCATTTCTGCGAGTCCTTAATAGCGATTTTTAGCGAATCGCTATTAAGGACTCGCAAAATGGAATGTAGGTAGGAATCGCAATATTAATTCTGATTCCTTAATATTCCTTAATTGCGAATTGCAAATTGCGATTCGCAATTAAGGAATACCTTCCCATTCATTCCTATGGGACTAGAGGCCCATAGGAATGAATGGGAAGACATTCGCAATTTGCGAGTACCCATTAGGTACTCGCAAATTGCGAATGCATTTTCAAGGGTGCAAGGGTGTCAAAAAAACACCCTGTTGCACCCCTGAAATATGTTTGTGTGCACATGTGGCGCACATACATGCCCTAAGGGCATGTATGTACGCCACATGGCACTTTGAAAAATGCAAAAAAGTGCCTTTTTCAAAGAAATTGCAAATTACCACCAACTTGAAGTTGGTGGTAATTTGCGATTCCTTAAGCCCAAATCGCAGACTTTGTGGGCTTCCTGCATTGCATTTAAGGAATCACAATTTGCGATTCCTTAAAGGCAGTCGCAAAATAGGGAATCGCAAAATTTGCGATTCCTTATTTTGCGAGTAGGTTTTTCCTACCTACATTGCACAGGGCTATTTTGCGGTCGCAAACGTTGAAATTCTGAGAATTTCAGCGTTTGCGATCGCTATTTCGCTTCCTACATCTGGCCCTAAGTCCTGAACAGCCATGCTTCCAGTTTCTTCCTAAACCCCAAGTGGTCGTCAGTAAGGCATCGGTCTAAAGAAAGTTTATTCCAGTAAACGGCCGCCTGGTATGAAAAAGAGCGGCCTCCAGATCTGACTTTCTTTATGCATCTAGTTTTAGCAAGAGTGAGATTGCAAGACCTCAGTTCTCGCGGAGGGGCATAAAAGTCAACTTTTTCCTGCAGGATTTTTGGGCAGAGCTTGTATAGGGCTTTATGCGCATAGCACAATAGTTTGAACTTAGATCTTTGAGGCATAGGCAGCCAATGTAGCGCCTTCAAACACTCAGAAGCCAAGCTGTATTTGTTCTTGTTTCAGACCAGCTCAGCTGCTGCATTCTGGGTCACCTGCAGTCTGGAGAATGAGTAGTCAGCCAGACCAACATACAGCGCATTCACATAGTCCAGTTTTCTAGTTATCAAGACCTGAAAAATGGTTTGTCCCCAGTTGGCCGGGATCCATATGAAAAGTCATCTTAATAATTTTAGCATGGCAAAGCACTTGCCACACAGTAGTTTTACTTGGTCTTGCATGGTTAGTGCACTGTCAACCAGGATTCCTAAATTGTTTACAACCATTTAGGTTCTGGTACAATGCCTAACGAGTAGAGCCACCAAGATGCGTCCCAGACTAGGTGTTCTTTTCCAAAGAGAAGTATCCAGACTTCTCTGCATTCAGCTTCAGACAGTGATTTGTCATCCAATTTGCAGTTTCTCAGAGACAATTGATTAGTTTATCTCTAGTGTCCTCATATCGTTCTGCTATAGCTATCAGCAGCTGTGTGTCATCCGCATAAGAACAAATGTTACAGCCCCATTTCCTCCCAATCGTGGCCAATTGAGAGACATATGCATTAAAGAGCGTGAGACTCAACGGGTGCTCCCTGCCGAACTCCACACTTGATTGTGTTTGGGTTAGAAGAAAAAGACCCCAGCTGTACTCTCTGAGTTCTGTTTTTTAGAAAGGAGTTAAACCACTGAAGAATTTTAGAATGGAGTCCTTTTTCATATAAAGTTAGCATCAGGAGGTTGTGAGATACAGTGTCGAAAGCCTCCGACAAGTCCAAAAGGATCAGAACGGCAGCTTTAACCTGGTCCACCAGTAGCCTGATATTATCCAACACTGCTAATAGTGTAGCCTCTTTACTGTTCATAGCCCTAAAACCTGTCTGTGAAGGATCCAAGAGATCATTTGTCTCTAAGTAGTCAACAAGTTGTTTGTTATTAAGTTTCTCTAAAACCATGGACTCGTAAGGAAGTTGGGAGATTGGTCGATAGTTTGAGAGGTTGGAAACATCCATACCTGCTTTTTTTGTCAACGGAAATACGATAGCTTGTTTCCAAGCATCCGGAAACATAGCTGTTTCTAATGATTGGTTAAAAATGTGCGTTAAGTAAGGACACAGGATAGGTGTTAACTGGGCATAGGTGAAGTGTGGGCATGGATCTAACAGGGAGCCCAATTTTACCTCAGTCATTACCTTCGCTACTTGCTTTTCCATAAAAGGAGCGAAGTTTCCTAAATGAGAGGGTACTTCAGGGTAGGGTTTCAGAGCTTACCAATTAATGTCCTCCAGTATGGGTTAAATATTAACTGTGGAGTAGATTTGGGAAACTTTATCATAGAAAAAATTGCTAACTTTCTCGCAGTTAGCTTTTGAAGGAGTCAGTGATTGGGAAATGCCGACTGGCTTGGAAAGTTCCTTCACTATTTTGAATAATTCTTTAGTTGAATTGCTATTATCTTCAATCCTTTTTACAAAGTGCAGTTTTTTAGTATGTTTAAGGGCTTTATGACAATTTTTTAGCTCCTCTTTGTATATTAATCTATCTCCACTCTCTTTTGTTTTTCTCCATCTATGTTCCACAGATTTTCATTTTCTTTTCATCAATCTGAGTTCTGGCGAGTACCACTTTTCTGTTGGAGATTTCCTTGTTAGATTACTTTCTTTCCGGGGAGCACACTGATTCAATGCAGAGCTTATTTCTAGGTTTAAAATCCATACCTGCTATGGGAGGGCTCTCAGTACAGTTTGTTCCATTGAAGAAAAATTGGGAGCAACAGATCTAGGGTTATAAGATTCCACATCCTTTTTATATTTATTGAGGGTGTATGTGGATTTGTTTCCGATATAGGTAGTGCAAAGGAGAAGGAGATGAAAAAATGATCAGTCCAATTTAAAGGCTCAATCCCTGAGATGATAGTGGACTCGATGTTGGAAAATAAGTGATCAAATGTATGCCCTGATCCTCAGACCCATTGTTTGAGCTGTAAAATCAGCACGTCACTTTCCAAATGTTTGCACCCACAATCTTCCATATTTTCAAAATGAACATTAGAATCACCTATTACTAAAAAATGGTTACATTTCAAACATACAGGAAGCAGCTGAGAAAATGTTTAAACACTAAATTCAGGTTTGTAGCCTGGGGGCTTATAAATTACTGCTCCCCAGAACAATTTACAATCTCCACTAGAGACTTGAAATACTAGAATCTTATGATCTTCTACTGGTGTTCCCAATTCAGGGAGACAAGTGTAGCAATCTTTAGAGAATGCTGGTCCTCCTCCCTTCAGCACTACCCTATCGCACTTTAATATCTTTTAGCCCTCAGGAAGGGCAGTAGAGATATCAAGGAAGTTGTTATCATCTAGTCAAGTCTCCATTATAAAGGCTAAATCAGGCTTTTTTTCTATCAGAATATCCCAAATCTCTAAACAGTGCTTGGGAAGGGATCTTGCATTGAAATAGATGCATTTCAGTGATATCCCCATCAAGTTCTCCTCTACCCTCTGCTAAATTGTTGTCTTGCACATTGCACTTTCCTTTGTATGCCCCAGCACTTTGTTTTTTGCTGCTTCATCTATCCTGTGGTCAAGCATTGGACCAACGAGAATAGCTCTGTCTGTCAAGCCGTTAAACTTATGATTATAAAAAACAGATTACTCGTACCTTTTCTCTCAAAGGTTTTAGATTACTCCCTAGGGAGTATTGGGGTTACATTTTATCTCAATTTGATTGTGTTTTAACGGTGACTTATTTTTTTGTTCAAATTGTTGCATTGAAAATACAACACGAGATGCACGTTTGTAAAGGTTTTAATTAACTGTACAATAAATTCAATTTCAATTTCCTCCACCCAGCATAGCCAATCCTCCACTGCTCAGCTTCCCCACTTGCAGTTAAAGCATGAAAAAGGACCCTTTGTACAGCCTGGGGACCCCTTAACACAAAGTGCCTCATTGAATCTCATGGCCTTACCTAACTCGAGTAGCGCTTCCCTTGTGTATCGGTAATGACTGCTAATATCTGACAGAAAAGGTGCAGGATCCCTGGCCCCTGGTCCCATTCGGGCGCGGACGCGTGCAGACGGGCTTGCCTTACCAGTGGAAAAAATTCAAAAAATGCAATGCTCCGCTCCTCATGACTCCACTCCTTTGGCCACTGCTCCTCACACCAATGGCATAAGGCTGACTTAATGAGACTCTTAGCCAAGAGTGCCCTGGGGTCCACCTTGTTCACTCGTGCAATTGCCACATCAACTGAGGAGTAGGAAATTGCTGACAAGCCTTCCGATATGTAATTGTTTACTGACTATCCTTCCAGCCAGGACATATGCAGAATAAGGCAAAAATGGTCTTTTTCTTTTTTCGGGACCACCCCAATCAGGGGCACAATTAGATTATCCATGGCCACCCTCCAAATAGGCCCGCCATCCATCCTTCCTGCACTGCTTTATCCAAGTTCTACTGCACAACCTGGGGTGTTCCTTTACTGATTTTAAATTCTCTGCCCATCTTCGACACTGTGGCCCTGTATACTCCAAGTGAAAGCTATCCCTGAACCCCTCTAGCAACAAAATACTGCAGTGACGTTTCCCATGCCATTGCAACCAGTATTTATTTTTATTTTTTTTTTTTTATTTATTTTAAGGGTTTTATATAGCGCTGGCCAGACCCGGAGGTATCGGAGCGCTTTACAACCTTTTGTCATGTAGCAATCGAGTCCAGAGTGAAACAATATAAACACAATAGTAAACACATTGATTCGTGAACAAGTCTTGTTCAGGGAATGGGGACAAAGGAAGCGGACGAATACAGAGGTAGAACAATAGTAAACAAGTTGCTTCGTGCCGAATCCTGTTCCGGGAGGGAGAACAAAGATGTGAGTCAAGAGGTAGGTGGTGTAAAAGTCTTCATATCGACGTGACTATATTCTCCAATTGGCAGGGTTCTGTGTTGGGCGGCAGCTATACCTTCGGAAAAGATTGGTTGAGGTAGAGGTCTTTGAGCTGGCTTTTACATTTTTTGAAGGAGGGGTTGGTCCTGATATAGACTGGGATGGCGTTCCAGATTTTGGGTGCATTACCTGAGAAGGAGCGTGATAACGTTTTTTGTTTTCGAGTTTTCGGAGGGATGAGAAGTAGGGTGTTAGTACTCCTGAGATTCCTTGTCTGACCAGCCTTGTTTAGTTTGGAGGCCAGGTAGGCAGGTTTGCCCGTGTGCAGAGCTTTGTGTGTGAGACAAGCAGTTCTGAAACTTGCACGCATTTCGATTGGGAGCCATTTTAGCTCCCTGAGAGCGGGGGAGATGTGTTCGTATTTCTTTATTCCCGTGACCATCCTGGCTGCTGCATTTAGCGTTGATCGGAGGGGAGCTAAGTGAGATTTTGCCGTGCCTGTGAGGGTTGCATTCCCGTAGTCCAATCTGGACAGAACCAGGGATTGTGTGGCTTGTTTGAGGTCAGTGGGAGGGATGAAGGGTTTTATTTTGTTGAGTAGTTTTAGATTGAGGAAAGCGCTCTTTGCGGAGTTCTTGATATGTTTGATCATGTCTAAGTTTGGGTCCAGAGTGATTCCCAGTGACTTTACGGAGTCGGCAGGGATGAGATTGCAGTTGAGAGCATCAATGGATTTTAGCCATTCTGTGATTTGGGGGGTCTACTCTTTGTTCGATATGAGTAGGATTTCCGTCTTGTCTTGGTTGAGTTTCAGGTGGTTGAGGGATAGCCAGTGGTGGACTTCTTTTAGAGTGTTGTTTAGTCTCAGAATGTCACCAATGGAGGAGGTTTCTAGGTAGATCTGTGTATCATCTGCATAGAGGTGGAAGGGGATGTTGGCTTTCTTGAGTATGGTGGTGAGGGGCTCCATGTAGATGTTGAATAATGATGGGGAGAGGACTGATCCTTGGGGGACGCCCCTACTTATGGGTAGTATGTCAGACGTGAAGTTATTAATTTTTATTCTTTGGGAGCGGTTCCGCAGAAAGGAGGTAAACCACTGTAAGACCACCTCTTCCGCTCCAACCCTTTCTTGGAGTACAGTAATGAGCAATTCGTGGTCTACCGTGTCAAAGGCTGCAGATAGGTCCAGGAGTATGAGCAGACAGCATCGGTCCGAATCTAGTGATTTGTGGACATCATCCATGACATTCAGGATCGCTGTCTCCGTACTGCAGCCTTTTCTGAAACCCGATTGATGAGGGTCTAGCAGGGTGTTGCTGTCTATGTGCTGGGTAAGTTGGAGGAGAACACAGCTTTCTAGGATTTTGACTAAGAATGGGAGATTGGATACGGGCCTGAAATAATTGAGATCATTTGGGTCAGAGCCCGTTTTTTTTAGTAGTGGCGTGACTTGGCCGATTTCGAGGCAGTATGGGATGATTCTGCTTGTCAGGGAGCTGTTTATGATCTTGGTCCAGAGTGGGGCTAGGGTGTATTTGAGTTTTTTAGCCAGTTGGGCAGGGATAGGGTCCGCAATGTGGGACGAGGGATTGGATTTGGTAATCATTTCGATGATTTCTGCTTCAGAGATGGGGTTGAACGACTTCCAGTTGGGAGTGGAGTGTCTGGGTGGGATGCTTTCAGCTTTGCCATGTGGTGGGCTTTCTCTGGGTGGACGGAGGTGGTCGCCCAGGGAGAGCTCAATCTTGGTGATTTTATCGTTAAAGAAATTGGCAAAATTGTCACATAAGAGTTTGGAGGCCTGCACTGAGGTTGAGGGGTGCTTGGAAGTTTGTTGTCTGATGAGATTGAAGAGTTCTTTGGGACGATTTTTGGCGCTGTCTAGTGCTCCACAGAAGAAGGAAGTTTTTTCTTTCTTGATTTGCTTCTTATATTTCCTGCGTTTTGTTTTGAGTTGATCAAGGTGGAATGAGGACGGGTTGTTCTGCCAGAGTCTTTCTGCAGCTCTTAGTTGTCTTCTTTCCGAATTTAGGTCTGTGTTGAACCAGGATCTTGATGGGATATTCCTGACTCTTGTTTTGTTTCAAGGGAGCCATTTGGTCAAGTATGGAGGTCATAGTTGCGCTGTAGTGTGAAGTCAGTTCTGTTTTAGATAGGTCGTATGTGGGGGTGGGAAGGATTGAACTTATCCTTTCTTCCAGTTTGGCAAGGGGGATCTGTCTTAGATTTCTCACCCATCGAGGGGAGTTCTGGGTGCGAGGTGGGCAATGGATCTTTTGGTTGATGTGAAATAGAATGATGTGGTGGTCTGACCAATCAACAGGCAGTATGTGGTCAATAGTGATTGTATCTTCGTGAGCTATGATGGCATCCAGGATGGAGCCTCTGTTATGGGTTTGCTCTGAGCAGTGTTGGATAAAATTGTTGTTGCGTAGAAGTTCATTCATGGATTGGATCAGGGAGTTATTCTCATCATCCCAATGTAGGTTAAGGTCGCCTAGTATTATGTTGTTAGAGTCCAAGAGTGAGCAGTGTGTTCTCAGGTCAGACAGGTGTTCTCCAAACGAGGGGGTGTTGCCTGGCGGATGGTAAAGCAGATGGCAGTATAGCACTTTGTTGTCAGTCAGATCAGGCAGTTAGATATTCGAATGTGTTATATTTGAAGGAGTCTGTTTCAGTTACCGAGATGTTACTCTTGTGGATGATTGCAATCCCACCGCCTCGCTGATTCTTTCTGTCTTTGTTGATGATTGAGAACCCCGGGGGCACAAGCATGTCAATGATAGGGGAAGAGGCTTCATTCAACCAGGTTTCTGTGATGAACATGATGTCTATGTCATGGGTGAGGATGGTTTCTGCCAGTTCTGTTGCATGTTTGGTGGCAGATCTACAATTTATGAGCATGCAGTTGATCGATCCCTTATTATCACTTTCCTTTGTTAGGGGAGCGATGGGATATTAGTGAGGGCTGGAGGCCTCGACATTCTCGGTGCGATGCGGTCTCTTCCGAATCCCGTGATAACCTGGATCTCGGAGAGGAGGTTGATAGATGAAGCTGAGTCATAGGATTTGGCGAGATCAATCGCTTCACTCAAGGAAAGTGCGGCGCTTGTTCTTTTGGGTCTTTGTGGTTGGTTCAATAAGGGCGTCGTGTGCCAGCTGTGCTGTTGGACCTTGGGAGGACTTGTGTGTTTATTGTTTGTGGCTATAGGTGTAAGGTGTGGGCGTTGGGTAGATTCCAGAGGTGTTCTGAGGTTCACTAATATTTTGTGGATTCCCTGTATCACGCTCTCTAGTTGGCTTTCCAACCTATCAAGTCTCTGAGTCAAATTCTTAGAGGAAGGGGTAGGGGAGTTTGGGTTCAGGATGTCCTGAGTGGGGCAGTCATGGGAAGGAGAGAGCTTGTCAGTGGTAGTGTGGCTCACTGTGTTAATGTTACGTATGTTGTTCCTGGTTATAGCTGTGGGCAATTTGTGTGGAGACTCCCGTCGTGAATCAGGCGGCCGCTTCTGTGGTTTCGGTGGGAGGAGAGAAGTTAGAGCTATTGACTTCGGGTCGATGGTTATGCTTGTTGCTAGAGGGTAGTAGTTTCGTGTAGAGGTGGGGGTCGATAAGGGATTGTAGAGTCTCGGCAGAGGCGTACCTCAGGTTTGTTATGGATGAGACGAGTGTATTGTGCGGGTCGGGGGAAGTGGAGGAGGAGGAGAGGGAGACGTCAGAGGGGGATAGGTTGGTAGAGTGTGTCTTGGGGTTGTTTTGACACTTCTCCATGGGGGCCGGTCGGTTGGGGGCTAGGGAGTTGTTTGAGTGGGAATAGTGTAAATGAGTGAAGGCATTGCGTAGCGTGGGGAATAGGGAGTCAAATGAGTCAAGGTTGCCGTTGTTGGCTTGGATCAGGACTGTGCCATTGCTGTAGATGGTTGCAAAGGTGTTCTAACGCTCCGTCCATCATCCCCTTTGGTATCGCTTTGTTCGCCCTAAGTTGGCAGGGTATGCCCAGACGTGGGTCCCTTGCTCACTTTGCCACTGGATTCAAGATAGCCTGGCTGATGAGGGTTTTGAACCCGAAACCGGTCCCAGGATGCTTGTTTCCGGTCCAGGGAAGACATGGCTTGGCAGTTCGGGCTGGACTGTTCCCATGAGGCACAGGGTCAGACTGATTTGCATATGGCCATGTCTGAACTGGGGTGGTGGAGTGAGCTAAAGAATGATGATGGATTAAACCCAGATCAGTTGACTGGGGGTGAGTGTTTGATTTGCTCTAACGCTCCGTCCATCATCCCCTTTGGTATCGCTTTGTTCGCCCTAAGTTGGCAGGGTATGCCCAGACGTGGGTCCCTTGCTCACTTTGCCACTGGATTCAAGATAGCCTGGCTGATGAGGGTTTTGAACCCGAAACCGGTCCCAGGATGCTTGTTTCCGGTCCAGGGAAGACATGGCTTGGCAGTTCGGGCTGGACTGTTCCCATGAGGCACAGGGTCAGACTGATTTGCATATGGCCATGTCTGAACTGGGGTGGTGGAGTGAGCTAAAGAATGATGATGGATTAAACCCAGATCAGTTGACTGGGGGTGAGTGTTTGATTTGCTCTAACGCTCCGTCCATCATCCCCTTTGGTATCGCTTTGTTCGCCCTAAGTTGGCAGGGTATGCCCAGACGTGGGTCCCTTGCTCACTTTGCCACTGGATTCAAGATAGCCTGGCTGATGAGGGTTTTGAACCCGAAACCGGTCCCAGGATGCTTGTTTCCGGTCCAGGGAAGACATGGCTTGGCAGTTCGGGCTGGACTGTTCCCATGAGGCACAGGGTCAGACTGATTTGCATATGGCCATGTCTGAACTGGGGTGGTGGAGTGAGCTAAAGAATGATGATGGATTAAACCCAGATCAGTTGACTGGGGGTGAGTGTTTGATTTGCTCTAACGCTCCGTCCATCATCCCCTTTGGTATCGCTTTGTTCGCCCTAAGTTGGCAGGGTATGCCCAGACGTGGGTCCCTTGCTCACTTTGCCACTGGATTCAAGATAGCCTGGCTGATGAGGGTTTTGAACCCGAAACCGGTCCCAGGATGCTTGTTTCCGGTCCAGGGAAGACATGGCTTGGCAGTTCGGGCTGGACTGTTCCCATGAGGCACAGGGTCAGACTGATTTGCATATGGCCATGTCTGAACTGGGGTGGTGGAGTGAGCTAAAGAATGATGATGGATTAAACCCAGATCAGTTGACTGGGGGTGAGTGTTTGATTTGCTCTAACGCTCCGTCCATCATCCCCTTTGGTATCGCTTTGTTCGCCCTAAGTTGGCAGGGTATGCCCAGACGTGGGTCCCTTGCTCACTTTGCCACTGGATTCAAGATAGCCTGGCTGATGAGGGTTTTGAACCCGAAACCGGTCCCAGGATGCTTGTTTCCGGTCCAGGGAAGACATGGCTTGGCAGTTCGGGCTGGACTGTTCCCATGAGGCACAGGGTCAGACTGATTTGCATATGGCCATGTCTGAACTGGGGTGGTGGAGTGAGCTAAAGAATGATGATGGATTAAACCCAGATCAGTTGACTGGGGGTGAGTGTTTGATTTGCTCTAACGCTCCGTCCATCATCCCCTTTGGTATCGCCACTGCGTGTGGGGCAGTTTGGGATTGAGAACGTCAGTTTGCAGCTGAGAGGTGTGCTAGTAGTTTTGGTTATGTGAAGGTGGGTTCTAAGAATGGTGTTCCAGTTCACAGGGCTCTGGGAGTGGAAAATGAGATCCATTTTCTGCTGGCCTTTGGAGGGGCAGTGGTGGATGTCGGCAAATAGTATGCCATGCATTGTAATTTTAATGGAATAGGAGCCTTTTCCGGCCATTCCCTGTGCACCTCCCCTGTCCCTCCTGCCTGTTGTTTCCACTGTCCTCCTGTAAAACCTAGTGATTTCCCTGCTTGCCCTGCACAGTGTATAAGTGGGAGCCTGGCTGCCCATTGGGAGCTTTCATGATGGAATTTGTAGTACTCCCGGTTGCAGAAACCCCTGTTAAAAGCCCAGCATGCTCCTCCTTGCCTTGACTGTCCCTACCCATTTTTCTTACCTCACTCTGGGTGAAACACCCTAAAAGGGTCGGTATACCAATGACAAATGGCTCACCATGAAGACTGTCGGCGCCGGTCCTGTCGTCTCATTGTGTGTAGCCACAGATCATTGTCCAATTTCCACAACTTACTGTCCGCATCTTCTGGCAGTTGAGCCCGGAACTCCTCATCATACCGTAACCAGATGTAACCCCCAAATGTTATGTGAGACTTCCAAATAACGTCCATGTATTTAAACAAAGCCACACATCTCTCTGGGAATTTCTCAAAGTTCACACTGGCATATATGAGAAATGCCACTGTTTAAATCTAAATGGTCACTGGGACCTTTGGCGGTTTGGCCAATGCACATTCTTCCTCAATTTATCCTTCTTTCTCCCTAACGTCTCTATGTAATAGTTTGAATACCTCCATGTATTTCCCTTTCCAAATCCTTTCTTTCGTAGATGTCATGAAATGTGCCAGAGGGGTTTTTAACCCCCATATATGGCAAACTTCTTAACCTTAAGTTCAGTACTCTCTTTCTTATCTGTATCTGTCCCTTCTTCTCCATCCATTTTGCCCTCCTTCGCTTTGCTTGACTAAATGTCATCTGTTTATTTGGCCCCCTCCCCACCTTCTCCTAGAGCCTTAGCAGACTGTCTGTTCTTAGTTGTCTCCACTTTCACTCCTTCCTCTGTACCCACTCCTCTATCAGCCACATATGTCCTTTTTTTTCAGTGCGAAAGAGGGGAGAAAAAGGTCCCAATCCCTTACTGACCGTATTATTGAGTGGAATACGAGTGAAGTATTTGTCCTTGACAGTGGGGGACCCCTATCCCACTGGCGACAAGAAAGTTCCAAGAGAGTGTCAGGACAAATTCAAGGAAATTGTGGTTCAACACGGAAAAATTCCAGAAGGCGGATGATCATGTGCAGTATTTTTTATATGCAGTGTTTTTAAGCTGAGACTTCCTCTCAGGTGAGAAGTAAGAGGTAACAGCCAACACGTGTTTCGCCCCCTTTACATGGCCATCCGGTCTGGGGCTTCCTCAGGGCATTTTAAATTCAGAAAAGGACAGATATTTGTCCCGATTGGTCCAGTTCTCACTAGCGTACTTCTCGTAAATGAAGGGCGAAATGCCCGGGAACGGTCTATCATTGCAGTCGGCATTAGTTTATTTGGCCCCCTCCCCACCTTCTCCTAGAGCCTTAGCAGACTGTCTGTTCTTAGTTGTCTCCACTTTCACTCCTTCCTCTGTACCCACTCCTCTATCAGCCACATATGTCCCTTTTTGCAGTCTGACCCCAACTCCCTACTGCGCCTCCCCTTCGCATGATTCCACACTTTTCGACATCATGACTGGGCGCACCTGCACCACTTTCGTGACCTGCTTACCTGGCTTCAAGATCAGAGCCCGTACTGAAGCTTGCCGTCCTGACAGTCTCCTATGTTTTGTGACCTCTGACCGCATATCCACCAGTGACTTCTTCCTCTTTGTCTCCAGTAAGACACTAACTGACATCTGTTTTGTCTTTGCCCACCATCCAACTGTCCTCTTGCTGCCCTCAAACCCTCCAGGTATGCCCCTCTCCGAAATAACTTTCACCAATTCTCCTTCCTTAACTTTGTCCTCGTCGTTGTCTAGTACCAAGTTTTCCTCTACCTTATACAACATTGCATACACTCCACTCATGTTTGGAATTTCATCATACACTCCTGGTAAGTACCACCAATTCTGTGGTGGTTGTCCTGCTGTCCCTGAGGAGGCCCCCCAAGACCTTCCCCAGGCCACTGTCCACCACCGTAGTCAGTCCAGCCACTCTAGACCATATACTTTAGCCTTATGGGGCGCATTGCAGAGGCATAAGTTATAGTTAGCTCATGTAACTATAACTGTTGAATTTCCATGGTTTGTATGAGTGAAGGCTGAGCCTGACTATAATGACCCTGCAACCTTTGTTTTTTTCAGTGAATTTCTAAGGTTTTTTAATTCTATTTCCTAACTGTGACGTCCCTGTAACCTTTGTTTTTTTCGGTGAATTTCCAAGGTTTTTTAATTTTATTTCCTAACTGTAACATGTAACTTCTGAGAGTGAATGTGTGAGTGAGTGCAAGAGTATCTCAGTGGATATGTGAGTGAGTGTCTCAATGGGTGTGTGAGTGGCTGTGTGAGTGTCTGAGTGGGCCTGTGAGTGGGTGCATAAGTGTCTCGCGGGCTGTGCAAGTAGGAGCATGAGTATCTGAGTGGGTGCTTGAGTGTATCAGTAGATCTGTGAGTGGGTGCATGAGTCTGTGAGTGGGTGCATGAGTCTCTGGGTGGGTCTGTGAGTGGGTTCATGAGTCTCTTAGTGGGTCTGTGAGTAGGTGCATGAGTCTCTGAGTGAGTTTGTGAGTGTCTGCATGAGTCTCTAAGTGGGTTTGTGAGTGTGTGCATGTTTTTGAGTGGGTCTGTGAGTGAGTGGATGAGCCTCTGAGTGGATCTGTGAGTGGGTGCATCAGTCTCTGAGTGGGTCTGTGAGTCTGTGCATGAGTGTCTGAGTGGGTCTGTGAGTGGGTACGTGAGTGTCTCAGTGGGTCTCTGAGTGGGATCATCAGTCTCTGAGTGGGCCTGTGAGTGTATGCATGCATGTCTGAGTGGGTCTGTGACAAGGTGCATCAATCTCTGAGTAGGTCTATGAGTGGGTACATCAGTCTTTGAGGGGTCTGTGAGTGGGTGTGTGAGTGTCTGAGTGGGTCTGTGAGTAGGTATATGAGTATTTGAGTGGGTCTGTGAGTGTCTCCTTGAGTGTGTCAATAGGTCTGTGAGTGGGTGCATGCGTGTCTGACTGGGTCTATGAGTGGGTGCATCAGTCTCTGAGTGGGTCTGTGAGTGGGTGCGTGAGTGTCCAAGTGGGTCTGTGTGTGGGTGCTTGAGTATCCCAGTGGGTCTGTGAGTGGGTGCATAAGTGTCTGTGTGGGTCTGTGAGTGTATATGTGAGTCTCTAAATGGGTCTGTGAGTGGGTCCATGAGTCTCTGGGTAGGTCTGTGTTGAAACTGGCACTTTCTGGTTGGTTGAGGTGATGCCCCAGCCAGGCAGAACCTACCACTCCTGACATGGGTGGGTGATTACACACACTGAATAACCTGCACCCACCCTTGGGTAGCTTGGCACTGAGCAGTCAGGCTTACCACAGAGGCAATATGTAAAGCATTGGCACAGCACTCAGTCATGATAAATTCCTTGAGAGTCACAAAAGAGACTCCACACCTGATGTATGTAAATAACATTTGTATTCAACACACATAATAATCAACACAACATGAAAATCATATATTTCTGGACATAAATCACATTTGGAATTACTACTAGTAGTACTAGGCCCAATTGTGTTCAAATGACATCAGCAATGTGCACACATGGGAAAGATCCTGACATACACCCCCCAGCTCCCTTACGCGGTGCAACACATTGTCCACCCCAGGCCTACCCTAGCAGTTCTTATACTTCAATACCACACAGTTAAAGGGTGCCCCTTGGGTCACAACGATAACATAAATATGTACATACACACAATTATAGCACTTTTTAGCAACACCACGGACCAAGGCCACGCAGAGAAAACCAATGTCAAACGTAATGCTTTTCTGGTAAGTAGTCAACATATCAGGCAACCGCTGTCCAGAGTTGTAATCACGGACACTTCCCCACTGTCACTCCCACACACACACTCACTCCGCACCACTATGCAGTGCAAGGGATATCAGACAAGTCTGTACAGAAGCACTTGCACACATAAGCACTCGGCACCCGAATGCGGTGCAACTGATGCCCAGCAGGTCAATTGGTTATACTCGGCAGACCCCATGACCCCAAGCCTCCCTCTGACCTCCAACTCACCCTGACTATCCTACACCCACAGATTGGAGACACCTGTCCGCTCCCCGGGTACTAGGCCGCACGCGGTTGTAGTCACTCTTAGTCAGGGTCCCAGGAAGCAGGTGGGGTAGGTAGCAAGGTCAATTAGTGGGCAAACAGCAAAAGGGGTTTGGCAGCGACTCGAGTAGTTCATGCAGAGGATGCGGAGCAGACACAGGCCGAAGGCAATAGACGGTCACACCAAAAGGGTCTTCAAGGGCCTTCTGGCACCAGCCCAGTTTTGCGAAGCACAGGAAGGTCACACAGTCTCTTGAGCCTCTTCCGATAGTTCTCGGAGGCGTTCCTACAGCCCCGTCAGTCACTATCACCACCCAGGCCCGAGCCGGGCAACACTACCTGGCAACACGATGTTGCCGGGGAAGGCCAGGTGAGGAGAGGGCAGCTGATCCACTGTGCTGAGGGCCAAGTGAGGGAACCGTAGATGAATGGAGAATGAAGCAGGGGGCCTCTCAGAAGGATGAGGCACCCCATCAGGTATACGTTGATCAGAGTTGCATCCAGGCAAACGAGGCACAACGTTGGGTGCGCGATGATACAGGTCACACCAACCCGTTCCGGTCACAGAAAACGAAGAGTTGCAAAATACGTACCTCCTTGGATATGAGGCATAACCTTCTTTGCAAGTTGATTTTGGTTGCACCAGACAGCTCCGGTCACACACACAGGTGCAAGTTCATCAGTGCCTCACCAGGTAGAATGAAGCACTATGCCCTCATCTCTAGGGTTGCAACCTGTGAATCGAACACTGCACACAATGAGCATGCAGTCGGCGTATCGCACAAGAGAGATGCAGCACGATCGACGAAGTGGGCCACGCTAGATACTGCAACCGGTGAATCTGCTCACATCTAACTAGATGCTTATGCGTGCCAAGGTCTCCACAATGCAGGGGCCACACGCCGTAGACTTCGGGGCCAGACTTCGGTGCTCCGCACAAGGCAATCCAGTCTCCAGGCACAATTCTTAGTTCTTTGCCCATGCTGCGCTACCGGCTTGAATCCAGCAGACGTTTTGGGCACTTGAGAGGGCACCGCGCTTCAAATGTCACAGGTAGACGGTGTGGGTCCCTCTCAAGAGATCTTTGATGTCCCTGATACCTCCAAGAGAACAGGGTAAAGCTTGATAAGCCCTTGGAGAGCACACTTCAGGGTGCCACACAGCAACAGGTCATCCCAGGCAGCCACTATTCGGGAAGGACACACAATCCCTTTCAATGGCATAAATCCTCCTTGTGCACAACAGAGTCCTCTGGCAGTGTGCACCACATGGTTCCAGGTTCTCCAGTCCCATGTGTCCACAAGCATATCTCACCCTTTGCTGCAGGATGGCACCAGTAGTTATACTGGAGTGTGCCTTTGAAGTTGGTGGTGGTTCAAATGGTCTCCCTTTGAACCACAAATGTCTCCTCTAAATATCCAGCTGTCTGCCATGAGGCCTTGGAATGCAGATATTAATCTTTAGTGGGGCAAGGATATGGCTCCAGAGGCCAGTGTCAAAACCTCGTCCTACAATCTCTGCACCCAGGCCGGCAAATGGCAGAGGTCAGTCGTGCCAATTGAATGCCCAGTGTTTTATAGTTGTTGCTGGGAAAGTTTTAGAGCATAGAAATGCCCAGTTTCTAGCAGTAATTAATCTTAGAAGGGTGCCTCCAAGACCATCAATCAAATCTTTCTTTGATCAAAGGAACCCAAAAATTGTTCCTTCTAATGTCTATGACTTGACCTGTTATTATTAATGTTTTCAGCAGGAATGTACACTCAGGTGTATCACGCCAAGGTGTATTATTCTTGTAAATTTGAATAGAATGAATCAATGTTCTTCTTTTAGACTTTTACTTCTTTCATTGCTTATTTTTATAAAAGAACTTTTTACAAAGCAACATTATACATATAGTGATAACATTCATAAACTTAATAACTGGGGACAAGACTTGTGTAAACCAAAAACATTACATGACATCACTTGTTAGGTATATGCAAAGAATTAATCAAAGACCATACAGCAAAAAACATAAAATTACATATCTAGTGTCCTTCATTGTTGTATTGATGGGACAATTACCACTTCAGTCCTGTAATTTGTAGTGCCAAACAGCGCTACTTGGCCCTGTTATGGTTTGGGTCAGGGCATAGATTTGTAACAGGATGAAATCCTAAATTCCATCTCCCATAGTGCACAATTGTATGCGCAGAATGAAATCAATTAATAATAGCTCTTGTCCCCGTGTGTGATTGTGCCGACGTGTTTCGACCTTCGTGCTGGGCCTGTGGTGTGTTTCGGGGAAGGTCTTCAACAGGGCTGTACCATTTGGGGACACTATGTGTATGTTAAAAAAGATAGTTACTATCTGTTATTTGTCTTTGTGCACCCTAACTTGACGATGTGTGGACTGAGTTCCACATAGCATTAAACTTTGTGGGGAGACGTACCGTTGGATCAGCTGGTTCCTGAGTTCTTTTTGGGGCATCAATTGGGTTTCTTTGCGGCAGACTACTGTTTTGTCGTGAAGTCCTACAAATCAGTTGACATGAAACAGGGGTGATGATTATTCTATGGGTTCTGTGAATGCATATTCCTATAAGTTATTCTGCTCAAAACCAGAGGAGAATCCTACCTTAGAATGTGTTTTGTGGAGACCATCCAACTGGTTTATTCTGTGGTCCTGCTGAAGATCAAATGGCACCATGTCATTTTTCATATGTTCAGGCACCATTTGGGAGGTGTGTTGGAGTGGGTGGGATTGTGCACCCTTGCTTTTGTGTGCGGAGGAGTGTGGGGGGTTAGGGTGGGGGTTGGGTGGGGGCGTGCACATGCTATCCTTGTTTTTGGCTTATGGGATCAATGCCAAGAAAAGATCTCATGAAGGTCACTTGAGTGCACAGTGAAAGGATCTTTAGTTTCCACAAAGTGATTAGACAAGAGGAGTGTTTATCGTAAGGTGAGCACGGTGTCATGCCCGTGTTTCTCGATGTGAATTAGTGTTCAAGTTCATGCATTTTTTAGAAAGAATTGCGGCGGTAGGTGTCGGCGTGCCTGTTAACTCGGTGAAAAGAGTGTGTGGCATGGACTTGCCTAATTCATACCTTCATGGTCAATACCAGGTGTAATAAAGACCATGAAATTACCCGTTATTGTGTGACCGGGGGTGAGCGGTACTAAATACGGGTGACGTTAATGGATCTATACTATTTGACCTCAAAACTCATCCCCTGAGACAACGTCCCAGTTTAGAAAATGGCAGTCGCAACTTCCTTCACAGGTTGCGGCCAGCCAGTCACAGCACTTCTCCTGGTGCAAGGGATAACGTAACTCCACATAGGCATCATGAAGGGTTTGCGCCTCTAGATATCAAAATTTGGATTTCCTTCAATATCTCCTAAACTGCTGAACAGATTCACATCAATTTACAAAAAGGTTGCTTTCTGGACCAACAGCTACCTTTCTACCAAATGTGGTGTAATTCCGTTCAGCGGTTTGGGCTGCAGTCGTGTCTAAAATTCCTTTGGGAAAACAGCGGAAATGCACATTTTTGACCCCTCCCCCTTTTTCTCAACCCCTGCTTGAAAGATTGACCAAAAACTTTCTATGCGCAACAAGAATCACCAGCACACTTTTTGGGAAAAATGTTGTGACGAATCATCAAACAGAAACAAAGATATAGGCAAGTCAAAAAACATTTTTCCTATGGAAACTCGGTCCTAACTATAACTGCCTCCTGGCAACCGCAACATCACAACAGTCTCCAGGGCTGCAACCAAATGGCTGAAAGTGGCATAAGGGGTCAGTTTGCATGTGCCCTGACCTCATGAGAGGGATATGGGGTGTTTGAGGAAGCCCTTATAAGTAGAATATGTGTTAGGAAAGGCTTTTTCCCCATGCTTGATATAAGCAAATTTACCACGACCGTCAGCGTGGCCCGGGTATAATGTCACGGTGAGTTTGCAAATCTAAGTTGCAATGAATTCGTGAATATCACTGAAAATATAAAATATATATATATATATATGTTTATACAGCCACCCTCAGTTTCACTTTGGCACTCACACACCCACTGAGCCACCCATTCTGAAACTGATGCTCCCACTGAGAGATGCATTCAGATATTCAGGAACCCACTTACAGGTCCACTCAGACACTCTTGCGTTCACTTAGAGACCCACACATATTCTGATGCAGTCACTCAGAGACACATGCATACACTCATGAACTCACTCACACCCACTGATATTCTGATGCAGTCACTCACAGACTCACTCTGACACACACACACACACTCAGAGAACTAATGAGAGACTCATGCATCCACTCATAGACCCTGTCATGGACTCAGACCGACTCACAGACTCATTCAGTCACTGATGCACCCAGTCACAGGCCCACTCAGAGACTCATGCACCAAGTCACACACCCACTCAGCGATGGATGCACTCACTGAAATACCTACTTAGACACTGACGTACCTACTCACAGACACAGTTATACACTCACACACCCACTCACAGACTCACTCAGAAACTTATCCACACATGCAAAGACTCACTCAGAGACTCACACGCCCACCCTGCACTCTGACTTTCATGCACCCACTCACAGACTCACTCAGAGACTCCTACTCCTACTCATGGATCCACTCACAGACCCGCTCAAAACTCATACACCCAATCAGAGAGCCACTGAGACACTCATACACCCACTCACAGACCCACTTAGAGATTCACATAGCCACTCACAGACCCATTGATATTCTGACTCAGTCACTCACAGGCCCACTCAGACACTCATATAAATACTAGAAAACCCACTGAGAGACTCATGCATCCACTCACAGACCCACTCAGAGACTGAGACACCCACTCACAAACCCACTCAGACACTCACTCACAGACCCACTCAGATGCTGTTAGACCCACCCACATCACAGACCCACTCAGGCACTCACACATCAGCTCACACACCATCAAAACTCACACACCCATTCATACACTCTCACAACCACTCACAGACCCACTCAGATGATACTAAGTTCTTTGGTTTGACGAATGCAAAGCCAATATGTTTCTTTGACAACTGTACATTGGAAAATGATCTGTAAACATTAATAGAAGTGTTTACATTGTTAATCTATTGGAGTGCAATCTCAACTTAGATGACTGTGATAAGTGGTTTCTCTATTGATATGCCCTTTCAAGATCAGACAGCATAGTTTTTGCCATTTTAAGAATCCTAACTATGCAAATGTGCGAAAACTACTTGACTACTCAAACGCAAGCACTCACAGGCCCATAGGAGCATGTAGATACCCACAGACCCTTAGCAGTGCTCAACCACCCACTCACACACATGCTCATGCACTGACACACTAACTCACAGACACATAGCGGGACTCACAGATCCACAGATAGACCCATAAACCCACTCATATAGCCATTCACAGAGGCATATAGGTACTCGTACATTCAGTGATTGATCATTACAGCCACTCACAAACCCATTCTCAAATTTAAAATGTTTCAATTTGGATTTTTTTTTTAAAACCTTACAAATTCATGGAAAAAAACAATGTTTACAAGTGCGTTATAGTTAGGAAATAGAATAATAAAAAACCTTTGAGACTCACTGAAAAAAACAAAGGTTACAGGGAGCTTTCAGTTAGGCTTACATGTTACTCATACAAAACCAGTGAAATTCAGCAGTTATAGTTACCTAAGCTAACTATAACTTATGCCCCCGCAATGTATTGCTTATGATCTCCCTTATTACATCACTCATGACATGGTCAGTGATATCACTGATGACATCTCAAATGACATCACAGATGACATCCTCCACAGAACAACTCACACACCCACTCACATCCCTACACAACTCCCATAAACCCACTCACACACCTGTGCAACTACTCACATACCCCTACAAGTACTCACACAACCACTCACTCATCCCTAGAGCCACTAACACACCCACTCACTCACTCATACAGCCACTCACAAAACCACTCACTCACCTATGCAGTTACTCATGCAACCAGTCACTCACCCAAACAGCCACTGACATAGCCACACACTCACCCATAGAGCTACTCACACACTGACTTATTCACCTATACAACCACTCTTACACCCACTCACCCACCCATACAATCTCTCAATACAACCAATCACTCGCCCATACAACCACTTGCACACTCTCTCATACACCCACCCAAGTTACATACCCATTCACACATCCATACAAGCACTCACAAATTTGCTCACTCACCCATACAGCCATTCAATGGATGCTCACTCTCCAATACAGCCACTCACACATCAACTCACTTAACCACTCATCAAACAGCCACTCACTCAACCATACAGCCACTTACACACCCAGTCACTCACTCATACAGCCATTAAGACACCAACTCACTCAACATTACAGTCACTCACACACCAACTCACCCATCCATAGAGCCACCCACACACCCACTCACACACCCATATAAACACTCACACGTGTACTCCCTCACCCATACAGCCACTCGCATACACCCTCACTCTCCAATACAGCCATTCACACAACCAATAAATGAACCAAACACCCACTCAAACAGCCACTCAGTCACCCATGCAGCCACTTACACACACAGTCACTTAGTCACCTATAAAGCCACTCACATATCCAATCACA
This sequence comes from Calotriton arnoldi, assembly GCA_963921515.1. NCBI lineage: Eukaryota > Metazoa > Chordata > Amphibia > Caudata > Salamandridae > Calotriton > Calotriton arnoldi. The sequence goes on from CAWUFW010002360.1 coordinate 2,085,634, forward strand.
GACCCATACAGCCACTCACATAGCCAATCACCCATACAGCCACTCATACACCCAGTCACTCACCACAGACATTCACATATCCACTCACTTATCCAGAGAGCCACTCACATACCCATTCACTCACCTATACAGCCAATGACACAGCCACTTACGAATGCATACAGCCACTCACACACCCACTCACTCAGCAATGCAGCCAGTCACACAGCCACTCCCACACCCATACAATCACTCACACACACACATATTCACCCATACAGGTGCTCACACTCCCACTTATTCTCCCATGCTGCTACTCACACACCTATACAGTCACTCAGACATCCACTCACACACAGATACAGACAGTTGGGGAGAGAGTGTGGCTTAACGGCTAGGGTGCCCGACCTTGAAGCTGGGGAACCAGATTTGAGTCTGGGGGGAGGCTGAAGCATCCCTGTGATCCTGGGCAAATCTTTTAATCTTCTGGTGCCCAAAAATGAATGTGTCTGTCTGCAATGCAACTGGTGCTCATGTAAATTGCTCTATATAGAGGCACATATTTACAAAGCTACGCAAATACTGACACAGGCCAGATATAGAAGTAAAGACTTTAGTTCTACTTTTTTGTCTGGCCTGTACCAGTTTTTGGTTCTCAAAATCTGGTCACCCTACCTCTCGACCCACTGCTTCTGATAAACAGATGGCTATCGCAATGCAGGGGTCCTCCATCCTTACTTACACTGTCTGCATTCATCATTTAAAAGCTGATTAAATGTAAATTGAAGCCATGCCTTATAAAAGCGACCAGCCACGGGGTCACCCTAAACTTAAATGGTGACAGATAGCCCAAAAGCCACAGATTTATCTTTCTTAGCCATTTCACCCTACTAATGAACCCAACCTACAATCCCGGTTTGTTGAAGTTATACAGTATGTTTTGTCCTCCTTCAGTACTGCTCATATTTCATGCTCCAGTTTTCTATCATCAGATAGCACCTCCCATTATGCTGTGAAACATGTGTATTTGTTTGAACAGCCTCATGCATAAATTAATTTATTAATTGTTAGAGATGGACGAGCCAATAAATTAACAGGAGAGGGAGCTGAGGGTCTGAGTTGGCTCTAAGAGCCAGGGCACGAGCTGAGCTTTCTTTCCAAATATTTGGAATGCAAACAAAGCATCAAACATCATGTAAAAGAATATGATAAAGTCTCCTCAAAATTTAATGTACTTATTTAGCATTTCACCTTGAGAGGTATTTATTAAAAGTGACAGTTTTTCAACTTAAACTTGGAAACATTCCTGTACTCCCCCCGTGATGATATGATATTAATGAACAAGGCAGCAAAAAACTAGGCTTAGGTGGTACTCGCAGAGTTTAACTCTGCGGAATTCCACTGAGTTACAAAAAAACTCTGTGAGATTCTGCAGAATTCCGTGAGTGGGCAGAAATAGGCACCTCGTCCTGCTCGCACTGTGAGTTAGCGCTGGGAGCTCGTTCCATGCTGAAAACGCACTGTGAACTGCACCATGCGGCTTGCCAGAGGGCGCAGCTTCTTGAGTTGATTTTGCTGCCACTCAAGTAGATTTTCTACTCGAGCAGCAGCTTTCTGAACCCGAACTGTCGCAACCTCTAGCGACCGCCCGCGTTCGAGAAATCTTGCCGGGTGCCCTCCTAGCAACCGAAAATCACGCTAGGGATGCTAAATTTCACTCTTGCTCGTCAACTTACCATTTGTGAGCTGTGCATGAGAAAAAACTCCACCACGTGGCATTTTCACAGAATTTGGCAGGAAATCCTCGTTACAAGCGTAACGTGGAATGGCAGAAACTCTTCCAACTCCGCTGGCTGAGAGGAATATATTGCCCACCCTACAAAAAACTTGTTATCTATAACTTAAAGGTGGCCTACATTCTTATTGTAGACAGAGCAACATTACAGTCAATTAAATAACCGCGTACATCCTGAATTCACTTATGCAAAGTGTTCTCATATGTGAAAACGAAAAACAAACATTGGCAAAGCCAACGGGTCTCGCCTACTAGAGCTATTGGCTTTGTCAATTTTTGTTGCCATTTTTTTTTGCCATTTTGTTCAGCAATGTGGCTGCTATGCAACATGGATGGACAATTTTAAAACTGCACTGTGACGCTCCGTCATAGTGCTTATTAAAAACTGTCAGTCATGTTATACAGCAGCCACACTCTTATACAACATGGTACAAAGAAAACATTGTCAACGCCAACGGCTGACCTTAAAAGCATTTAAGCCATATTGTACAGTGCTAGAGTGCTTTTTTTTTTTTTTTTTTTTAACTCTCAACTACAAAAACATGGACAAAGCCAACAGCTCTCGAAGGTGAGACCTGTTGGCTTTGGCAATGCTTGTTTCTGTTTGCTTCAGAGCACATACCATTTCCTCCTATAACACGTGCCTCGGAACCATGTTTTTTTTCCCTCTCTTACTTCCTCGGACACAGGTGACCCGATACTGATAAGTTTATATATACCGCATCTTTAAAAATATTTTCTTGTCCTTAAGAGGACAAAAAAATATTTAGCAGTTGGGTCATTATCAAGTTGTTTTCCTTGGCGGCCACGCCTTGTTGGCTTTACCATGGGGAGAACACCGAGCCGTGCGAGTAATCCACCTTGTGAACTGACTCGTGTTATGGGATCAAACTTTGTTTTTGCCTATCTTTTAAAGAGATTGCATCATGCATAAGGAGATACATGTCAAATCGGCATTTAAAGGCCCCCTTCTAGCGGGCCCGTTTACACATAGCTGTCCAGTGTCCACCAGCATGCAACGCAAAACACAGAAACACAAGCACACTGTGGAACCTGACCCTTCCTGATAGACAGGAGGGAACGGTTCCTATAATGCCGGGTAACACAGAAGAACTGGTAGATACTAAAGCAGTGAATAAAAGCGTCCCAGGACTGGACTGGAGGATGAAGAAGACATGGAACCTGAGCTTCAAAAAGGGAAGTTATGCAAGGGGCTCAATTAACGCAATTTGTTAACCACATCAGAACTGAACAATCGGTTGACCCAGGTTACTTTCTAATCATATGTACCAAATGTTCCGTAAGCCCTTTTCCTGTGCACAAAACTATAAAGTATCTTCCCTAGATTTTTTTAAATGTAAAAGCTACCTGCTAATTAACAACACAGCCCCCTTACGCCGTGAAAGTAAATTCCATTTTAGCAAGCATGTCACCCCCCCTGACAATTGAAGACTGCTTACTGTATGTCCCAGTCGACAACATAAGAGGGTTCACTTTAAAGGGCTTATGCAGTGTCTAATGTCACTTTTCGCACAGCAACCTATGCTTCCTATATGCCACTGGCTCTATTAAATGATTTTCACATTTTCCAACTTGAAAGGTTTCACACAGGGAAGCCGGCACAGAGCTTTTGGAAATTCTTGAATTCATGACGCGTTTCCTGCCTGACACCACTATGATGTCTCTGTGCAGCAGCTAAGCCCTAAGGAGTCGTTACACTAGGCAGAAGAAACATATGGGTTTAGGCATTGAAATGTAATATTCAGAAGTCACTAACATCCCGTTTGCTCTTTGTTTTTTAAATGTAAACGGGACTGCAATTGAATGAGCATCGGAAGGAAGACCAAGATCTTTTCTTTTTCCTCGTGGGCAACATGAACCTTCACAAGCAAAAGATGACTCGTTTATGTGGCAATTCAGGATTGCTGTGTCACCCTCGCAGAATCTTTTTTTTATTTTACTCGCAGCTACAAATGGATCACCACAAAAGACTAAAGCATGACTATGCCAGCATTCAGGTAGGAGGCCAATTAATGCATTTTACAGACTATTGGATGCACCAAATGCAATAGCAACTAGTTTCACAGATAATCCCAGCGGGTTATCAATTAGAATTCTCACAGGCTCCCCAAGTGTGGTGTTCCGTCAGAATTCACTTCCAAGAGACCAAAAAAAACAGGCTCTATTATCAGAGAACCTTGCAGAAAAAAGCAATAACTCCATTACCTCTGTACGAAAAAGAAAAGTCTATTTTCCAGTTAGAAACAAGCAGTAGATATAAGACCTTTTTTGAACTTCAAAGGGGTAAATCTATATTTAACACTGGAAAAGTTCGAGATGCTGTCCCTGCAAACAGCAATTCCGCTAGTGGCTCCAGGGAATCTCTACCTTGGATTGGCAGGATGCATTCTTTGCCTTGGTATACCGATAAAGCTCCTGTCTCACAAAGGCTTCTGCTTTCATTGGAAGACGAACACTCTCAGTTCAGGATGCTATCGTTCAACCTTTCACCTGCATTAGGACTTATAGTGACATAGTACATTCATATGTTTCCATACTGAGATGACTGGTTAATTTGTGCTCCTTCTCTGTTAAGGGCACAAGAACACACATCAATGGTTCGTGTAACTTTCCTGAACTTCAGTTTCCTTCTGAACTGGAAGAAATCCCAGCTGTCACCAGCACATGTCCACCATTTCGTAGGAGCCTACTTTGGTACGGAACTAGAGAAGGCATTCCTCCCATGAGAGATAGGACTTACCTGCACACTCACCTAAAAGTCTCGTTCAGCAGAGGACATTTTAAAGGGTTCAGGTTTTCATGTCAACAACCACAGATGTGACTCTCTGAAGCGCCTTCTTCAACATTTAGTCCAACACTAGGATCCAAACAGCCAAAACAGTTCAAATTGATTGCAGTAACAGCCACTCGCTGAGAAAATTGATTAGTGTATGGTGTAAGATCAGTGTAGACCAAGGTTTGGTTTGAAATTTGCTCAGTCTGTAGAGTCACCCCATATTTTTGTCTTCCTTTACTGAACTCGCTTTTGTTGGCAATGGAACGCTGCACACTTTACTCCTGCTAACCAGTGGTAAAGTTCTTGTGCTCTCCTCTTTTAAAATGCTAAAAACTGGAATACACCCAAATTTAAGTCCCTAGTATATGGTACTAAATGTATCCAGGGCCTGTAAATTAATACTAGTGGGCTACAGCACAAATTGTGGCACCCACTAAAGTAGCAATATAAAATATGTCTCTAGGCCTGCCTTGCAGCCTGGGCATGCAGGTTTGAACTGCCATTTTGAGCTAGCAAAATATACATTTTACCAGTCTTAAACCTTCCTTCTTAATACTTATCTCATCTGTAAGGTAGGCCCTAAATTCCCATAGGGCAGGGTGCATGGTATTTAAAAGGTAAAAAGGCACATTTAGCGCCGATTCCGATCTCGGCCGGTAGGGCTCCGAATCGGATTCGGCTTTACCGGATCCGATTCGGAGGCCTTTTTCCCGACCGATTCGTACAGTCGTCCCAGCGAGCAAGTACGATGCGAGCGCACGCGAAATCGCTGACCGACTCGTTCCCGGGTCCGAACCGCTCCGACCGACTCGTACGGACACGGCTCGTACCACGCAATGGAGACGTTTCCCGACCGAGCAAGTACGATGCGCGCTTCGAACAGCCCGACCGACTCGTAGCGTCCGGCTCCAAAGAGCTGTCGGAGCCGGACTTCGGGGGTCCGTGTCGGACCCCCCTGCATGCGTAGCCGCACGAGTCGCACACAAGGGGGACCCAAGGGTCCCCCCTAAACATGCATGTACGGTGCGAGTCGCACCGACGGGTACCCACTGTAGGGGGCCCCCCTGTTCACGACGTACCCATTCAGTCAATGGGAGCCCGTGTACGCATTGTACGACCGGCTCCCATTGACTTCAATGGGAGTCCGACCGAATCGAGTCAGGCAGCATGCGGCCGCATCGTACTCGCTCGGTCAGACTGCGGGAGTCCGGCTCGGTCGGAAATCTCTCCGGATCCGGCTCGGTCGGAGAGATTTCCGGCCCGAATCGGAATCGGCCCCTTATTGTTTTACATGTCCTAGCAGGGAAAAAGCCTACAAAGGTGTTTTACACTGCAGGAGCTGGGTTCCACGTTCTAGATCTACTCTGGAACCCCAGGTTGATGACTCTTTTTAACTTAATGAAAGCGCGGAGGGGAGAGAAATGGTTAGCCAATCAATCATTGCAGTTCCAAGGAACTATGGGCCCCATGCATCAAACTAAAAACCGGTCGCAAACGGGCAAATTCTCAGAATCTGCCCCTTTGCAACCAGTATTTTTGCATTTGGGATGCATCATCCCAAATGTAAAAATTGCAAATTGTGATTGCATTTAAGGAAACGCAACTTGCGATTCCTTAAATGCAATGCTAGAACAATTTAATATAGCGATTTCGCTATTGGGGGTCGCAAAGTACCGAAAAAAAGAACTGTTCGGTAATTTGCAAAAACGTTGAAAAATGCACTAAAGTGCATTTTTCAAAGTTACATGTTACACACACACATGCCCTTTGGGCATGTGTGTGTGCAACATGGGTGCACATTACAATTTCAGGGGTGCAACAGGGTGTCCTTTTGACACCTTTGCACCCTTGAAATTGCATGCGCAATTTGCGAGTACCTAATGGGTACTCGCAAATTGCGCATGCAATTCCCATTCATTCCTATGGACCTGTAGACCCATTGGAATGAATGGGAAACCATTCCTTAATTGTGACTCGCAATTTGCGAGTCGCAATTAAGGAATTTGTAGGAATTGCTATTTTTTTAGCGATTCCTACATGCATTGGCTTTTGCAATTCCTTATTAGCGAATCCTTATTTTTCGCTAATAAGGAATTGCAAATGGCATTTTTGATGCATGTGCCAGTATGACTCCAAAGAATCACAGACTCCCAATTAAGTTTAGTTATTTTATTACAAAGCCAAGAACAGTTGGATGTACAGGCACCTCAAGATGAGGGTGTAGAAATACATTGGAACTAATACAAAGCCAAAACTGCGGGTGAAGTTAAGGCGGTGCAGCATGCACAGAATAATCAGTTTGAGGACCAGAATACAGAAGATAGCCCATACTTCAAGATTCTCCTTCATTGGAAGTTCGTGGGTATAAAGAATGAGTCTGTCCCTACACTACAACTAGCATGACATCCTAACTAGCATTTCCCAAGGCAAGATCTTTTAAGGTGTCAGTGCGTGAAGTCTTCCTAAGAAGTCTCTTCACGCTTAGATGGGTCAAGTAGCATAAAGCTACAGAGCTTGTTCTAAGATTGTAATGATGTGCATGCACTATGTTGTAAGATAGGAATGGTATGAGGAAGGCGTTCTAAGATGGAAGGTTAGGGGTCTTTCAAGGGAATACAAGTTCAGTTATATTTAGAGACTTGAAAAGTTAGGAAGCTGATCTATCTGTGCTAATAAAGCAATGAAGAACTTATTTGATGCCTGGAGTAAGTCATTATACAGGTGACGATTCGGAAGACCCTAAAGAAATAGCCCACCAGGAACGTCAGTGCTGCCTGAGGCTGTCTCTATCTAAAGAGGAAAGTGTCTGCGTTGCAGCGCTGCCTGAGTCTGTCTTCATCTGAGAAGAGCGTCCACGTCGCAGCACTGCCTGAGGCTGTCTGAGTCCAATTATCGCGCTGTTCAGGCAGGGTTGAAATGCCCGTCGATAACGTGGTGAGTGACACGCCGTCTGCCACCGGAAGATAAATAGTGAGTGTGGCGCGGCGCTTTGCCTCGAGTAAAGGTGGTGGTGCAGTGCTGTGCGAGTCTGATGCGCTTTGCCTCGATTCTTGAGGGAGAGAAACAAAAGCAGAAACAATTAAGCGCACATTCGCATAGTGCAAGTTTTATTTATTGAATCAAATTTAATTGACTAGGCGTGTGCATGCGCAACGCACGTCAGTCGGCCATTTTGAAGTCAGGCATCAAAGCCGTTGTGATCGTCGGAGAGCCGTGTTTTACAGTCACGGAGAGCTGCGTATTACAATCACGCCAACTGGTGATTTATACAACATGCTGATGGGCACAGCTGCATCCACAGAACATTATTACATAGCCTGTAACCGTTTTGGCAAGCTGGAAATTTGTATACAAATTCCCCATAGAAATGAGTTGGTCATTTAAAACGCTGATACACACAGCTCCATCTTCATCTTATGTGTGTCTCATTTTACATAATACAATAAACAAAGAAATATTAAAACAAAGAAACAATATTGAAGATATTTGTTAATAAAAGTATAATAGAATAATAACAGTCATGACAACAGAAAGAGAAGTAACAATAAATATGAATTCTGACATGCATGTTGAGGAAAATGATGCAGGAAAAATATTGAGTACTGTCTGTAGGAGGCCACTACCTTTTGATCTCTCAGAACAACAAAATGTTGCTCAAAGGTGGAAGAAATGGGCAAGAAGGTTTGAACATTTTTTAAATGCAACATGTAAAAATCATACTGACGAACAAGCAAAAGATCTGCTGCTTCATCTTGTAGGAGATGAAGTAGAGGACTTAATAATTACATTTCCAGAGCAAGAACGGAACACATATAAAGGGTTCATGAAATGTTTAAATGATAAATTTGATCCTCACAGAAACTTAGATTTTGAGAGATACAATTTCAATATGGCATGTCAAAAAGAGCATGAAACAATGGATGATTGTGTTACAAGGCTTAAAAAACTGGTAACATTTTGTGAATTTGACAAATTCAATAACGAGGAAGCAATAAGGCTAAGAGTAATACAAGGTTCTAATTCCAAGAAATTTAGAAAAAAACTTTTAGAGAAGACATATGATCTACAAGAAATTTTACGTATGGCAAGAACTGAATTGCGAGCTGAGAAACATGCCACAAACATGGAAGAAGGAAGAATAAAAACTTTAGAGCAAGTGAGGCAAATGTCAGAAAAAGTGAACAGTGGAAAAAAAAATAGAGACACGTTACAAAGAAAAGAGATTGTGTTACAGGTGTGGATTTCAATTTCCTCATCAAAAACTTTGCCCAGCAATGTAATGAAAGTGGGAGATATAACCACTTTGAAAGTGTGTGTAAATTCAAGAAGGAAAAGAAAGAAAGTTGGACAAAGACAGAAAGTGGAAACAAACACTTTCGTTCAGATGGAAAAAGAAGAAATGAAAATATAAACCACATAAGAGAAATGGAAGGAATTGAAAGAGAAGGAAAATCTGATGAAGAATTTGAACATAGTGAAAGGTTATATATGATGCAAGAAGAAAGTGAAGTTCAACAACTCAACATGATAAGGAAAGAAGATATCAAAAAAACAACTTAAGTTGATTTATTGGTAGGTTCTCAAAAGATACCATTTGTCCTCGTTAGTGGAGCAACATGCAATATAATGTGTGTAACCGAATATGCAAAAATGAAAGAACAACCTCCTCTTAAACCATCAAATGTAAGTGTTTTTCACTGGGGAGCTAAGCATCCTGTCTCCTGTCTAGGAAAATTTAAAGAAACTTTAAAGCATCGAGATATAAGTAGCAAAGAAGAAATACATGTCTTACAAGGGGAAGTTCCAGGACCATGCTTATTAAGCAATATAACTGCTCCGTTTATGGGGTTACTAGCAGTGACCTGTAATTTAACAACTGATCATCCTATTCTGCAAAGGTATCCAAAATTATTTGATGGTCTAGGAAAATTAAAAGATAAAACAATCACCTTACACATAAATGAGACAGTAAAGCCTGTAGCGCAAACTCACAGAAGGGTTCCAGTTCATATGCAAGCAAAAGTTGAGAAAGAAATGAAAGCATTACTGGAACAAGACATAATTGAAGAAGCAAAAGGCCCAACACCGTGGGTGTCTCCCATTGTAAATTGTCCCAAAAAAAGGCAATAAAGATATTAGGATTCGTGTAGAGATGAGAATTTCGAACAGTGCCATTGAAAGAGAGAGATATCCAGGCCCTCATTTGAACGATATGATCAGTAGCATCAATGGTGCAGTTGTTTCTTCAAAACTTGACTTATGTAAGGGATACCATCAGTTGGAAATTGACAATCAGTCAAGATATATTACACCATTTTCGACGCACTTGGGTCTATTCAGATGTAAGCGTTTAAACTTTGGAATATGTTCTGCTGCTGAAATCTTTCAAGAAATTATAAAAAATGTCATAAGACCTGTACAAAACAGCATGAACTATAGTGATGATATTCTAGTCCTTGGTAAAAATCAAGAAGAGCATGATCAAGCCCTAGATGGTGTATGTCAACAACTTCTCAAAGCTGGATTAACTCTCAATGTCAAGAAATGTGAAATAAATACAACTGAATTAACATTCTATGGGCATATATTTTCTCGTGAAGGAATGAAACCAGATCCCAGGAAAAGAATCACTCTAAATGCAATACAAAGACCCAAAGATATAAAAAACTTGCGATCATTTCTAGGCATAGCCAGTTATTGTGTGAGGTATGTCAACAATTTTGCAACTTTAAGTTCGCCTCTCAGGGAACTAACAAGGAAAGCTCGAAAATTTGAGTGGAATGATGATTGTGAACAGGCGTTCAAAGAAATAAAGTCACAAATAACTATGGCAGCAAACTTAAAATATTTTGATCTAAACTTATATATGGAATTAGTGGTGGATGCTAGTCCTGTAGGGCTAGGTGCAATATTAGTACAACACAAGCCTGGAAGAGAGACTCCGAGATATATAGTTTCTCATGCTAGCAAAAGCCTGTCTGAGATTGAACAAAAATATTCCCGGCCCGAAAAAGAACGTTTGTCGGTTGTCTGGGCATGCAAACATTACCACGACTTCATATATGGAAAGCCTTTTGTAATTATAACGGATCACCAAGCTCTCATGTTCATTTTTGAGAATCCAAAAACAAAGATGCCACCGAGAATAGAAAGATGGGGAATGAGACTAATGGATTACGATTTTAGAATCATTCATAAACCTGGAAAAGAGTATAACCCGGCAGACTACTTGTCCTGACACCCTTTCAACTCAAAAACAGGCCAACAGTTAGAAGCAGAGGAATATATCTGTTTTTTAATCAAGTCAGCAATACCTGGAGTTATTACAGAAAAAGAATTGATTGAAGTCACATGTTCGGATGATACTCTTCAAGAGGTAATTAAAATTATATATGAAAATAATTGGAGATTGATAAATGGTGCAAGTCGTTTCAAACCAAGTGTGAAAAGAAGTGACATTTTGACCTTCAAGAACATTCAGTCAGAACTGTCAGTGGCTTCTTCAGGAATATTACTTAGAGGAAATAAGATAATCATCCCAGCTTGTCTACAACGACGAGTTATTGACTTAGCTCATGAGAGCCATAGAGGTATATCTGCTACTAAAAACATTTTAGGAGAAAAACTGTGGTTCCCAAAGCTGGATCAACAAGTAGAAGTAGTAATTCAGTCATGTCACATATACCAATGTACCTCAAGAGAAAAAGGAATAGAAGAGCTTCACATGTCAGAACTACCGGTTTCTGTATGGGCTAACGTGGCAGCAGATTTCTATGGACCTTTAGACTCAGGACATTATCTGTTAGCCATAATAGATCAATATTCTCGGTTCCCTATTGTTAAAGCAGTATCTTCAACATCAACAACAGTGGTGCTTCCAGTTCTAGATGAAATTTTCTCAACATGGGGAATACCTAGTATATTGAAAACAGATTATGGTCCTCCGTTCAGTGGAAATGAATTTTAAAAATTCATGATTTATCTAGGAATTGTGCATCGGAGAGTGACCATTATGTGGCCCCAAGCTAATGGAATGGTGGAGAGGTTAATGGCCACCATTAAAAAAGCTGTGCAAAGAGCGAAATTGACACAAATATCAATAAATCAAGAGTTATGTCAGGCATTAAGAGATTATAGAAACACTCCACATACATCAACTGGAAAGTGTCCGTCAGAAATAATGTTTGGTCAATCAAGACATACGCGCTTACCACACTTGCCAGCAAATCCGCCAAGAATTCATAATGAAGTACTAAAGAAAGACAAAGAGGCAAAAGAAAAAATGAAATACTATGCAGAGAGCATAGGAAGATATCAAAAGCGAGAATATCAAGTAGGTGATCTAGTACTGGTTCGTCAACAACAAAAAAAGAAGTCACAAAGTAGATTTCATCCAATGCCAATGGAAATAACAAAAGTTTGTGGAACAGCATTCACAGCGGAAAATGAAAGCAAAACAATAACAAGAAATAAGACATTCTTCAAGAAAGCTAACCTTGCTGAGCATGAAAACATGCAACCAAATACTCAACAAGACAAACAATTAAACAGGAAGTCTGAAAGAGTTCCAAAGAAACCCGTACACTTAATTGAACATTGCTAAATGTGTTTTTTTTTATTGTTTTTTTTTTGTTTCTTTCAAAAGGGGGAGGGGTGAGAAATGTAATGATGTGGATGCACTATGATGTAAGATAGGAATGGTATGAGGAAGGTGTTCTAAGATGGAAGGTTAGGAGTCTTTCAAGGGAATACAAGTTCAGTTATATTTAGAGACTTGAAGAGTTAGGAAGCTGATCTATATGTGCTGATAAAGCAATTAAGATCTTACTTGATGCCTGGAGTAAGTCATTATACTCTCTCGCTCAAGGCAAGACAGAAGTCCCCAGGCACTGTCCCTAACTTTGATACATTAAACTCACAGGTGGTATCCCAAGATGCATTGCAGCATCACATCATCCAGTCAAGCCACCGCCTTGTAGGTGAGTTTCCACTATGCAACCATGCTCCCAGGCCTTGGCGAGATGACCTTGATTCCCAGGCTTGTTCCGATAAGGAAGTACAACTGTTCTTTATTATCAGTATCAACGCTCAATGTATCCTCTCCTCCCGAAGCTTAACTCCTAAAACAAAGGCATTCTTCTAGCTAACAAGGATGAATTCTCCACCTGCAACAGAAACGTGAGAAAGAACAAATCCAACATGCACTTGAAATTCACTAGTAAATCTAATGCAAGAGCTTCCAGGTGAAAAATACAATTCAGGTCTACAGAAATCGGTCAACATAAGAAGCGGCACAAGGCCTCATGAAATTGCACATACAAAATGAACATTGTTTACTGAGCACTTCTAAATTAACACGTTACATAAGCACATCAATTGCGTGAGTACTTGTCAGCGACATGTACGAATTCTGCACTGTGAAGTTTTCGACTAAACACACATAGATACATTAATTTCTTCACGTTTACAATGAAAATATCCCTAGCACGTCACCTTTTACGTTATTACAGTTCAGGTTCTAATGTCCTAAGTTAATACAATAAAGGATTATGTGTAGGTGCGGACTACCCATGATTATAATGCTCCCCTACAAATGAAAGAGCAAAATGTGCACACCAACAACACTGTGGCAAGGCTGACCACCCATAGGAAAATACTGGGTTACATTATAACAACTTTATATTCTGTGTGGAAGCAGCTAGATTCATGAACCAAGGAGTCATTTCAATAGTATTTTAAAATTCAACTTAATGATCCTGTCAATAGTATTTTAAAAGTCAACTTAATGATCAAGTCACATCATACTTTTAGAAATCTGTAATTTCTCTGCTCAAGCTAAATGTGCCTTTCTGCCAGCATTCAGTGTCACCTGACTGTTAATGGCTCTCCTGCTGTGTCATGTGTGTTGCTCCCAGACAGTGGACAAAAAGCTTGCATGTGGAGAGGTGTTTTTTGCCCTTGAGCAAGTTGTTTTGGGGGAACGGCCCAGCCCCCTTCCTGAGTTTCAAAGTGTACCTACCCTTTCACTAGCAGATGTAGCTCATACCTAGGCTGCCTACCTTTGTCATCCTAGTCAGATTAGCTCCAGGCCCATTGGAAGGAAGGAGCTGCCCCAGAACTGGTTTTGAGTGATCACAAGGGAGGGGTAGCCCATTTCCATAGCCACACCTCTGAGTAGGTAAATGGAGATCTGATCAGGGAAAGAAGGGTTCTTCATAATTGGGTTTAGGTAGAGAGGGGGACTGTAGTATAGGTTACAGTATAACACACAGAAAGTGCTCCAAAAGGTGAGGAATAAGAAACAAGGAATGAAAGAGAGAAAGAAAGGAAGGGAAGACAGAGAGAGATCAAAAGAAATGGAGAGAGGGGAGGCAGACAATCTGATAAACTAAGACAGAGAGAAAAGTGAGTCAATTCTATACATGGGACTTAAAGAATATTAAGTTTGGACCACTGTACATGCCCCCCCAAGCTTTGAAAAGAACTAGTGGGCATTCATTATGAAACATTTACTTGTCAGAAAATTCTCAAATAACTCTACATAGTACGTTTTAAAATCCTTTCAAATGTTGACTAATAATAATAGCCCCACATTTTTTGTTTGCAAATTTCTGCATAATAGAACCTCCAAAAGATGCCCTTGCAAAGACTGTTGACCCTGTCCTATTAAAAGAGTGGACTACTGAGAAGTGTTAGTACTGACTAATCAATCAATCAATCAGGGGTTTATAGAGTGCGCTACTCACCCGTGAGGGTCTCAAGGCGCTGTGGGAGGGGGGGCTGCAACTCCAGATCAGTCGAAGAGCCAGGTCTTGAGGGTCTTCCTGAAGGTGTGGAGAGTGGTGGAGCGTCTGATGTTGGCTGGGAGCTCGTTCCAGGTCTTTGCTGCGACGTAGGAGAAGGCTCTTCCGCCTGCTCTGGTTCTGCAGATGCATGGGGTTTTTGCCAGGGCGAGCTCGGCGGAGCGGAGGTTCCTTTTTGGTACGTGGAGGGAGACTCTTTCATTGAGGTATTTGGGTCCGATGTTGTGGAGGGATTTGTAGGCGTGGGTGAGTAGCTTGAAGGTTACTCTCTTTTCGATGGGGAACCAGTGGAGGTCTCGTTGGTGCTGAGTCATGTGTTCGTGTCGTGGGGTTCCGAGGACGAGTCTGGCTGCGGTGTTCTGAATGGTTTGGAGCTTGTTTAGCAGGGTTTTGTTGATTCTGGCGTAGAGGGCGTTACCGTAGTCCAGTCTGCTGGTTATGAGTGCGTGGGTGATGGTCTTTCTGTATTCGGGGGATCCACTTGAAAGTCTTGCGGAGGATGCAGAGGATGTTGAAGCAGGTGGAGGTGACGGCGTTGATCTGTCGGATCAGGGTAAGGGAGGAGTCTAGAATGATGCCGAGGTTCCGGGCATGGTCCGTCAGGGTGGGTTGGTTTCCGAGGGCAGGGGGCCACCAGGCGTTGTCCCATGCAGTGGGGGAGGGTCCAAGGACGAGGACCTCTGTCTTCTCTGAGTTCAGCTTTAGGCAGCTGTCGCTCATCCAGGCTGCAACATCTTTCATTGCTTCTTGGAAACTGAGTCTGGTTTCTTTGGGGTTCTTTGTGAGAGAGAGGATGAGCTGGGTGTCGTCGGCGTAGGATACTATGCTGAGCCCATGCTGTCTGACGATGGCGGCGAGGGGGGCCATGTACATGTTGAAGAGCGTGGGGCTGAGCGAGGATCCCTGGGGTACTCCGCAGTTGATCTCTGTAGGTTCGGATAGGAAGAGACGGAGTCAGGTCCTTTGGGTTCTGCTGGCAAAAAAGGAGCGGGTCTAGTCGAGGGCGGTTCCCCGTATACCGGCGTCGTGGAGTCTGGCTGCAAGGGTAGGGTGTGAGATGGTGTCGAAGGCTGCAGAGAGTTCTAGTAGGATGAGGGCCGCAGTGTGGACCTGGTCGAGTAGCATGCGGATGTCATCGGTGGCGGCGAGGAGGGCGGTCTCAGTGCTGTGGTTGCTGCAAAATCTGGACTGGGATAGGTCGAGGATGGCGTTCTCTTCGATGAAGGTGCTCAGCTGGTCGTTGATGAATCTTTCGGTGACTTTGGCTGCAAAGGGAAGGAGGGAAATGAGCCGGTAGTTTTTCAGGTCCGTCGGGTCGGCTGAGGGTTTCTTGAGGAAGGGCATGACCTCTGCCTGCTTCCAGTCGTCGGGGAAGGTGCCGGATTCGAGGGAGGCGTTGATGGTCCGGCTTAGTTCGGGTGCTATGGCGGAGGCGACTTTGTGGTAGATGTGTGGTGGGTCCGTGGGGGCTCCTGAGTGGGTGTTATTCATGGTCGTGGTGGTGTCTTCAGTGGTGGCAGGTTTCCAGGTGGTGATGGTCGGCTGGTTGTTGGTGATGGAGAGGGTGGTGGTGTCCGGAGTCTGTTCGCTGAAGTTGTCGTAGAGGGCCTTGATTTTGAGGTGGAAGTAGGAGCTGAGGCTGTTGCAGAGGTCCTGAGATGGAGTGACGTCCGTGGTTTTGCTGGGGGGTTTGGTGAACTGCTGTATGACGTTGAAGAGTTCTTTTGCATTGCTTGCGTTGCTTGCGTTGGTGTGGATTTTGTTCATGATGAAGGTCCGCTTAGTGGCTCTTATTGCGCTGGTGGTATTCGTTCATTGCGTTCCTGTATTTGTTCTGGTCTTCGGTGGTTTTCCTGTTCCACCAAAGCTTCTCGAGGCGTCTGCATGAGCGCCTGGCTTCATGGAGGTCGGTGGAGAACCAGGCGGCCTTCTGGGGGCGTGGTTTGCCAGGGTGGCGGAGGGGTGCGAGTTTGTCAGCGCAGCCGGCGATCCAGCTGTGTAATTCTTTGGCTACGGAGTTGGCGTCGGACGTGGCGGAGGGGGGTCGTGGAGGAGGGTGGTGTTGAGGTGTACCTCTGTGATCTTGCTCCAGTTCCTTCGTGGCAGGCACTAAACGGGTTTGTGTGCAGTGGTGATGTTGAAGGTGAAGTGTACGCAGTGGTGGTCTGTCCAGAGGGGCTGCATGGTGTGGCTGAAGTAGATGTTTGTCCCTCCTGCGAAGATGGGGTCGAGGGTGTGTCCAGCTCTGTGGGTGGGGGTGGTGACGAGCTGCTTCAGCCCGAGGTTGGCGAGGTTGTCCAGGAGGGTGGTGGAGTCAGGGTCGCTGCGGTTGTCAAGGTGGAAGTTCAGGTCTCCGATGAGAATGTAGTCTGTGGAGGCGATGGCGTGGGGTGCGACGAGGTTGGCAATGGTGGTGGCGCAGGAGGCGCGAGGTCTGGGGGGTCTGTAGACAAGGGTCCTGAGCAGCGTGGTTCTGCGGCTGGTTTGGATCTGGAAGTGGAGGTGCTCTGTGTTGGAGAGGGGCTTGCTCGTGCTGGAGGTGGAGAGTCGGAGGGAGCTCTTGTGAGCGATGGCGAGTCCTCCTCCTGGGCGGTGGGGGCAGTCCTTTCTCTGGATCTTGTATCCGTCCGGGATGGCGGTGGCGATGTCGGGGGCGGAGGTGGCGTTGGTCCAGGTTTCTGTGAAGAAAGCGACGTCGGACGAGAGTGTGTCGAGTAGGTCCCAGATCTCTATGGCGTGTCTGTGTAGGGAGCGTACATTGAGGAGGATGCACTTCAGGGCTTCGGTGGTGCTGGCATTCGGTGATGGTTCGGCGGGCGTGGGGGCGCTGTCGATGGTGAAGGATTGTCGGCAGTGTCAACATGAGAACTGGCCGTGGGTGGTGTTTGGTGTAGCACTTTGGCAGTCGTCGTTCCTCCCGGTGTTGAGTGCGTGGAGGGTGGCAGAGTCGTAGTGGTGGAAGGTCGTAGATCCAGGGCTCCTGGCGCTGGCCGCAGTCGGGTCACGGACGGGCGCAGATGGGCTTGCCAGCGGCGCACCCGATGCGCGCGGCCGCCATTAAGTAGGGGAGGGGGAGGGACATGCAGCTGGGAGGCGGGAGCGGGGGAGGGGTCAAGGGGGCAGAGGTGTCGGCATGAACAGGGGGAAAAAGCCAACAACACATAGCAAAGCAAAACGGGAGGGCACAGGCAAAAGCGAGTCAACAGAATGGGCACAGAAACCAATCAACACTGGGCACAAGGCAAGGACGGCGCAAGGGAGAAAAATAAAAACAGATCAACAATGGGCACAAAGCAAGGACGGCGCAAGGGAGAAAAATAAAACAGATCAACAATGGGCACAAGCAAGGATGGCACAAGGAAGGAAAATACAGTACAGCAGAAAAAAGGGCAAGCGCAGCAATGGGCACCAGCAAGGTACACGAGGCGCAGCGCGGTCTCGAACCCTACCTGGATGGGGACCGGAGGCAGAGCACAGCACAGCGGAGCTGCTGGGGAAGAGCAGTTCTCAGACCGAGGGTCAGAGGTCTTGCTCGCGCTCCGCCGCAGCGGCCGCCATTAAGTAGGGGAGTGGGGAGGGACGTGCAGCTGGGAGGCGGGAGCGGGGGAGAGGTCACGGGGGCAGAGGTGTCGGCGGGAACGGGGGGGAAAAGCCAACAACACACAGCAAAGCAAAACGGGAGGGCACAGGCAAAAGCGAGTCAACAGAATGGGCACAGAAACCAATCAACACTGGGCACAAGGCAAGGACGGCGCAAGGGAGAAAAATAAAAACAAATCAACAATGGGCACAAGCAAGGACGGCACAAGGAAGTAAAACGAAAACAGATCAACAATGGGCACAAAGCAAGGACGGCGCAAGGGAGAAAAATAAAACCGATCAACAATGGGCACAAGCAAGGACGGCACAAGGAAGGAAAATACAGTACAGCAGAAAAAAGGGCAAGAGCAGCAACGGGCACCAGCAAGGTGCATGAGGCGCGGCGCGGTCTCGAACCCTACCTGGGTGGGGACCAGAGGTAGGAAAATATGCAAGGACTCTTCAGCGATTCTGGTTCCAGTATGAGTTATTGTTAAAAAGGCAACTGCCTTACATTGTGGAGCCTTATCCATGCTCCTAGTAACCTCTATTTTACTATAGCAAATTCTCATTGTAAATAGTTTGCATTTCTAGAGAGAGAGAATATGCCTGTCTGTATGTCCAATCAAGGCCAGTTACGTATACTGAAGAAATGGTTGTGGTTCTTTCACAAGATGTTTGGACTTTTCTCATCATTTGAAATGCTATACATTGTGCCTACTCATCCAAATGGTATGTGCAGTGCTGATGGAGTAGGACATACTACCATAACCAGGTATCCAAGACTCAACCTGTAGCACTAAAAATCACTTCCAGATCCGGGTCGAGACTTTATCACTTCTGTTCCTGTGATTGGACATGAAGCCAGTGCTCCCACTTTGAGCATAGTCATTCCCAGGTCACTTTTCACATATCCCATTGGTCTAGCCCTACTGTAACCACTTGTTATGCTGATAGCAGTCTTTTCTAGACCTCATTGTGCAGGCCTTGCTGCAAAGACTGCTGAGAGTATGAGGCAGTCATGCCCCCTGTCTCTATCCATTTGGTTAGAGCTGTCTTCAAAATCCATTCAGTTCCGGTAGAAAATCCACCTTTTTCTGTCCATTTTGCTCCACTATAAGCTGGGGTTATTTGAGCCGGTGGTTGCAGGTAGGGCCCACTGGCAGTCTTGTGTGGGTACCTGAACATATTTTTATTTATCAGAATTATCAAGACAGTGGCAATAGGAGAAAGCAGGGATCAAAAACAACTTTCAAGAGAGAGAATAAGGGGTGAGGAAGAGGATGCTAGTGGATGAAGGAAGCATGAGGTGGAATCAAGAGAAGAGAGCCTTAATATTCAGCAACCCCGACATTTGACAGCAGCACTGGTGAACTTCTGAGAAAAAGGGGGGCACAGCCCTTAAGCTTTCACCAATTATTCAGTGCTTTTAGGTTTACATTGTAGCCATATAAGATCAATGTTTCCAATTAAATGCCTGATTCTTATTTCAGTCATGGTCTCAGAAGAAGTCCCAGAAGCAACGTGAAGACTCACTGTATTTAAATGCCTTTCAAGTTTCCACTGCCGTTACTGACCAAATATACTTCAAAATGTACCTCTTATTTCCTCCAAAACCCCATGAACAAGACCCCAAAAAGTCCCTGTAAAGCTCTTCTTAAGTCTCTTTAGGTTTGACCAAAGCTTACTATTCCTGTGGGCTTTAGATAGTATGGTTTGTCATAGCTGTCCTAATTCCAATGTCCTAAACCCAAGGCAAGCAATCTGTATAAACTTCTATGTAGGTTTCAGCCAATATTCCTGTCCACTGAACTCTAAAGTAAAGGATACTAATAAAAAAAAACACTAAACATATGTCTGCTTTGAAATGTTACCATGCTGTGCCACTTTATACTGTATAGATAAGGGGAAACCCAGTCCCTGTCCCTTTCTTCTATAACCGCTGGGTCGTACACCTCAAAGCAGTTATTCATGTTACAATCTTGATTCCGCACACAGCTGAATAAAGCGCTCTCACAACAATTCTGCTTTCGCACAAGAAAAAAACAATTAGAGGTAACATTGGTTGCATGTACATTTCGCTACATATATACACAACACATCGTATGATTGTCTGTGCAGGGACCCTCTATGCAAACACACAATTGCAAGTTGAGCCATAGTGAGATAGTGAGTATAAGTTCTGGTACAGTAAGGCAGTGAGTTTACATCTAGGTGTGGTATTACTGACATTGAGTTGTACTAAGGCAGCGAGAGCCCACTGAAGTACAGGAAAACGGCATGTGTACATTGAGATTTAGTAAGACAGTGTGTGCACTTTCAAATATAGTGAGGCAGTGAGTGCACACAGGTATACTAAGTCAGCGAGTGTATTATAAGTGCATACACATTGAAGTAGAGTAGTAGTGTTCACAGTGAGGTACTGTGAGTGTGCACTGAGTGAGGCGGTGAGTGCATATTCAGTTATAATAAGGATGTAACTGCATATTGAGGCACAGTCAGCTGTAGGTCCACAGGGAGTTACAATCAGGCATTGAGTGTACATTGACTAACAGCATCTCACTGAATGCCCATCTTGATATATTAAGGCAGTGGGTCCATGCTGATACATAGTATGCAGTGAGTACATGTTGCGGTATTGTGATGCAATGAGTGCACATCTGCTTAGCAAGGTCTTGAGTGTGCAGTGGGGTATAATATGACAGGGAGGGTTCATTGGTCTACATGCTATGTACATTGAGACATAAGGTATAGTTAGTCATTAGATGTCCACTGATGGCCATTGAAGCACTGAGTTCACAGTGAAGTATCTTAGTAGGTCAATGACCACACACTGAGTTGTACTAAAACACTGAGGGCGTCATTTATGAGGCTCCTTGCGCTGCCAGAACGTCACTTTTTGTGACGTTCTGTGGTGCAGGAGCCTGCTCAAATATACTAGGGAGCACTAAGCCACTTTTTTGGCTTAATGCTGCCTCATAAATATGGTTCCCTTTAATGCAGTTTTCTGCGTTAAAGGGACGTTCCATGGGTGATGCTGACGGCGTTCCCAGCAACTTCCATGGCTTTTTGATACTGTCCCAGATTTACGAGAAATCGTAAATCTGAAGCAGCGCCAAAAACGTACGCCTCCGCAGGGGAGGCGTAAGGGAGGCACATCGAGGAGAAATATCTTTATTTCTCCTCGTTTTTCTGCAGCACACATAGAAAAAGGAAAAAGCCTCTTGTGATTGTTTTTGTGTAGGGAGGTTTCCCTTCCTGCACAAAAATATTCATCCCCGCAACGTAGGCACCCTTGCACCAAGGTGCAAAGGAGCGTGCGTTGGCGCACCGCAGCCCATTGTGCACCGGCATAGGGGAAAAGAACAGGATTGCGCCGTATCTGATAGATACAGTGCATTCCTGCCCTTTTCTTTCACCGTAGGGCAGCACAGCAGGAAGGCCTGCAACGCTGCCCTATGGTAAAACCTCAAAAATGAGGCCCCGAGTGCACATTAAGGTATAATTAGCCATTGGGTGTTCACTGATGGTCACTGAGGCAGTGAGTAAACAGTGAGGTATAGCCAGTGACCACACAGTGAAGTGTACTAAAGCATTGATTGCACATTGAGGTATGGTATGAAGTGAGTGAACAGTGGAGATTAGGGAGGTGATGGGCACACACTGAGGCATAGTTGCACAATCAGTGCACTATGGAGTAAAGTGAGCCATCAGGTGCACAGTGAGTTACAATCAGGCACCAAGTGTACATTGCATCATAGTAAATCAATTTGTGTGTAAAAGGGCAGTGAGGGCACGTTGAGCTATATCGAAGCAGTAAGTGCACATTGAGGTATAATGAGGCAGCGAATGCAGATTGGGATAGACTGAGATGGCGAGGCACACTGAAAAACAGAAAAGCAACGAATGCATGTTAAGTTACAATGATTTGGATACTGCCCAATGAGCAATAGTCAGTGCACAGTGGATTAAAGGGTATCAGTGAAGGCACATTATGCTAACAAGTGCTGACTAGGTATATGAAGGCAGTGTATGCACATTTTAGTAATGGTGCCCTGTGCCACTACATAGCTGTCTGTGCCCAATGGGGAGGGTGGGGGGGGGGTGCAGAGGTGGTGGGGGAAGGGGTAGCGTTCCCTGTTGTGCTGGTTACACATGGCTGGCCTTTTTGTGCTGCTCATTCAGCACCTGTGGACTTTCCAGTGGACGTTCTCCCCTTCAGACTCTGTAGGCTGGCAGCGCGCCCGAAGCCCGGACAGACTGCCTCGGTCTGCAGTACCAAATATCCCATGCACGAAACGTAAATGACCGCCAAGGATGTATGTTACTGGTGCAGTGAGAGGCACCAATGATGACGCAGAGACAAGCTGCTGTGTAACTGTCACCGACCAATTACCTGACACAGGCATTTTTAACTTAATTTTATAACCTAGCTCACATAACATGGACTAAACAAAACAGATCCTTAGCCTCTGGGCCAGTGCTTTAAATGAGAAAACATAAGTGCAGGTACTCACCCAAATAAGCTGTGGAGTTTGTGCGAGGCTAGAGCGCAGGCTTAAGTGTAAGCACAGTGGCGGTCGCCACAAACAAAGGGTGGGGAGCGCAGGAGGGGGAGCGTGGGGAGTTAATAATAATTAAAAAAACAAATGGAACTTACTTAAGCTGCCGGCCACCTCCCGCGTCGCGTCGTGCCGCTGTGTGCTCTTCCTAGTCCCAGGCGCCCAGCATAGACTGGAACAGAGTCCCTGTGCAATCCCGCACTGCTCTCATGCTATGAGAGCAGCGTGGGGATTGGCCTGAGCGGGCTGAAAAGACACTCCGCTCAGGACAGGGAGTCTGTGCAGCTTCTCCAGCCCGGCTGTACAATACAGCGAGGTTGGAGAAAACTAAGTGCGCATGTGTTTTTGGCTGGCCTGAGATGGCCGGCCAAACACACATGCTCACTTAAAAGTGCACATAGCACTCCTCCTCCCCCTCCCATGCCCTGCCCCGCCCTCCCTGCACACACTGGCTCAGAGCCAGCAAATAAAAAATAGAACAATGATAGAACATCATTTTATTTTTCACCTGCTGGCTCTCAGCCAGAGGGGCGACGTCCCTCCGCCATTGCGGAGGAGCCGCCCCTGTGTAAGCAGTTAATGGGCTCCAGATCGAAGGTTGGTAAATTGAGTACCACTAACATCTGTTATTTACAGTGCTTAGATGAGGATGAAGAGTGAATTTAATTTCATTAAAGATGACTATGTTCACTATGTTATGTAAAAGTATACATGATAATGTGTTCAATTATAAACAAACTTCTGCCAAAGGATAGCAGAGATATTCTCACCTTGGTCGCTCTCCTCGCTCTTGTTTGACTCTTTTCCTCTTCCGCAGTCTCTCTCTCATTTCCCTTATCAGCCCCATAGCATGTATCCACTGGTTTGTCCCTTATCTTTCACTTATCCTGTCCCTTCCTGTACCATCATCTTCCTTCCATGCCTGTCTCTCCTTTTTCTCGCTCTGATATCTCCATGTCTCCCCCCTTCGCCTGTCTCCTTTCTCTCTCTCATAACTGTGCAACCGGATCGATCTCCCCTATCTCTTACTGCCCAATGCCCATATTACTATCTCAAGCTATCGCTCTTTCTCTCCCAGCCCTGCCTTTCCCAATCCTCTCCCTCTCCTTGGCTCAGTGTCTGACCAGGGCCTCCTGAAAACAAGCACTGGCACAGCCAATAGGTCTCATCTTTGGGACCTTATAAGTAGTTAGCCATGCAGCCCATTAACCTGGGTGCTATAACATCTACTGTTCTTTAATGAGGAAGCTTTGACACTAATAGGCACATTATAGAACTACCTTGATAAGTGCTAATTTAAAGTGTTATTATTGTACAACTGGTAGTCTGAACTCGCAAATCTGGAAGTGCTTTCATGTGCCATAATGAAGAAAAAAAGAGTTTTAGTGAAATAAATAATTTGCCTAATAGCACAATTTAAGCCAGGAAGCCACAATGGGTTCAGGTTTTCTGGTTTCACTTTGTACAAATCAGCCATTAAATGGGTATCGATGTGTCTTTCCTTACGCTAAGGTTTGTTGTTATCTTAGTGCACTTTTCAAAATATAGCACAAACTCGACCGGGAGGTTATTGGAGCACTTTACATGAGCACCAGTTCCATGACATAAACACCCTTTGCAACTCTCAAGCAATGCAATCAAGCAAGGCATTTTTAAAGTGCTTCAATGCCTTATAAGGGTATTATATAAATACACTAATAAAATTCCACATTCCAATCGACACAGGCCATTCATTATGTGTACATGCAAAGGTACAGGACGTTTTCTCACGGTGTGAAAGACTCAAACCTTCCACCCCCCCTTTTCTTTTTTACAATTTTATATACAGCAAGTGTTTGTTGCATCACCCTTCTGCTCCTCATCTAAGAAACACATGTAGTGTAATGATCTCCCCAACGAGTATTGTCTTGTTAAATGCTTAATAAAGGCAGTACCGTGGGCTCACCTAATCTGGGGGCATATTATCAAGCCCATTATCGCCGCATTAGCGGCCGTTTTCGGCCGAAATGCGGTGATAATGGCATTGCACTATTAGCAAGGACACGCTAGCGCGTGTTTCCTTGCCTTAACGCCCGGTTCCCTATCGCCTCACCTCGCATCGCTAATGAGATGCAAGGTAGGCGTGCCCCTCACAACTACATCATAAAATATCAGTAACGGTGCTTCGCTGTATTTACAACGAAGCCCCGTCCGGTTTAGCGCTGATTTTTCGCGCTAACTGGGCCTTAACGCTGGAATTTAACGTCTGTTAAATTCCAGACTAAGACATACCTTACATAGGGGTGGATTGTGTGGCTAAGACCACAGGCCCTATCATCAAGGATATCGCCAGTATTCCATGGAACATCGCTGGAAAACCAGCGTTGTTCCATGGAAAACGGCGATATCCCCTCTATCGCTGGAATTTTTATCGCCTCGGTGATACGCGTTGTTAATTACGCGTTAACCGGGCGAAAAATTCCAGCGATAGACGGCGATAAATAAAAAAGCGCTAAGCGCGCTTTGCGATATTTATCGCTGTCTATTGCTAATATGCCCCCTACTCTCCAAATCTTGGTTGGACATTTTCAACTCTGTCAGCTGCCTCTAGCCAGAAGGTAAAAAACAGTAGGGGACCTTCCAATCGCGCATCGTAGCACACACCATCGAATTGTTTATGCACGGTCACCCGATGTTCTGTTACGCATCTACATGATATATTGTTACTCTGGCTGAATTTAATCTTCCAAAGATAATTTATTAAATCAAAGTGAAAATAAACAGTTCCGACCTTGTTACTGCTATTCGCTCTGGAAACATTGAAACACGAACCGGTAGTAACTCAACCTTGAAGGTGCATAAGACATTAACCACTGGGGTGTTCGATTAACAGTATTGTAAACACCGTCCAAATTACAACTTTAAAGTGCAGCAGCTGTACCTCATCATAGAGCCAAAATATTGTAAAGCTGCCGCCTTATAGCATGGAGAGGATGTGGCGTAACGGCCTGAGCTGCCGGCTTCAGAGCCGGTGGGAACCAGATTTGAGGCTAAACTTTGGCGTCAACATCCTGTGATTCTGGGCAAATCACGTACGTATAGCGGACTAGTTTTAGGACTACCAATACTGCTTGGCCCTATCGTAGGGTGACCAGATCTTGAGAACCAAAAACCGGGACATTTGGCAAAAATAGAAGAAGGACTACAATTTTACGTCAACGGTGCTGCGCAGAATGACAACTCTTATCAGCATAGGAACACAGCAGAAGCACTAAGAAAATAGATCAAATGGAATTTCTAAAACGAGCATCATATCTGTTAATGAAATTGCTTACTTATACAGCTGCTAACTAGCACAACTTTAGAACACCTAATAAGTGCCTCTCACTGGTTTCAGTCTACCCCCTCTAAAAACCGGGACATGAGCCAAAATTGCCGAAATCTGCCGGGACAGCTGGTGAAAATCCGGGACTGTCCGGGCAAATTCGAAACGCCTGCTCACCCTACCCTATCGGCCACTGGCTCATAACACGTGTGGCATTAAATTTGCCTTTCCAAGATGCGGAAGCTAATATTGGAGATGTAAATAAACAAGATAAGGACATGATTTATAGCCATCAGCTGAGCGCATTTGGAAAGCCAAACAGGTTGAGATTAGGAGCACCTGCTGTGCTGCAGAGGCCAGTCTGTATGACATCGCATGCGGGGCACGCTCGGAAAACAGCGTGCAAATGTGACGATAAAAGAACAATATTTAAGGCCTGTTTACCCCATTATCCAATCGCTCATTTACCGCAGACGGGAAGGAAGGGGGTGGGAGGATGGCTGAAGCAGTGAGGGGGTTGTGGGACATTACAGCCCTGTTTACAAAACCAGTAGCTTGGAGCCACTAAATAAATAGAGCAATCATGTGAAATGCTCTTAAGAAAGAGAAAAGTGGTTCCTAAACAGATGCTGATATTAAGACAAGTGGAACGGTACAAATAATTCAGCGCTGCTCCGTGGGAGAGAACAACCCACGAAAAAGAGGGACACATGGGAAGATTAACCACTTAGAAGCAATGATTTTTAAAGGACACTGACAAGCAGTGGGTGGGCTGTAAGCTCACAAAGAAGTATTTACAAAGTATATACAACAGGTCTTGAAAACTTGACCTAAAAATGGGTTAGAGTTGGCATTCATCCACCATCTCCCTCTCCCATCCTGCCCTGCTCTCTGAAATACAATTCACTTGTTGCATGAAGCACTGACCTGAATGCTACAGAACTTGAATAATAAGGCGGGATTTACCCAGAGACCCATCACTCCCCAGCACGACAGAGTTTACATACACTGGGTGCGATCGAGTAACAGCAGGAAGCATATGATTAAGTGACGGCCATGTCCAGAGTGGTGTGCAGACCTTTATTTCAAAAAGCACAATACTAGCTGCAGGCAGGCAAAGACAGGCTTGGAGTAAAAAAGGGCCCATTGTCAAGTTTTATTCCATGGGGCAACTCTCATCTGGCCACAAGGTTGCATGCACCCGTACCCTCCGAGTCCCAAGCATCTGCTCACTTTCCTCTGGTCCTGCAGTTTTCTTTCTAGATGCTTCGCTTCTTTCTTTTAAAAGTTTCATGTTCATTAAAATGTTTTAAAGGCATCTCCCGTACCACTGAATCCTAAATTGTATTCCCCATGATAATGATGACAGGGCCCCCAGTAGTTACTGACTACCAACCATCTCCACCGG
The DNA here is from genome assembly GCA_963921515.1 of Calotriton arnoldi. Classification (NCBI taxonomy): domain Eukaryota; kingdom Metazoa; phylum Chordata; class Amphibia; order Caudata; family Salamandridae; genus Calotriton; species Calotriton arnoldi. Next base: position 2,112,861 of record CAWUFW010002360.1, read on the forward strand.
CCTACCTTCCCCTGATCAGTCCCTACATTTTCTTACCTTTCTAGCTTGTTATCAGCAGAGTGCTGATGCAGGGCTTGCAGAGCCAGGCTTACAGGCTGTATGGGTGGACTTGCAGCAATTTGATATGAGTGGGCACTGTACGCATAAACTCACATTATGCATGCAAGTACACCCACTCCTGGTACACTCAAACACTTGTGCACAGCATTCAATCCATTTGATACCTTTCTATTTTAGGGACAGATACATTTTGGCTAGTGGAGAACGCTCCCTTGTGTCTCTTCGAGCCGCCCCTGCATCTACCATCTTCGTCACATCCTTTTCAAGTCTACCTGGCCACAGAAAGGTGCATTGATCACTTCATCGGGCTAATCTGCGTGGCACTAGACGCATAGTGTGATCGTCTGTGCAGGTCCTATGTAGACTCTGTCCAGTTAATCCCAGCGTGATGCAAACACTCTCAAACCTCTCCATTTTATGGAAATTCAAATGGGAGCTGCTAGAGTCTTCAGCAGTGACTTTGCAAGAGGCAGCTTCGGAGGCTCGGTGTGCTTATAAGCTCATCGGAAGCAGAGCGGCACCTGTCCTGCCCTCGTAGAGATACCTAACGCGAGGCTGCCATGCCGTCGATCAGGATACCAGTACGCTCCCTAGCTAAAGAGAAGTTCAGGTACTGATGGCTAGAAAATTGGGAAGTGCACTGGGCAACAAACAATGGTAGTGACAGACCTCGCAGTGGCTGCGCAGGCACAACACCACAATGAGGCCTTCTGATACCACTGCAAGAGCACTCAGCTAGCAAGCAAGCATATGCAGAACCATGTGCTGTCCACTTCAAGGCCCTCACACACAGGTCTATCGTGAAAGCAAGAGCACACCCAGCTCTTCCAATGCACCTCGATCTAAACCTATAGAACTAAAGTAAAAATAAAGAGTGCATTGTGGAGCGGGGACTTAACACTGAGACAGAATGTGGGTGGGGGGGCTTCTATCAAATAAAATGAAGTAATTAAATCATTGCGTTTGTGGACTACTTTTTAAAAGTGTTCACATCCCCCAAATGCTGTGTCTGATACATGTGCAGAAGGACATCTCTGTTAGCCAATGCCAGAGGCCAGCTGAATGGTCCCTCCAAAAGTCCCTTTCAGTATCGGTGTGTATGTGTATATTTTCTATGTTGTATTTTGTATGATGTGTGACATCATGAGTTCTCTCATGACCACTAAAATTGTATGCAAAAGAGACGAAAAAAAAGATGTTGTCAGTCCACCATGCTTTGGAGATTCAAAGCATTTCTCCCAGAACCTGACTTTAGAACAACTGCACAACCTTTAGTATATTGCACCTGTATGGGGACAATGCACTTGCCGCAGATATCCATTGAAAACCGTCCTCCACACAGCCACACAACTCAGGACCAGCTTGACCCGAACTCCCTGGCACTCGAAGAATTCATTAGCTCTCTTTCCCTATGCACATTATTATCAAGGTGAGCTCCTTCTCACTCATGGCTATGAACACCACAACACCACCCTACCTTACACAAGGCCCAGCCTAAACAACACCACCGGAGTTACATCACCAGACTTAAGCCGAAGAATGACATCAAACCTTCTTATGCTGCACTTCCAGCATCTTGAACTCAATTCTGGTGCAACCTAATATTCTACCTTTTTGTGTCACCGTGAAAGAGCGGAAAACAGAGCTCTTCAAGGACCATTTAATCTACCAATAATGAGTCCTCGTGTAGCCTCCCAGGTCTTTCTGGAAGAGCAAACTAGAGCTGTAAGTAATAAAGTTACACTAACTTCTGTACCCCTTTTTTGTGCTCCTGCCACACACATTCTTTGTGGTGCTCCCTTGCTTTTCATTAGTTAAGGCCTTATTGAGGCACTTACATTCACTGGGGCGGTGCCTCTATTAGGGCGTTGGTGCGTTGCTGCACTCATATTTTGGCCCTCTGGCCCCCAAATAAGTGTGAGTAAAGTACTTGTTTTGCTTTATACATTTTAGTGTTTCAAGGCTGAACCCAGTTCAGGAGAAGCCAGTGCTGGCCTGCGGGGGTGGGGCTTATTAGTGACAGATACTGTACTTAGTAACTAGCACACCTGGGGCCCAAGTGCGCAAGTCGGGTTGGACTGATGCCTCTTTCCGGTCAGCCGGATATGCGCACTAGAGGCCGCTCAGTGTCTCTCCACCTGTGCATACTAGAGCCGGGGGGTGCGTCAAAGCCTCAGTCCCCGGTCTCAGTAATGCCCCGGTTACTTACCGGTAATCTTCATTACTCCGAGTATAGTCTTCCTCGCCACATGATTAACGAAGTGAGCTTCAGCTCCACACCAGAACCCTCCAAAGCAAAAGTTAGCCTCCCATGCCTCCCATCCCTTCCCAACATGGCCGTCCCCTATCACCCCTGACCTCTATAAGAGGTGGGCCGGCCCAACCCTCAGCCTGAGAACTACTGTTATGTCCCGTATAGAGGCCCTAATGTAGACCCGTTCATACATGCCCTAAAATGGACGTATTCGTATTTGCCCTAATACGGTCATACTCGTACTTGCCCTATTATGGTCAAAGCCGCATATGCTCTATTATGGTCATAACTGTACATGTTCTATTATAGTCATGATTCCTTATATAGGCATGATCTTTCCCCTACATTGGTCCTCGCTAGTACACAACGAGCTCTGAGGGCTGAACGTTATCTAGTCTTTGGTTTTGAATACAGCAGGGTTTTTCCCAAACACAGGCCCACACTGTACTCATCAATTATGCATGGCTCTCTAGGAATACACCACCTGCATAATATATATGTACAAAGTTCACCCCTGACGTCTTCCTCACGCCTAACAAGGGCCAATACAAACCATACGAAGCAACTAGAGTCTTCAGGGTATAAATACACCACATCTTACCCCGGTAAGGCAGAGGGAACCGAAACTTCCATGCTGACACACTGACCAGAGACACTGAGGCTCCTGAATGCAGTCGCTCCAGCTGACAGCGGTCTAACACAGCCCTTGCGGGGTGTCCAACTCGAGACCAGGACGGGGTCCCACTCTCTCTCTATTCAGGTATGGGGGTTCGACTAAATCCTAGAAGGATTCTTGCCTCTTAGGCTTTTAGACCTACACATATGCTAGGTACACTCAGCTACATCTAGTTAGGCATCGTAGGAGTACGCGCACCTGCATAATGCTTTTTATATTCATGTATGTATTCATGATTATTGCAATATGGTAGAACTGTTCTATCCCTTTGCTTTTATCGTACTGCTGATAATATATCTCTGCTATTGTGTGCTGGTTACTGCAGCACATATATTTTACACTAGAATAACAACTGTTCAATAAATACTTATTGAAACGCCCAGACTGTTTATTCTGTGTAACTCTCTGAGACAAACCGAATAAGTAAGCATGAGTGACTGAGCAAAAGGTAGTACATTGTTTCCACGATTCTGAGGAATTTGCGTTGTCATGGTCTAAGGTTGCCAGAAACTAATCTCTCCCCGATAAGAGGAGATTCTAGTGGCACTGTGAGCTAGCTAATGCAAATCAGGCTAACATACGCGGTGGGGGTGCACAGAGCCAGTCAGTCACCAAGCCCACAGTTTATGTTATCCAAACGCGCAGGTCCTGCATGGGTACTATAGGAACTACACGACATGGCGCCACCAACGTTGGTTTGGTACTTATTTCACAGTAGAATCTGAGTAGTTCAGTCGTGCTAGTCTCAGAGAACCTACTCACAAAACCCCAGAGACGACTGGAGTGGGTGGGCACAAAATCCGCCACAGCTGAGTAGTACGAGAATACTATTTATTGGCTGTTGGTTAATCAAGCTTGAAGGACATTTAGCTCCTAAATTGTGCATAACACCTCATCTTAAGTTCCCTGGGAACACCTCTTCCTCCAAACATGACTGGTTCAGGGGATGAGAGAGTTGACCTGAACGTTTTAGAGGGAGAAGAAGATCCTGAGGATGCAATACAGATTGCACCAAAATTCAGAAGGACAGTCACCCTAAGACTATTAGAAAATGGTTTACCAGCCACGGGTGGCATGGTAGTTTTCGTGATTGAGGCACACGAATCAAACAAAACAGAGGTATTCTATTCATGGGTTACACTCCCAGCAGCAAATGTCATAACAAAGACATTTCACTACTATTTGAGAGGAACTGCACCAAGGGAATATGCCCCGTTCGAGGACATAGAGATTCCACTCACTTACCAGGAACATTTTTACTGGTTTAATGGCGCCCTACCCCACATAAGAAACAGAGTAAGATTAGGCCCGCTCGGAGGAGACGGGCCACATGGCCAATACTAGCGGCTTACACACCGCACCCTGACATTGGAACAATGCCACAGCCAGAATTACTCGTACAACACAGAGATTTAATTAAAATCTACAGAAACCTGTAGAAATTTGTCATGAGGACTTTAACAATCCAACCTGCACCAGGTGCAGCAACTAGTACTCCAGCTCAGGGTACAGGAAATTAAATTACTCCTCAAACATTACACGCAGTAATTGGCAAAATGCCTGCAAAACGCGAACAAATACCATTCTGGATAGCTCAGAAAATAACTCAGATTGAGGCAGTATTTCCGAATACTACCACCTATGAAAAACACAGAATACTAACAATCTGCTTGCCCATGGGGATCACACCACAAGTAGAGGACTGCACCTCTTGGGGTTCAGTCTTTGCTGCCATATCAATCAATCAATCAATCAATCAATCAATCAATCAATCACAGCATTTATAGAGCGCGCTACTCACCCGGGAGGGTCTGAAGGCGCTGGGGGAGGGGGTAAGTTACTGCTCGAACAGCCAGGTCTTAAGCTGCTTCCTGAAGGAGAGATGGTCCTGGGTTCGCCGAAGGTGAGTTGGGAGGGAGTTCCAGGTCTTGGCTGCCAGGTAGGAGAAGGATCTTCCTCCGGCGGTGGTTCTGCGGATGCGTGGTACGGTGGCGAGGGCGTGGCTGGTTGATCGTAGCTGGCGGGTGGGCGTGTAGAAGGTCATGCGGTTGTTGAGGTACTTTGGGCCCAGGTCGTGGAGGGCCTTGTGTGCGTGGGTGAGGAGTCTGAACGTGATTCTCTTGCTGACGGGGAGCCAGTGCAGGTCTTTCAGGTGTCCGGTGATGTGGCTGTGTCGGGGGATGTCCAGGATGAGTCGTGCGGAGGCGTTCTGGATGCGCTGGAGTCTTTTTGAAGTTTGGCTGTGGTTCCGGCATAGAGGGTGTTCCCATAGTCCAGTCGGCTGGTGACGAGTGCCTGGGTGACGGTCTTCCTGGTTTCAGTGGGGATCCATTTGAAGATCTTGCGGAGCATGCGCAGGGTGTTGAAGCACGAGGATGAGACGGCGTTGACTTGTCTGGTCATCGACAGGGAGGACTCCAGGATGAAGCCCAGGTTGCGTGCGTGGTCCGTTGGCTTGGGCGCGGTGCCCAGGGCCGGGGGCCACCAGGAGTCGTCCCAGGCGGAGGGTGATGAGCCCAGGATGAGGACTTCCGTCTTGTCTGAGTTTAGTTTAAGGCGGCTGTTCCTCATCCAGTCGGCGACGTCTCTCATCCCGTCGTGTAGGTTTGCTCTGGCAGTGGTGGGGTCGTTGGTGAGGGAGAGGATCAGCTGGGTGTCGTCGGCGTAGGAGATGATGTTGAGGTTGTGTTGGCGTGCGATGGCTACGAGGGGGCTCATGTAGACGTTGAAGAGCGTTGGACTGAGTGAAGATCCTTGTGGAACGCCGCAGATGACTTCAGTGGCCTCGGATCTGAACGGGGGAGGCGGACTCTCTGGGTTCTTCCGGCGAGGAACGAGATGATCCATTCCAGTGCTTTCTCTCGGATTCCGATGTTGCTGAGGCGCTTCACTAGGGTGCGGTGGCAGACGGTGTCGAACGCCGCGGAGAGGTCCAAGAGGATGAGGGCTGCTGTTTCCCCGTTGTCGGTTAGGGTTCTGATGTCGTCGGTGGCTGCGATGAGGGCGGTCTCGGTGCTGTGGTTGGCCCGAAACCCGGACTGCGAGGGGTCGAGGGATCCATTCGTCTCGAGGAAGGCGGCAAGCTGTCCGTTGACAGTCTTCTCGATGACTTTGGCCGGAAACGGAAGGAGCGAGATGGGACGGTAGTTCTTGAGGTCGGTGGGGTCCGCCGTTGGTTTCTTCAGGAGGGCGGTAAGCTCGGCGTGCTTCCAGCTCTCCGGGAAGGTGGCAGTGTGGAAGGAGGAGTTGATGATGTCCCGGAGATGGGGTGCGATGGTGGCGTCGGCTTTGTTGAAGACGTGGTGTGGGCAGGGGTCGGTTGGTGATCCGGAGTGGATGGAGTTCATCGTGCGGGTGGTGTCTTCGGTGCTGATCGGGGTCCAGTTGCAGAGGGTGGTGGTGGCGGGCGTTGGTTCGGCGGTAGGGTGCGTGGTTTGTGCGTCGAAGCTGTTATGTATGTCGATGATCTTGCGGTGGAAGAACGTGGCGAGTGAGTTGCAGAGGTCTTGCGAGGGGGTGATGTCGTTGTTTCCGGCGCTGGGGTTGGAGAACTCTTTGACGATGCTGAAAAGTTCCTTGCTGTCGTGGGCGTTGTTGTCCAGTCGTTCTTTGAGTGCCGACTTCTTGGTGGCACGGATCAGCTGGTGGTGTTTGCGGGTGGCGTGCTTGAGGGCGGTCCTTTTGTCTGTGGTCTGGTCGAGTCGCCAGGTTCTCTCGAGAGTGCGGCAGTTCTTCTTGGATTCCTTGAGGTCGTTGGTGAACCAAGGGGTTTTCTTGCTTCCGGGTCTGCTGGGAGGGTTTTTAGTGGTGCGAGGTCGTCGGCGCAGGCGGTCAGCCACTTGGCGAGGTTGCTGGCTGCTTCGTTTGGGTCCGTTGTGTTGGTGGGTGTGTTCTGGCTGAGGGAGGCGGTGAGCTGCTCGGTGGTGATCTTGCTCCAGCTCCGGCGGGGAGCCTGTTGCGGGTGGTGGTGTGTCGCAGTCTTTCTGAAGCTGAAGTGGACGCAGCTGTGGTCGGTCCAGTGTAGTCCGGTGGCGTGGCTGAAGGAGATGTGCTTGCTGGAAGAGAAGACGGGGTCAAGCGTGTGGCCGGCGTAGTGGGTGGGCGTGTTCACCAGTTGCTTGAGTCCGAGGTTGGCGAGGTTGTCCAGCAGGGCGGTGGTGTTTCTGTCGTTGTTGTTCTCCAGGTGGAAGTTGAGGTCCCCTAGGAGGATGTAGTCGGCTGAGGGCATGGCGTGCGGGCTGATGAAGTCTGCGATGTCTTCGCTGAATAGTGTGCGTGGTCCCGGGGGTCTGTAGATGAGGGTGCCTCGGAGGGTGGTCTTGGGGTCAGTGTGTATCTGGAAGTGTAGGTGTTCGGCGGCGGTGAAGGTCTCGTCGGAGTTAGTCGAGATGCGGATGGTGTTCTTGTGTACGATGGCGATGCCTCCTCCCGTCTGGTTGACGCGGTCCCTCCGGGTGATCTTGTATCCGTCCGGGATGGCTATGGCGATGTCGGGCGCTGAGGAAGCGTTCATCCAGGTTTCGGTGAGGAAGGCGATGTCCGGTGCTGTTGCGTCGAGCAGGTCCCAGAGTTCCACGGCGTGCCTGTGGACGGAGCGGGTGTTCAACAGGATGCATTTCAGGTTGTTGCTGCTGGTGCTCGACTTGGCGGAGGTGGTGCACGTCCGGGGGCAGGTGAATCGGCAGGTTTGGCAGGTGAAGGGTCCGTGGGTGCGTCTCGGTGAGGCTCGGTAGCAGGCAGGGTTCCGGCTGGCATTGAGTGCGGTGAGTGTGGCGGCGTCGTAGGTCCGTCGAGTAGTGTTGCATCGGTGGGATCCAGGGGTTCTGGCGCTGGGCGCGGTCCAGGCACGGACGGGCGCAGACGGGCTTGCCTTAGGCGCGCCTTCGGCGCGCGCAGCGGCGCGGCCGCGCAGCGGCCGCCATTTATGGGGAGGTGGGAGGGAGGAGCAGCTGGGAGGCGGGAGGCAGGGGCAGCGAATGGGCAGTCAGGGGTGGGGCCGCAGGAGCGCAGCGGCGGGAATGGCGAGAGGCAGCGGGGGCACAGAAAGGAAATGGGGGGAAAGCAGACAAAATCACGGGTACAACGTAAATGGGGCAGCGAGGGGCACAGAAGGAAAAAGGGGATAAAAACAGACAAAATCACGGGTACAACGTAAATGGGGCAGCGAGGGGCACAGAAGGAAAAAGGGGATAAAAACAGACAAAATCACGGGTACAACGTAAATGGGGCAGCGAGGGGCACAGAAGGAAAAAGGGGATAAAAACAGACAAAATCACGGGCACAACGTAAATGGGGCAGCGAGGGGCACAGAAGGAAAAAGGGGATAAAAACAGACAAAATCACGGGCACAACGTAAATGGGGCAGCGAGGGGCACAGAAGGAAAAAAAGGGGGGAAGCAAGAAGTGCGGGCACCGGGGCCGCAGCTGAGGGGCGATCTTACCTGCAGAAGCAGCGGGCAGACAACACAGGCGGAGCTGTGTGGTGGGGGAGCGACCTACCTGGCAAGGTCAAGGGCCATATATACCAGAACACATGGTATCCCGTCCTTAGCAGTAGTACCTGACGTATTGAGACAGATACAAAATGAGTACGGAGCAGAGCCTGCCCTTAACTTAGGGATGAAGTTAATAAATAACTTTGACCAGGTATCAGCCATAATACTAGCTAACATTAAGGGGGAAGCAGCTTCAGTGGCGATCCGCCAACGCCTAAGGGAGTTCGGTCCAATAGATCAACAACACGAACTACCCAAAATAATTGAAACTGCATATGCAGAACTAGGCAGAGACAGTCTTGGTGGGAAAGCATTAAAACCACAACTGGTGGGCAGTCCTGAAAAGGACACTACAAAGCAGACGCCTACTTCTTCTAAAAAGAAGTGGGAAAATAAACAAGCATTTGCAATGCACTAGGTCTCGCATTTGCAAGAGTTTAAGCTATTGGCATTGTAAATGACAAAGCCTTTTATTTATCTGTTTTGATAATAAACACATAAATAAAAGGCATTGTCATTTACAATACAAATAGCTCAAACTCTTGTAAATGCGAAACCTATTTGCTTACAGACTAAATAAGGCATACCGTGTAACAACAGAAGTAAAAGGGCCAGTCCTCGTGGAGGTTACAAATGAAGACAAGGTGATACTAAGGAGGGACTAACAAGCCTATTAAGAAATCCGAAGCCAGCATTTACAATGACACAAGCTAATGAAAAATATGGGCGGAGAGTGGCGGAGCTTAAAGTCCATTCTCGAATACAGCATGCCTCGCAGAGCAGCGCATGCACTGTCCAGGCTCGACCTAAAAATACAGTTATCTGGAATATGACCCTATCTAGCAGCTGAGGTATGTAAACATGCCTTTAAATGTATGTGGTGTGCATGCTTGCGGGTGAGAGTGTGCTTAAGTAAGAGAGTGTGTGTGCATGAGTGAATGTGTGTGTAACTGCTGCTACAAGCCCGTGGAATTAGGGGGCTACTCATAATGAGGGCCGTGTGCGGTTCTTTAACTCACATCAACCAATCTCACCCCAGTTCACTAGCCTGGACTCCAGACGCCACCGAAGCCGGGCCAGGAATGTCAAGGAGCAGGGAGCGGTGTGCAGTGAGTAGTGGGCAGTGAGTAGTGGGCAGTGAGTGTGGTTAGGGAGTAGTGGGCAGTGAGTAGTGGGCAGGGAGTGGTGGGCAGTGAGTAGTGGGCAGTGAGTGCGAGCAGTGAGTAGTGGGCAGTGAGTAGTTTGCAGTGAGATGTGGGCAATGAGTTGTGTGCAGTGAGTAGTGGGCAGTGAGTGTGGGCAGTGGGCACTGAGCAGTGGGCACTAAACAGAGCGGAAAGGATGGAAAGTAGGGGATTTAGGGCAGTGCCCATATTGAATGATCTGCCTTCCTTGTTCCTACAGCAAGGGAACTCCTCGTACATATCTAGCGAGATTATAATTATTTTTCATGAAGGGACAGTGCGAGCCAATGGGTCGAAATGCCATCTTGTCCTTAGCTACGTCACAAAGGAATACCTCCATTTTTCCAACTGAAAAGTAAAGTAATGTTTCCTGGTTTCTAAGTTTGACTATGCCATCCTCATGGCCTGAGCAGAGACAGTTCAAAAATGTAGGTGAATCCCCAGTAACCAGGGCAGGACTGGACGCCAATACCAGCCCTGCGGTGCAGGAGGCTGAGACTTGAATGGCGCCATGGTGGCTCGGCTGGTCCTGGCAGCCCCTGGCCTGTAGTCTACATGGGAAACTGCCCGGCGAAACGGCCAGCGCGGCCCTGAACCCAATACACACTGCCCCCTGTCCTGTGTGAAAAGTCCGAAAAAGTGCTCAACCAGGCAAAACCTTTCGAGGTGATCTTATTCCACTGGATACTTTTTCTATATTTTACTATACACTCACATTTCCAAAAATGATAGCATTAGAAAGGGCGCTGTGTGCAACCAGACAACAGAATAATGGCTCTGTGTGCCCAGGCCCTTTGTCTCCTTCTGACATTTTTAATATCATGGTATACAAGCAAGTGTTTATTAGAGAGAGATTTATGAGTCTATTAAAACGGAGGTGTTGCAAAATAAATAGCCCATAAAAAGGGCACTGCAGTGCTGGGGAAGCGACAACAGACCAGTGACCGAGTGTGTTTTTTATCCTGACACTCCGGACTTCTCTTTGTTGTGCGTTACACGGGTAGTGTGAAGTTAAGGGGGTTTCGGTACCGGGAGACAGAACAGCACGCCTCTGGCTTGTCTGAAGGGCGGGATGAGCTGGAAGGAGGCCACAGTAGAAGCCGGAGGTTCCAGGAGTCCACAAGCAGGAGGGGGGGGGGGAGGGGGTGATCACACTATTGTGAGAAGCCACCGGATTCCACAGCGCTGCTTATCTCCAGCTGCAGAACGTGTGCGGTATTTGCACCATGAGATGCCGGCTGCCACGGTAGTTGTTTACCCAAAGGGGTGTGCGGTGTTTACATTATGAGATGAAAGATTCCGCCGCTCTGCTTGTCCCTAAACTGAAGGGGTTTTCTGTATTTGCACTGCTTATCTTTGAGCTGCAGGGGGTGTGTGGTATTTTCATAACGAGACACAAGCCTGCACTCCGCCGCTTATCCCTAAACAGTGTGCAGCATTTGCATTACGGGATGCAGCCTTCCACTGCACTGCCCTCCCAAGGGCTGCAGGGAGTGTGCAGTGTTTACATGAGACGCAGGATTCCCACAGCTCTGCTTATCCCTGAGTTGCAGGGAGTGTGCGTCTTGCCCGTTTGCCCTTTGCACTTCCATTTGCAGGCTCCTCCGCTGCCGGTTTCTCAGTCTTCAGCTTTGAAATCTCCTCCGAGGGGGAATGCTCGAGTTTATTCAATGCCATGGCCTCGACTAGTTCCTCAACTGAACCATGTGGGATATATACACAAAACTCCTTTCCAGCTGTCTGAACCCCCTTGCCTTCTTCTCCGATGGCAGCAGAATCATTTTGGATGGCGGTGGCAGCCCCGGACAGCTGGTAGCTCCTGTTGTTCACTGGAGAGAGGGCATTTTGAAGGTGCCCGGCACTGAGCACCATCTCGGTCTGCAGAGCTGACACCCGAACAGGCATGATCCGAAAGGGCACGCTTCGGGCCAGTCAACTTCATCTGATCACCGGGAAAACAAGGAAAATGAAAGGCACATGTACGGGAAAGTGGCAAGAAACATGAACCATCAGCATGCACTGGCCCGCCCCTCGCGCACACCGGCTCCTCCCGCAGCTTTGCGCATGCGCCGCTGCCATGTTTCAGTCAGGCAGAAGCGGGACAAAAAAAAAAGTGCGATGTGGCGGACGAAAACTGTAGTCAGTGCCCGCTGCTTCCGGACTACACGGAAGTCAGTTTGACACCAACAGCCAGTAAAAAGCCAGCTAACAGGAGCTGTGCCAACATTCAGCAAATTGGCAGGAGAAACTACCGGCCGCTTGCCTACATATACAGATTACTTGATGCCTCGTAGAGGCAGCGCATGCGCTGCCTATGCGAGACCTAAAAACAACAAAAGTCTAAAGACAGCAGATCTCAATCCAGAGGTAGGTCTCCTCAACAGGAGCCCTCTGAAAGGAGGTATAACCTCAGGAATAGGGATAATATTAAAAAACCTGACAGGTATCAGGATACTGATACACGTTCCTCTCGTTCCTTTCAGGGTTCATAAAAAAACTCAGAGAGGGAAGGACGGTCAGAGGAGCGTACAAAGTCCAGAGACACGCAACGCGCTGCGGACTACGCACCTAAAAAAGAAGATAAACAAAAACAGAAACCTCAGTTCAAAAAGAAGAAGGTAGCAGGTCTCAAGATCAGACATGCCCAGAATTCTGAGGACACAGCTTCTGAACGGGGAATGGGCTCTGACGATGCTAGACAGCGCGGCAGAAGTAACGATAGCTCGCCAGAACTTGAAGGAATTTCTGGTGAAAGCGGAGTTGAGTGAGTATATCACCGTGGAAACACCTGATACTCGGGTAAGTGTCCCACATAAGATACATGAGATAACACTCCGGATGGAGGGGGACAAGCCCAGAAAAATTAAAGGTCTCTTTTGGAAAAATCTGTCATCTGGTTATGACATTCTATTAGCAGAACAAGCCTGGCCGCCAGCATTCGTCATGGAGTGCCCTAGGGGAGAAACGGTAATTTTTCCAGCATTTTCCGACCTCGTTCCCATTCACCTAAAACATGCATATGCGTAGGAATGGGCGGTTGCCCTAGCTGCGGCATTGTACAAAAATCATGTTGGTTGGGATGAGGATTCAACCCACCACGTGATCCCGTTAAAAGTTTCCCCAAATGCTCAAAGGCAATACCCTATAAAGCAGGAAGCTAAAAAACAAGTCAGGGAGATCCTAGATCAACTAGACTACCAGGGGGTGATTGAAAATTGCACTTCACCTATGAACAGTCCTTTGTTTCCCGTAATGAAACCTGACAACACATATCGTTTAGTTTTGGATTACAGACATTTAAACACTTGCACAAAGACATTTGCAGTTCAAAATGCACACAGTGCCGCATTAATGAATAACATTGTGCGCAAAAAATACAAAACAATACTTGATATCTCAAATGGATTTTTCTGCCAAAATATAGTGCCTCAAAGCAGGTATCTGACCGCATTCAGTGCGTTAGGGTCCCAGCGACAATTTTGTCGACTAGCCCAAGGGTATAAAAATAGCTACTCCAAAATTTGGATGAAGAAGTATTGTCCTATGTGGATGATATTTATCTGACGGACGATGACTTACCGAGGCACTTGACCAGGGTGAGCAGCATTATTATGGGTTTCGCCTCTGAGGGCTATAAATTTAATTTAAAAAAATCAAAAATTGTCCATCTCAATGTCCTATTTTTAGGGTATGAGCTGTCAAGTGAAGGAAAAAGCCTAGCAGCTAACTTTTTAGAAAAGTGTGCGCTGCTCCAAACTCCAAAATCATTGAAGAATTTACAATCAATTCTGGGATTCCTAAATTTTAGTCGAACATACATTTTGGATTACGCAGAAAGAGTAAAACCTTTCTACGACTTAATAAAACCTGATTTTTCAGTCAGACAATGGACACAGGAACATACAAATATCCTACGTTCACTACAGGAAGACATGATAGCTTCTAAACATTTACAAACACGCGTAAACGTACGCAATTTAGTGATCTGAGTCATAGCGGGTCAATGCGGCTACACTTATTTAACTTTCAATGAAGGCGAAACAGGACTAATCGCATACAAATCACACCTGTACACAAACGCAGAAATGCGTTTCACTTCAACAGAAAGAATCCTGACAGCAGTGCAGACCGCTGTAGCAAGAGAAAGAGCTCTGGCTCAGGGTAAACGCATAATTGTCAGGACCCCAGTACCAGCTTTAGAAGCTGTTACAAAAGCTAGCATTCCAAATGCGAAAGCCTTACATCCCAGATGGATACAATGGGCTAATTCTCTTACTGCAGCGGATGTTGAATACAGATTTGATCCAAGTTTAAAAAGACAAGCATTTCTGAAATACGAACAAGAATATCCTCTTCCAAATGAGATTTTGCCTCTAGATCAGTATGAATACATTATTTACACTGACGGATCTGCTCAACCGGCCATAGGGAGTAAGGAAGCTTACAGCGCAGCGTGTGTGATTGTTAAAGGTCGCATGCACAATGGAAAGTTCCATCCGAGTTGCACTAAAACGCAATCTCTAGGAGACTGCACGGCTCAGTTGGCTCAGTTGGCAGAGTTAAAAGCACTGATACTGGCACTTGTGAACACGGAACACGAATTCCCCACACTAATTGTGTGTGATTCCTTTTACTGTGTATAGTCATACAATGAATATTTACATCATTGGGAACAAAACGGGTTCAAAGATGCAAAAGGTGGCACAATTAAGCATAAAATGCTATGGGAACAGGTAGTGGAGTTGAGAAACGAACTACCAAGGGCTCACGTGATACATACACTGAGTCATCAGCGTGATGGCGTTCACATTTAAGGGAATTCATTGGCTGATGAAGCCGCAAAGGGGGCTGTTCGCACAGCCGCCGTAGCTGCAGTTACTCGTTCAAAGACAAGAGTAGACGGCGAGATTATGGTAGCTGTCACTGCTTCACGCAAAGGCAGCACAGCAGTACCAAAGAAATTTCCACTCAAGTACTCCTACAAGTTAGATGCACAAAACATTCCAAATGCTCAGATTCCTGGAGTGGGGGATAGAGTAATACCAAAAATGGATCGTAGGCAAGGCTTAATTGTGGCAGCACACGAAGGGAAAGGTTCTGTACATAAGGGACTTAGGGAGACTGTTTCTTTGTTGAAACAACGCTACTGGTGGCCCGTGATGAGAAGGCAGATTAGAGACTATGTCTGGAACTGCGACATCTGCAAGCAGATGGAAGGGTCCATCGCAACACGTCCAGTACAGATACCATTATTAGACAGCATTAGGTTGTCCGTCCGTGTACGTCCAGCTCAAGTTTCCTCAAGGTCTGGCCTCAGCGCTCGGCTGACGCTCGAACTGTTATAAAAGATTTGCAAGTCTTTATCAGCACATACGCAGTTGACATGTTACATTATGACCGTGGTCCGGCATTTAGCTCTCGGGCTTACAAAGAGGCCATGGAAGGAATGGGTGTAGCATTGCAGTACTCCTCTCCGTACCATCCCGAGGGAAATTCTGTTGTGGAGAGGAAAAACCGTGACTTAAAGCAATCTTTAACAGCTAAGGTATTAGGCAAGGGCGGTAGATGGGTCGATCACCTTTATGGGGTATAACGAGCAAACAACAATCAGCCAAGAAGCTCTCTAGGGGGTGTCACTTCTTACGAGGTCCTATTTGGGACAAGAATGTGGGTACCTGATCTTGATTGTGAAGGCACAGTGGCGGATGAAAAACCATTTGATATCCATGATCGTTTGGCTGTTTTACAGGATCTAAATTAATCCAGGACACAACTAAGTAACGTGCTCCAGAAACAGGCCGCCATTGAGGAAGTCAAGGCAGTAACGGCAAGACCTGTCTGGATCCCAAAAGTCGGGGAGAGAAGATTGCTGATAAGAAAGAATTTGGGCCATCCTACAGAAAGCCTGTACCGGTCCTAGCAATCCAAGGCACAAGAACTGTACTTCTGCCGCCTCTTGCCGGGAAAAAGGAGAAAAGATTTGTCTCAATTGACCTAATCAAACCACACTATGTGGCCGATACTAAACAGTAGGCCACGTGGACTCCACAGTAGCAGACGCCCTCCTCTCGCTACAATCCAAGAAGTTCAAACAGAAAGACTCATCACGTTTGAAGAGCCACCTGTACGGAATGATGGACAAAGCAACAATGCTATGGAACTTGTTCCACTTCAACAAGAAGAAACTCTACTTAACAACCAAGTTGCAATAAGACCGACTACAGACGTCTACGTCAACATGCCTCGTCAAGAACAAAATTCAATTTCAACAAATCCCGATGCAATTCCAACGATTGATCGAACTGCTTCTGGCTATTTCATGAACTTTGATATGTTTTCCCTGGATCCAAGTGAGCCGGAAACGACGCCAGCCAAAAAATCACGCAAACAGAAACTCATTGACTTTTTGAACTTTTTTAGAAATACTTACCTGGTGTCACCTTGGATTGAACTATGGTATATCACTGGGATTTTCTTTTTTCTTTTCTGGCTAGGTTTAATAATAACTTTTAGTATGCTTATTAATGGACGATACCTCCAGCAGAGCTCGACAGCCCAAAGAGTCAATTTGATTTTAAAACCACACCAGTCTTCACATCGTGAACCAAGAGACTTGTCTTCAGTGAACATCACAGCAGTTCCTATACCGGACGGTATAGAATGGGACAAGATTGATTATGATATATTCGGTCCGACTGAACTTTTAAAACTTAAACATGTATTTAAAATTTCTTTAAGTGATATCATTACCTCCAGTACATTTTCTGATGATTGGGACACTGAAACTGTAAATGCTATGATGTCTGATTTAGAAAAAACTGCTGCATTTCCGAACAATTAAATGTTAGAAGGTATTTCAGACTATGATACATTGTACTGTTACCAACATTATGGTCATAATTTCTTGCACAAATCTATAACACCTAGAAATGTATTTGAATACCACCAGTGGGAACACTGCCCAACTCCTCCAAAAGGTAGTTCGCAAACTTTTGCACAGAAATTCACATACTTTTCAGGGTTCAACACATCTGACCCGAGGTCATTTTATTACAAAGTGGCAACAACATCAGCACAGAAAATTATGTTGACTAACACCAAACAGATTTACTCTGCTTCCTGTATGGCCCAGTTGTCTACACAGGGTTTCGACCTATGGAAGGACACTATAGATTTAAAATCAATCTGGGTTTTGAGGGACTGGCAAGTCCAGGGAACAGAAGCGCTATTTAGAGCATGCCTCATTCCACAGCTGAACATATTTCTGAATGAAACTGTGCAGCAGACATCCTATCTTGGACTAGCCAAGAATAAGGAACTAAACTCACCCGGGTATCCTACACCATCACAGATGGGTGGGGGGCAGAATTCAACTACACAAGGGGTAGGATTAGATGACATTCTCCAGTACAACAGATCAGATCCTATTTGGACGAAATGGCTGATTTGGCCCATTGACACAAATACCTGTCAACAGAGATTTATGAATACAACCGAAGGGTTTAGTATCCATAGGCCAGATACACGCTATGTACAGAGACAACACCCAGGGGTCGTAACATCCTATAGTGTTGGGAAGTTGTGCCTTGATTGGCTAGAGACCTCAACACTCACAGAAGTGAAACATCACTTGACCTTACTCACACCTGATGTGACCTTAGGGACTTTTTACTAGGCCCAAGGAAAACACGTCAGAAACGTTTCATATATGCTGGCATTTATGCCTACTATAATGAAAACTGGAAAATATCCCAACAGGAGGCCACAGAAAGAATACGGGAAATAGACCATAGTAACTTAGAGAAGGCATTAGCTGTAGTGGATAATGGGTTAACAACTTTGACCTCCAGAATTTACTCCTTAGGCAACATTGTGTCTTCGGCAATCGACATATTAGAACAAGACTTGGCCTTGTTACAACATGGGCAATTTCAGCTATGTTCTATTATGATGCTAAGCTGGACGCTGCAATCTCTGCGTGCAGGCTATGTGCCCTGGCGTTTCATAAAAACCACGTCTCTGTTTTCAGAATACAATCTGACTGATAAACAGACAGAAATGGCACAAAGGGGGCCAAATATACAATGCTGCGTATTGAGAAACTGGAAAGGTTACCAATCACTGTAGCCGAATCACCATCAACTGAATGGCTAATTCATGGCCAAATCACTCTGCCGGTCACTACGTTTCAGTTTCAATATTGCCTTGAGCAAAGGCAGGCAGGCAAATATGAAAAAATGGGTAAGGGATACATTAAGGAATCTTGGGAGTTACCATATAGATATCGATGCCGGAATGGGGATCGAGAAGTGTATCTGAGTGGTACAAACTGCAAGAACGCTTTAAGCAGTACTCTCATGTGTCAGGATATTTCACTACATGGAGCCTGTAACGGTTCAGTAGCAAACCTATCGTGTCACATGACTGGGACCCCAGCTGCAGTGATCACGCCAGTTTTCGAGCTGCTCTCGAATGAGAGTTACTTGATGCTAAATGGTCAAGGTTGCTGTGGGATGCTTCTGGGCGTCGCATATCTGGTCACTGTTAACTCCAGGGTTACTTGCTGTATGCAAGTATTGTTTCCGCCACTGAACACAGTCAGGGAGGTGCCGCTATGGCCTTCACTGAACTTTTCTTTGATACAATTTGATACTCTGAGCAGACTGCAAGCCATGCTTTTACAGCAACCTGTGCCCTTAACCTCCGCTCGAGAAACCTATGAACTTCAAGTTGCAAGGACCTCGACTGAGATACAGGCGCTTATACGTGCAAACTGCCCCTTTCATTTCATAGAAATGGTGGGACGTATCTTCAATATGTCTGATACGAGTGGTGTTGTACACCTATTTAAGACCATAGGGTCAGGACTGTTAAGCACCTTTCAGACAGTCCTCGGAGTAATCCCAAATTTTATACACTCCGTATTAGGAAGCGTATTTGGAGGACTCCCGCTTATCCTATTGCTGGTTGCAGGGGTCCTATTCATAATACTACTGCTACGCAATGGACGGCCCAATTCCCGAGGGAATGGCGAACATGCTCCTGGAGCGGAAATACCGTGAACGCATGGTACAACTTCTGGGCATTTCTTGCCTGCGAGAACTCAATGCCTCCTGGTTTCTATCCTTTCGACCAGTCTGGGTAGACTGCATCTTACCTGTTCTTCGATGCCTGCTTTGCGGAGAAGAATGCACGTTGGATCTTTGTCTAACATTTCCATCAGATGCACCTCCGGACACGGATGCAATGCTGGACCCCCTAAAGGCCCATGCTCTGCGTTGTCCCCAGCGGCTTCCGATTCTGATGAACGCATTCCTGGAGAATCCACAGGTGCCGTTTGCTCCTGCTGGGTTAGGTGACTCCTCCTCAGGCACCCAGGTAACAACTGCCGCACAAGCTGACCGACTGTTGGCAGTGCTACATACCATCTATGTGCGATTGACGTTCTCTGTGAGGCGTTGGATTTGTCATCTGCAGTAGCTAACAATAATGTTGTGCTTCCCAGCCAGGACACTTAATCTCGAATTGGCTCATCGCGTCCTGGGAAAGAATTCGGCTTCTCCACTCGTTCTCATAATAAACGAGCACATTTGGAACATTTCCTAAATTGACACTTTCGCTTAAGAAAAGCATGGCCTTCTTTAGCTTTGAGTGACGCAACTTGTATAGAGAAACAAAATAGACATTTCTTTTTTAGTGGCAATTGGAAGTAGCTGAATTATAACATTTTTGAATTTTTTTTTTTGCAATTTTAAAACCATGTTTTTACTTGCTTTTAAAATGTTTTTAAATTGTCCAGATTTTAAGTATGGTCATTGTCATCCTATTCGGAAGAGGAGTGGGTGTTATGTCCCGTATAGAGGCCCTAATGTAGACCCGTTCATACATGCCCTAAAATGGACGTATTCGTATTTGCCCTAATACGGTCATACTCGTACTTGCCCTATTATGGTCAAAGCCGCATATGCCCTATTATGGTCATAACTGTACATGTCCTATTATAGTCATGCTTCCTTATATAAGCATGATCTTTCACCTACATTGGTCCTCGCTAGTACACAATGAGCTCTGAGGGCTTAACGTTATCTAGTCTGTGGTTTTGAATACAGCAGGGTTTTTCCCAAACACAGGCCCACACTGTACTCATCAATTATGCATGGCTCTCTAGGAAAAAACCACCTGCATAATATATATGTACAAAGTTCACCCCTGACATCTTCCTCACGCCTAACAAGGGCCAATACAAACCATACGAAGCAACTAGAGTCTTCAGGGTATAAATACACCACATCTTACCCCGGTAAGACAGAGGGAACCGAGACTTCCATGCTGACACACTGACCAGAGACGCTGAGGCTCCTGAATGCAGTCGCTCCAGCTCACAGCGGTCTAACACAGCCCTTGCGGGGTGTCCAACTCGAGACCAGGACGGGGTCCCACACTCTCTCTATTCAGGTATGGGGGTTTGACTAAATCCTAGAAGGATTCTTGGCTCTTAGGCTTTTAGACCTACACATATGCTAGGTACACTCAGGTGCATCTAGTTAGGCATCATAGGAGTACGCGCACTTGCATAATGCTTTTTATATTCATGTATGTACTCATGATTATTGCAATATGGTAGAACTGTTCTATCCCTTCGCTTTTATCGTACTGCTGATAATATATCTCTGCTATTGTATGCTGGTTACTGCAGCAAATATATTTTACACTAGAATAACAACTGTTCAATAAATACTTATTGAAACGCCCAGACTGTTTATTCTGTGTAACTCTCTGAGACAAACCGAATAAGTAAGCACGAGTGACTGAGCGAAAGGTAGTACATTGATTCCACGATTCTGAGGAATTTGGGTTGTCATGGTCTAAGGTTGCCAGAAACTAATCTCTCCCCGATAAGAGGAGATTCTAGTGGCACTGTGAGCTAGCTAATGCAAATCAGGCTAACATACGCGGTGGGGGTGCACAGAGCCAGTCAGTCACCAAGCCCACAGTTTATGTTATCCAAACGCGCAGGTCCTGCATGGGTACTATAGGAACTACACGACACTACCAAGCAGAAACATGAAGCCGATAGCAACACAGGGAGGGAGGGATGGGAACTCATGTGGCGAGGAAGACTATACTCGGAGTAATGAAGATTACCGGTAAGTAACCGGGGCATTACCTCCCCGTAAGTCTTCCTCGCCACATGATTAACGAAGTGAGCACATACCCAAGCCAAGCGGCTTCATGGAAACTCACAAGAAACCATGGAGAGGAAGGAGATGTCACAGAAGCCTGACAAATCCAAACAACACAGAGGAATGGACGAAACCACCCAAAAGACCGGCAAACACAAGCCAGAAGAACCAGCCCTGAGAACGGCCACAGTGAAACCCCTTCGTAGAAAGACCAATCAAGATCAATGGTAAAGAGCCAAGCACACGTGCGGAGAGAACTAGGTCACAGTCCGACAATCCCCCTGAAAGACACCCCCGTGAACGAAGCCCAAGACACCGAGAGAGCCCGGGTGGACCGACCCCGAACCAGGGCCGACCACCCAAGACCCCCGAGACCCGAAGGCCAGTAAGAAAACCCGCCGGAGCCAATGGCCAAAAGCGGACCAAGAAAGCACCCAACCAGACCGCAAGGAGCCAAAAGCAACAACAACAGGCACAACAGAAAGAAGCAGCCCGGGCCAAACGACACCCAGACCGCCCGACGGACACCCAAAAAGCAAGGGGGAAGAAACAGCCCCAGGCCCCGGAACTGAAGGAAAAGAGGTCAACACCCCCAACGCGACCAACAAGACGCCACAGCAGCAAAAAGACGCAGCCTGACCCAAACACATCAACACTGCATGTCAGGCCACCAACAGCGAGAGAGCAGAATCCTCCCCAATGCCACCGACCGGAGAGAAGGAGGAAACAAAACCCACCGGGCCCAGCGGACAACTGAGGGGACCGAGGGCAGAAGCCACACAAAATGGACCGGCAGGAACCGAAAGACCGGATGAGAGCGCAGAAAGGAAACCAGCACCCCAATCCGACCGTAAACAAGACGGCCACCCAAACCTCACCAACAAGGCATGAAAACCGGCAGGCCATGGACCCCAGCGGCACAAACGGATCACAGCCCAATGGAGAGCCCAGGAAGGTGCAAGGAAAACAGCCACAGGGAGCCGCAGAAAACAACACCGAGGCAACCCGGCCACCAAAGGACCAAAACCGGAAGCAAGTGGATAGCCCGCAAGGCCACCAGGGAGCCGGAAGAGCAGAAGGGTCCAGGACCAGGAAGGTATGAGAACACCCACCACGGGGCCACAGAAGCACCCCAAAGGCGAGAGAAAACAGAAGATCCGGGTGAAAGGAGCCCCACAGCAACGCCATCACTACCATCAGGGAGAAACCTCGAGCCAGCAGGCACCAACACCCAAGAGCTAGGGTCGAAGAAGAAGAGGATGTAGAACCTCCACCGGAATCAGGGGACCTCACAAAGGGGAAGGAAGAACCAGGACGGCCAGCACCCCCGGGCCGCCAACCCCCACAGCAGTGGACAGCAAGGGAGACGGACCCAGGCGAGCACCACCAATAGAATCAACGCCCCGTCCAGGCCAAACAAGCCCAGAACCCGAATGAGCAAAGGGAACGGAGGAAAAGCGCAAACCCGGAGCCCGGTCAACGGGAAGACAGCACCACCAGTCACCGAGCCCCCGGACACGGGAGGAGCGAACAGAAGAGAGGCAACGAGCAGGGACCCATTGCGCCCCTGCTGAGACACGAACCTGGACCCCCAGAAGAGAGGCAGACCGCCCTAGCAGGTAGGCCAATTCTACACTCCCGAGGAACCAGGCAGAGCCACCGCCGGGAACCCAAACCGGGCCCGGAACAAAGGGAACACAGCCACCCATAGGGAGACGGATGCCAAGGGAGGAAAAACCCAGCACCAGAGACACCCCATGCAGCACCCCGACCCTGGGAGAGAAACCGCCATGAGCGCAATCCCAGCACCCCCGCCAAGTACAGAACAACTGTGTCAAAGAGTCAACGGGAGCGATCCCATCAACCCCCCTGGAGAACGAGACCGGCGAAAAAACTGACCGGCCCAGAAACACCCGCAGGGCCGGGCAAACCCCGGACAAACCAAAGGAATGGTCAACAAAACGGAGAGACGAGAAACCCGATAGCAGGGGGACCAACCGACCCCACAAAAACCGGGAACTCAAGCCACTGCCTCCGACCCAAAGGCCGGCAAAGGCCACAACCACCCGGGAAGGGGACACCAGAAAAGGAAGACCGCAGGACGAACCCACAGACAGGGCGGGACGGAGCCGTGCGCCCGGCCCGTGACCCAGAAGAAGGGGAAGAAGCGGGCACTACCAACAACTAACCCAGACCGGACCAACCCCGTGGGGACACAACCAACGGCCGAACGGAAACTGAGGGACAAGGAGACCACCGGGACAACCGAAGGCACCCACAAGGGAACCGAGGAAGATGGTGGCAGGAGTTGACCCTTGTCCTGTGTGAGCCTGTGCCACCAGAGGCACAAGACGTACCATAGAGCTATAGCTCCTTGGTAGACCAGAGGAGCAACAGGTAGAAGCAGAAAGCAACACCAGTACCCCCAACCACGGTACCCAAAACCCAGTGGGGCAGAAGACAAACCAAGGGGGAGCGCCCGGCACCAGAATAGCATGCCCCCACACTGAAACAGGCCGAGACCATGAGAGGAAGGGGGACAGGCCCCTAGCCGAACACGGGAGGACCCGAAAGACAGCCAACAGCGCCACAGCAAGCACCGGTAAATCGACCAACCGTAGCAAAGGCGCGAGTCGAATCCCCGCCCTGATACAGCAGAGGCCACCAAAAGGCAGCAGCCCAACCAACGATCAACCGCCATCGGGCACGAGCAGGCGAGCCCCACAACCAAAAACAGGTGGCAGCAGGGTGGCAAGGACGAAGGCAGGAACCATGATCCTGAGACAGAGGCCACCCAGCGCGCAAGGAAAGGCAAAAGACGGCCCCCCAACAGAGCCCCAGAAGCACCGCATGAACCAATACCACAAGCGGGGTATGAGAGCAGACACGAGCAGGGCGGGATGGACACGGGCATAAAGACCACCGACCTAGGGATCCCGAGCATATCTCGGAACCCTTGTCCCGTGAGATCCTGTGCCACCAGAGGCACAAGACAGACCAGTGAGCCCTACAAACAGGAACAGGACGAAAGGGCACGCTCAAGCAGAGCCCGAAAACCAGCCAACAGGGCCACACAAGGAGGCGGGGCAGAAGACAGGAGCCGGAAACGAGGAACTGCGCACCCAAGCTCGGTGGAAAACCAAACCTACCCGCCACCAGACACCCATAGGGCGACGGGCCCCCACGCGCAGCACCACAGGGACTCACAGGCATGCACCATGGACGGAGGAACAGGCGTAGGGTGCCGCACGCACGGCCGGAGAGACGGACAGCTAGGGGGCGAGAGGAGGGCGCCTGAGATAACAGTGCAGCAGAGGGGAAGACAACAGGAGCAAGCCCCAAGGAAAAAACAAGCGCCATGAACTGACTCCACCGAGACAGCCCTGAACACCGGGAAGCTACACTGTGGGGGTTCGCATGCTGACCCTGAGCCAGCACCAAGACCCGGGCCAAAGGCAGGTCCAAAAAAAACCCCAGGGACAGAGAGTGGCCACCGAGGCGGGCGGAAGGTATACCGGTGTCGCACCCAGAATCAGAGGGATAGCAACTGAGAGGCAATAACGGTGCCCACTCAACAACAAACTTGCCAACATATAGGCAACTCAGCCATGACATATCCAGAACGCCGATACAGAAGTATACGACGACACAGACCATAGACGGTCTTTACGCCCCCACCTAGACAAAGAAGCCACGCTTAACACGGCCGCTCGCAGGTCTAATAACAGAAACAATGTAAAGTAACACACTGTGAGACTATATACCGACACCACAGCCTGGCCGGACGCGACCGGCCACCAAACCCCGGCAGAGGAGAAGAAAAAAAAAAAAGGAGGAAGTGCAAGGCGAATCCGAAACTGCTCCGGAACATGGAGACAAGCAAAACCGACGGAAACCCGGCCCCAAACCGGGAGGCCAGCCGTAAGCATCTCCGAAAAAGCCAACAGGCCGCGACTACCCACCCAGGGACACAACCCATGATCAGCATGTCAGCGGCAGACGGCAGCAAGAAGCCCGTATCTCACTGAGCACCATTGTCGGCTGCACACGGAACCCTGAGACAACACGACCAGACCCGACAGCATGCATACACAGAAAAACACCACTCCGATAGAGAGCCCTGCACCTGTGAGAAAACCGCAGCTCGGGAAGCCGGACGAGCCCAGCCCCGCCCCTCGGATGCTGGACTAGAAGCTCGGCTGCCAGCGGCCCCTCGCCCCGTAGCAAGACCTGCGAGAAAATTCCTGCCGGAGAGGCCAGAGGCCCCTCGAAGAGGCCGGAGGAACAAGCCTGCGCCAGGCCAGGGAACTGCCACCGTCCCGGCGACCAGCAGGTAAGCCCCTTGAGCCCCGAGTAGGCTGGAAGCAAAACCCAAAGTCAGCGGGCCTCTGCAGCAGCCCGTGTGAATGCCAGCCTCCGCGGGACACAGCGGCGGTCGCAGTGAGGCAAACTCACTCAGATCAGAAAAACTGGTGCGCGGCCGGAGAGCGTAGCACGGTCCGCCAGGCCCCCCGCCCAATACCCATGACCATAGCCAGTAACAGGCACCACTCTCGCCGGGACGCCCCCCCCCCCCAGTGTAGACACTGGAGACATGGGGAAGCCGCCCCACTCGTTAGCGCAAAGTGTTCATAAAAACCAAGCCCAGAAAACCGGAGCAACCTACGGGAGGTTTGGGCACAAACAATGTCAGCAAATCCATAGTCTGCACGGACGGGGGGTCAGAAGGGGCCGCTAGGCAGAGCCCCAGACCACCCCGGTCGCCCCCCTGTAAACCCTTGGCTCGCTAAGGCAGAGCCTAACCGGCCCTGACAAGATACCGGGGGAAGGAAATGGGGAAGGGTCCCAGATCCTACGGGCCCGCTAGAGCAGGACCACCAACCATGGACCCATGTACCTGCTACAGCAGGAACCACTTACCTGAAACACGCTCTGGAGAATCTGCAGCGCAGAACCAAAAAAACAGGCTGAGGGTTGGGCCGGCCCTCCTCTTATAGAGGTCAGGGGTGATAGGGGTCGGCCATGTTGGGAAGGGATGGGAGGCTAACTTTTGCTTTGGAGGGTTCTGGTGTGGAGCTGAAGCTCACTTCGTTAATCATGTGGCGAGGAAGACTTACGAGGAGGTAATGAGTGGTGGTGTTGTCTGCCCAAGCCAATCCAGGCGCTGATGTAACTGTAGGAGCAGCATCTGGATTCGCTTAGAGACGTGGTACAGGGTTACTAGGGGCGTCTGCTGTATGTGCAGCACATGACACAGTGCGGGAATGGGAGGAGGCTGTCCTTTTCGTGCGGCACGAGGAGAGTTAGGCCGCAGCGTTGGTGGTACAGTAATGATATGCTGGATGGATTGATTTGAAAAGAACCTGCTTTGCTTCTTCCACACGGGTAAATTGAAGTTTGTGAGTTTGGTGACATTGTAAAAAACATATTATACGTGTATTCAGTGCACGTTATTGTGCATATCATTTTAAGCACCCATACAGTGGCGCTCGAAACAACATGCATTGGTCAGCTCAATCGTCCTCATTTTACTAAACCGAGAAGGGTAAACGCTCGGCGGATTGGCCCTGTCCATACTCAGCTAAGTGGCTGTGGAAATGAATCCTTAGTCTATAATAATCTAATTCCAAATTCCTTGCATGGTGTTCATGCCCTGTCTGAGAGAGTTTGGAAGCTTGGTCGATGGTCAGAGGAAAGGCCCTGATAGCGTGGATGTTGGGGGCAGGTGAAGGTGGTTGATTCCTGCTCTCAGCTCAAGGCGAAGTGGGGTCTGAGATTACCAGAAGTTGCTTCACTCCCTGCCACTTCTGGGAGGCATTGCATTATTGTTTTAGTTTCTGTAAGAAGGTTACAGTGGGAAACTCATGATTGCCCGCAAACGAAGGGTAAGTTCTCAATTTCCGTATTTAATGATGCTTTCTATCAAAACAGAGAAACACAGTCAAGAGCATGTTTGCGTGAACTGAAAGAAACAGAATATATGGAATTTTACAACAGCTGCAATCAAGGCCCTCTGGGCAGTTCCTGGTGAGATTAAAGACTGGTGCCAGGGTGCTGCGAACAGTTTATTTTTTTACTAATAGGGAGAAGTTAACTTCCTGCGGCAAACTTTTACCAGTGCGAGATTAACTGTTGTCTGAAGGGCTCCTTGTCAGATTGGAGGGCTGGTGTAAGTGCATTGTTAATAACATCGCGTTCTAGGAATTATGTGCAGAAGTTATATACCTGTAGCAATAGTGGCCGGGCTTATGTTCATGATAGTTGATTTGATGGATCACTGGAACGCTCCTTGTGAAATAAGGAGAGCTGGCGTGCAAAAGGATGGTCAAGGTTTTTATTATACCTGCAGAGTTACGCGGTGCAGTGAAGAAGAGATTACAGGGAGGAGGGATTGCAGGACTAAAGCACTGGAGTCGAAGGATACCACAGAAGGCTGATGGTCCAGAGAGGAAGAGCATTGGGAGAAGAGGGAGCACACAAGCAATGTAAAGGTGTCAAAAGATAGCGCAGGAGACTTCGGGCACAGGCCAGAGCAGGGGAGAGAGCACACAAGCAATGTAAAGGTGTCAAAAGATAGCACAGGAGACTTCTGGCACAGGCCAGAGCAGGGGAGAGAGCACACAAGCAATGTAAAGGTGTCAAAAGATAGCACAGGAGACTTCGGGCACAGGCCAGAGCAGGGGAGAGAGCATACAAGCAATGTAAAGGTGTCAAAAGATAGCGCAGGAGACTTCTGGCACAGGCCAGAGCAGGGGAGAGAGCATACAAGCAAGGTAAAGGTGTAAAAAGATAGCGCAGGAGACTTCTGGCACAGTCCAGAGCAGGGGAGAGAGCATACAAGCAAGGTAAAGGTGTAAAAAGATAGCGCAGGAGACTTCGGGCACAGGCCAGAGCAGGGGAGAGAGCATACAAGCAATGTAAAGGTGTCAAAAGATAGCGCAGGAGACTTCGGGCACAGGCCAGAGCAGGGGAGAGAGCATACAAGCAATGTAAAGGTGTCAAAAGATAGCGCAGGAGACTTCTGGCACAGGCCAGAGCAGGGGAGAGAGCATACAAGCAATGTAAAGGTGTCAAAAGATAGCGCAGGAGACTTCTGGCACAGGCCAGAGCAGGGGAGAGAGCACACAAGCAATGTAAAGGTGTCAAAAGATAGCGCAGGAGACTTCTGGCACAGGCCAGAGCAGGGGAGAGAGCACACAAGCAATGTAAAGGTGTCAAAAGATAGCACAGGAGATTTCTGGCACAGGCCAGAGCAGGGGAGAGAGCACACAAGCAATGTAAAGGTGTCAAAAGATAGCGCAGGAGACTTCTGGCACAGTCCAGAGCAGGGGAGAGAGCACACAAGCAATGTAAAGGTGTCAAAAGATAGCGCAGGAGACTTCTGGCACAGTCCAGAGCAGGGGAGAGAGCACACAAGCAATGTAAAGGTGTCAAAAGATAGCGCAGGAGACTTCTGGCACAGGCCAGAGCAGGGGAGAGAGCATACAAGCAATGTAAAGGTGTAAAAAGATAGCGCAGGAGACTTCTGGCACAGGCCAGAGCAGGGGAGAGAGCACACAAGCAATGTAAAGGTGTAAAAAGATAGCGCAGGAGACTTCTGGCACAGTCCAGAGCAGGGGAGAGAGCACACAAGCAATGTAAAGGTGTCAAAAGATAGCGCAGGAGACTTCTGGCACAGTCCAGAGCAGGGGAGAGAGCATACAAGCAATGTAAAGGTGTCAAAAGATAGCGCAGGAGACTTCTGGCACAGTCCAGAGCAGGGGAGAGAGCACACAAGCAATGTAAAGGTGTCAAAAGATAGCGCAGGAGACTTCGGGCACAGGCCAGAGCAGGGGAGAGAGCATACAAGCAATGTAAAGGTGTCAAAAGATAGCGCAGGAGACTTCGGGCACAGGCCAGAGCAGGGGAGAGAGCATACAAGCAATGTAAAGGTGTCAAAAGATAGCGCAGGAGACTTCGGGCACAGGCCAGAGCAGGGGAGAGAGCATACAAGCAATGTAAAGGTGTCAAAAGATAGCGCAGGAGACTTCTGGCACAGTCCAGAGCAGGGGAGAGAGCATACAAGCAATGTAAAGGTGTCAAAAGATAGCGCAGGAGACTTCTGGCACAGTCCAGAGCAGGGGAGAGAGCATACAAGCAAGGTAAAGGTGTAAAAAGATAGCGCAGGAGACTTCTGGCACAGTCCAGAGCAGGGGAGAGAGCATACAAGCAATGTAAAGGTGTCAAAAGATAGCACAGGAGACTTCGGGCACAGGCCAGAGCAGGGGAGAGAGCATACAAGCAATGTAAAGGTGTCAAAAGATAGCGCAGGAGACTTCTGGCACAGGCCAGAGCAGGGGAGAGAGCATACAAGCAAGGTAAAGGTGTAAAAAGATAGCGCAGGAGACTTCTGGCACAGTCCAGAGCAGGGGAGAGAGCATACAAGCAATGTAAAGGTGTCAAAAGATAGCGCAGGAGACTTCTGGCACAGTCCAGAGCAGGGGAGAGAGCATACAAGCAATGTAAAGGTGTCAAAAGATAGCGCAGGAGACTTCTGGCACAGTCCAGAGCAGGGGAGAGAGCATACAAGCAATGTAAAGGTGTCAAAAGATAGCGCAGGAGACTTCGGGCTACAGGCCAGAGCAGGGGAGAGAGCATACAAGCAATGTAAAGGTGTCAAAAGATAGCGCAGGAGACTTCTGGCACAGGCCAGAGCAGGGGAGAGAGCATACAAGCAATGTAAAGGTGTCAAAAGATAGCGCAGGAGACTTCTGGCACAGGCCAGAGCAGGGGAGAGAGCACACAAGCAATGTAAAGGTGTCAAAAGATAGCGCAGGAGACTTCTGGCACAGGCCAGAGCAGGGGAGAGAGCATACAAGCAAGGTAAAGGTGTAAAAAGATAGCGCAGGAGACTTCTGGCACAGTCCAGAGCAGGGGAGAGAGCATACAAGCAATGTAAAGGTGTCAAAAGATAGCGCAGGAGACTTCTGGCACAGTCCAGAGCAGGGGAGAGAGCATACAAGCAATGTAAAGGTGTCAAAAGATAGCGCAGGAGACTTCTGGCACAGTCCAGAGCAGGGGAGAGAGCATACAAGCAATGTAAAGGTGTCAAAAGATAGCGCAGGAGACTTCGGGCACAGGCCAGAGCAGGGAGAGAGCATACAAGCAATGTAAAGGTGTCAAAAGATAGCGCAGGAGACTTCTGGCACAGGCCAGAGCAGGGGAGAGAGCATACAAGCAATGTAAAGGTGTCAAAAGATAGCGCAGGAGACTTCTGGCACAGGCCAGAGCAGGGGAGAGAGCACACAAGCAATGTAAAGGTGTCAAAAGATAGCGCAGGAGACTTCTGGCACAGGCCAGAGCAGGGGAGAGAGCATACAAGCAATGTAAAGGTGTCAAAAGATAACACAGGAGACTTCTGGCACAGGCCAGAGCAGGGGAGAGAGCACACAAGCAATGTAAAGGTGTCAAAAGATAGCACAGGAGACTTCTGGCACAGTCCAGAGCAGGGGAGAGAGCATACAAGCAATGTAAAGGTGTCAAAAGATAGCACAGGAGACTTCTGGCACAGTCCAGAGCAGGGGAGAGAGCACACAAGCAATGTAAAGGTGTAAAAAGATAGCGCAGGAGACTTCTGGCACAGGCCAGAGCAGGGGAGAGAGCACACAAGCAATATAAAGGTGTAAAAAGATAGCGCAGGAGACTTCTGGCACAGTCCAGAGCAGGGGAGAGAGCATACAAGCAATGTAAAGGTGTCAAAAGATAGCACAGGAGACTTCTGGCACAGTCCAGAGCAGGGAGAGAGCACACAAGCAATGTAAAGGTGTCAAAAGATAGCGCAGGAGACTTCGGGCACAGGCCAGAGCAGGGGAGAGAGCATACAAGCAATGTAAAGGTGTCAAAAGATAGCGCAGGAGACTTCGGGCACAGGCAAGAGCAGGGGAGAGAGCATACAAGCAATGTAAAGGTGTCAAAAGATAGCGCAGGAGACTTCGGGCACAGGCCAGAGCAGGGGAGAGAGCATACAAGCAATGTAAAGGTGTCAAAAGATAGCGCAGGAGACTTCTGGCAGAGTCCAGAGCAGGGGAGAGAGCATACAAGCAATTTAAAGGTGTCAAAAGATAGCGCAGGAGACTTCTGGCAGAGTCCAGAGCAGGGGAGAGAGCATACAAGCAATGTAAAGGTGTCAAAAGATAGCGCAGGAGACTTCTGGCACAGTCCAGAGCAGGGGAGAGAGCATACAAGCAATGTAAAGGTGTCAAAAGATAGCGCAGGAGACTTCTGGCACAGTCCAGAGCAGGGGAGAGAGCATACAAGCAAGGTAAAGGTGTAAAAAGATAGCGCAGGAGACTTCTGGCACAGTCCAGAGCAGGGGAGAGAGCATACAAGCAATGTAAAGGTGTCAAAAGATAGCACAGGAGACTTCGGGCACAGGCCAGAGCAGGGGAGAGAGCATACAAGCAATGTAAAGGTGTCAAAAGATAGCACAGGAGACTTCTGGCACAGGCCAGAGCAGGGGAGAGAGCATACAAGCAATGTAAAGGTGTCAAAAGATAGCACAGGAGACTTCTGGCACAGGCCAGAGCAGGGAGAGAGCACACAAGCAATGTAAAGGTGTCAAAAGATAGCGCAGGAGACTTCTGGCACAGTCCAGAGCAGGGGAGAGAGCACACAAGCAATGTAAAGGTGTCAAAAGATAGCGCAGGAGACTTCTGGCACAGGCCAGAGCAGGGGAGAGAGCATACAAGCAATGTAAAGGTGTAAAAAGATAGCGCAGAAGACTTCTGGCACAGGCCAGAGCAGGGGAGAGAGCACACAAGCAATGTAAAGGTGTAAAAAGATAGCGCAGGAGACTTCTGGCACAGTCCAGAGCAGGGGAGAGAGCATACAAGCAATGTAAAGGTGTCAAAAGATAGCACAGGAGACTTCTGGCACAGTCCAGAGCAGGGGAGAGAGCATACAAGCAATGTAAAGGTGTCAAATAGATAGCGCAGGAGACTTCGGGCACAGGCCAGAGCAGGGAGAGAGCATACAAGCAATGTAAAGGTGTCAAAAGATAGCACAGGAGACTTCTGGCACAGTCCAGAGCAGGGGAGAGAGCATACAAGCAATGTAAAGGTGTCAAAAGATAGCGCAGGAGACTTCTGGCACAGTCCAGAGCAGGGGAGAGAGCACACAAGCAATGTAAAGGTGTCAAAAGATAGCGCAGGAGACTTCGGGCACAGGCCAGAGCAGGGGAGAGAGCATACAAGCAATGTAAAGGTGTCAAAAGATAGCGCAGGAGACTTCGGGCACAGGCCAGAGCAGGGGAGAGAGCATACAAGCAATGTAAAGGTGTCAAAAGATAGCGCAGGAGACTTCGGGCACAGGCCAGAGCAGGGGAGAGAGCATACAAGCAATGTAAAGGTGTCAAAAGATAGCGCAGGAGACTTCTGGCACAGTCCAGAGCAGGGGAGAGAGCATACAAGCAATGTAAAGGTGTCAAAAGATAGCACAGGAGACTTCTGGCACAGTCCAGAGCAGGGGAGAGAGCATACAAGCAATGTAAAGGTGTCAAAAGATAGCGCAGGAGACTTCGGGCACAGGCCAGAGCAGGGGAGAGAGCATACAAGCAATGTAAAGGTGTCAAAAGATAGCGCAGGAGACTTCGGGCACAGGCCAGTGCAGGGGAGAGAGCATACAAGCAATGTAAAGGTGTCAAAAGATAGCACAGGAGACTTCTGGCACAGTCCAGAGCAGGGGAGAGAGCATACAAGCAATGTAAAGGTGTCAAAAGATAGCACAGGAGACTTCTGGCACAGTCCAGAGCAGGGGAGAGAGCATACAAGCAATGTAAAGGTGTCAAAAGATAGCACAGGAGACTTCGGGCACAGGCCAGAGCAGGGGAGAGAGCATACAAGCAATGTGCTAGAACCCATGGAGCCCAGGCAGCACAAAGGGTTGACTGGCTCGGAACTAGGGGGCATATTAGCAAGACCGGCGATAAAATTATCGCCGTTTTAGCGGCAGGAAACTGCCGCTAAAACAGCGATAATGGGCTTACTAATATGCGTTATAGAATTTCAATAGAAGCCCAGGTTAGATGTCCTGCACATCTAACCTGGGCTTCTATTGGAATTCTATAACGCATATTAGCAAGCCCATTATCGCCGTTTTAGCGGCAGTTTCCTGCCGCTAAAACGGCGATAATTTTATCGCCGGTCTTGCTAATATGCCCCTAGGTGAGATAAGGGGGAGCACAAAAACAGTAGGAGCTGGCAGGGGGGAGGATAGAGGCTAGGGCTCGAGAAGAGCCAGGGCAGAGAGAGATGGGCAGCCAAGTCAGAAAAACGAACAGCTATGTGGTTATACTGAATAAGCAGCTACCTACATCATTATCATATGAAATCTCTTTATTGATGTCATAATTACACTTTTACAATTGCTTTATTAACCTTCTTGCTTTCTCAAATATGCTTGAAAATGCACAGTTTGCCCACTCTTTTTTCAAAAATGTTTCCGGGGTAGAATCCCTTGAACACCCCTTGTGACGGTCAAGCTCGCTAAATACGCTCACTCGCAGCCGGACACTTGTCACGAACATTTACGCCCCATCCCTTTCAAATGTCACCAGCTGCCACTGACATTCACTCAGTAATACATATTACAGAGCATTTGCTGACCTTGCTCAAGTATACGGATTTAGGGTACAGGAAAACTTAACTGAAAAGACCTGTACTACTATAAAAACTCCAGCTTGGACTTCATCCTATCTTTGCCAGTGGATTATGCTGCTTCAGAATTCTGATACCTGTATTGTCCATGGCTCTTCAATTGCCTTGTAGTAGCAATATGTTTTCAATTAAAAGTTCCCTATGCAGCACACCAGACCTGCAGCTCATAGGAGCCACAATTTCTAAGAGAAAAAATCTTTCATGTTTTTTTGGCCCTTCTGTTGTTTTCTGTTCCTCAGAATAACATAACCAAATATTGAATATTCATTTTCTTCGTTTTGGTTCACTGTTTGTGGAATGGTGTTATGTACCTGCAAAGAAACCTGAGCAGAGCAATTTCTTTCACTGCAACTGTTGCAGACTCCTTGAGTAAGAGAGGATGGACATTAGTCTTCTAATCTCTTACTAACTGCCCTGATGATGATCCAACATGCACGAGTTTACTGCACCCATTGTTAAGACTGATGGACATCATCTCCACTGAAGCCTGCATCAAGCAGTGCTTTGTAGGTACTAAAGGAAGCTTACCATGCTTTGGGATAAAACACAGGTGCAATGCCTTCAGTGTACTCTATGGTCCTTGTAAGATTAGTATTGGGTGGATAAATACATTGCTATTGTAAAATAGTTTGTTGTAGCAATTTCTTTTCAGAGGTCCTCGTGTTAATTTAAAATATTTTTTGGGGTGTTTCTTTGTAGTGCGATCTCTGTAAAGGTATTCTGTCCATTCATGGTGGCCATATTGGCTGCAAATAGGTTTCATGGACGAGACAAAATATATTGGATTTGCTAATCCTTTGTAAAAGATGCAAATACACTCAGCCAATCACCCCAAAATCATACGTTTACCTTTGGGGGACCACTAAAGCCACCACAATAGTATATCTTCCAATCCAAAAGAACATTTTCGAAGCTGCAGTTGACTCACATTCATCTGCATTTTTCCCCTGCAGAGGTTGGGCACTCAGGCCCAGATACAAAGCTCATATGAACCATGTTTCCAGTGTAATTGAGAGATGCACTAAGACCAAACCTCGACAAGAAGCATTGTTGCTATTGGTCAACTCACATCTTGATCTCCTAGCTTCAGTTGTCTTAGGACCCAACTTTCCCTATTCCAGCTGCCTATCTGTCAGGACCACCAAAAAGAAAATAATGGGTAGGCTTGGAGTTATATAAAGAACCATGGAGCCCATCTGTGAAGGGTGCCGAAATGATTGTCAGTACATCTGTCTGTCCTGACTGTACCATGTTACAACTGGATATCCTTGGTTGTCACACCCTTCCACCCTTCTGTGATTATAGCCTTCCAAGACTTCAGTAATGATCTTTGCTAACAATCCACACAGTTGACTGGTAGGCAAGTTTGGATAAGTGTTCCGTTGGCAAACTGCGTCAGAACTGAATGAGCGATATGGGGCAGCAAAGGTTTGTAGAGTGAGGGGCATATTTACGAGCCCCTTGCACAGCTGTTGTGTCACTTTTTGAGAAGCAACGGCGGCACAAACCAACAAATCACATTTAAGAGGCCACTCAAAGCCACTTTGCGTGGCTTTGAATTGCGTCATAGATATGGAGTAAGGCAAGGCAGTGCAAATCGCTGTGTTGCCTTACTCTGCGCTAGTGAGGCGTTCCATTGGCATTACGGTGGGTGTTTCCACGCAACACCGACGGATTTTGACGCTTCCCCAGATTTACAAGGCCATGTAAACCTGGAGATGTGCCAGAACCTTACGCCTCCCTAGGGGAGGCGCAATGAGGAGAAATACCTTCATTTCTCCTCGTTTATTCCTCTTTCTATGTGAGCTGCATTCTGCAGAACACATAGGAAGAGGAAAAAGCCTCCCAGGATTGTTTTTGTACAGGAAGGTGCCCCTTCATGCAGTAAAACAATCCTGCATGCAACACAGGCCCCCTTGCACCATCGTGCAAGGGTGCCTGCATTGGCGCTAGGCTGTCGAAACAGCACTAGAGCAGGGGAAAAGACAGGAATGCACCATCTGCCATTGATATGGCGCATTCCTGCCTTTTTACTTTGACACAGGGCAGCCCAGCAAGGTGACTTGCTGTGCTTTCCTGTGCCAAATTCTATAAATATGCCCCTGAGCCCGCTCTCAGGTGAGAGAGGAGACAAGCAGAGTCAGATAGGGAAGAAGCATTGGACAGATTCTCTCCAGTGCATTCATAGGAGACATTGCAGACTAACTCGTAGCTGAGGTAGACCATTCTGTAAATAACACAAAGCTCGTTCTTACCCTTGATGCCCCATAGGGAACTGACTTTATATAAGTATTACAAAGGAAGCGCAAAATAAGAAGAAGTAGATTGGAATAAATTCACCCAGGTGCAAAGTCATGCACAGGTAGCATCAAAATCTTAAGGAGAACTAGAAGATAGGCGGTGAGGTCAACTTCACCCAAAACAACAGGAGTACTGTGGCTAACAGACCAGATAACCTTACATTGACCAAACATGGTTCAAAATTGAACTCATATTTGCAAGATCTTAAATGTGCTATTCCCCCTCAGAAAGTTGTCCATTTGCTTTATTCAAATATGAATATTTCTTCTTTCCTATTTGTATAGGTTTTGTCTATTGATATATTCTAAAAGTTTATAATACTAGACCTATAACTTTATGAATATTCCAATACCAGTTTACTTTGTGATGGATTAAAAAATAGCCCCCATTTTAGGGGCGTGGCAAGATGGCAAACGTGCTTTGATTGCACTCTCCAGCTATTCCTTCAGTACTCTGCCATCTGCTGCATCCAGTGTCGCCCCGGCAATGGGTGACAGGTGTGGGGCCATGGACTACCCCCCCCCCGCAGGAAGCCTAGCACTCTGTTTAGACCTGCGCCAGTGCTGTGGGGCGTCGACAGCCCGGGGAGCTCCTGTCGATTGCCACGTGGGGTTTGCCAGTCGAGCAGCATGGCACGGCCTCAGGACTAGGGCTGTCACTGGGCCGCAGTGGTGATCGAGGTGCTGCTCTCCTCACCCCTAATAGCACCTGGGACTTGAGGACCGGATCAAGACTGCTGGTGGGACTCCTCCTCCCCAGAATGAAGGAATGCTGCCTTGCCACGTGGGGCCTAATCCTGCCGGGCGATGCAGACTTGGACCTGATGCAGGCACCCCTGTCGTGGAACTGAGGTGAGAGGTGATGGTGTGGAGGGCCATTGCTGCGGCAGAGCAGCCCTTTGGCTGGATGGCGGATCATGCCCTGACACCCTGATGCACCCCAGGCGCCTTACTTCACTGTGGGGAAGGGTCTTGGGACCCATCTGGCACTGGGGGTGCAACTGGGGCCTGCTGAACAGCGAAGACACCCACACTTCCTACCCCCTCGGTCACTCACCAGGATCTGGTGTGTCTGGGAGCCTCCACTACCAGGGCAGAGTGGACCTCCTGAGGAAGCTGTCGTCTGGGTGCACCCTGCTATTGCCCGTCTGCCAGATTGCTCTCAGCTGACTCAGCCTCATCAGGCTGTCCTCGGCTGCTTGTGCTGCCCTCTGCTCTCTGGAGAAAGCGAGCCGAGTAGGACACATACCCTTTCGCCTCCTTGGAACCCCGACACTTGGGCTGGCTCCGTTCCCCAACTGCACCACATCATGGGGAAAGATATATGCCAGCTGGGACCCACCTGAACTAAAATTGGCCAGTTCACCCCTGACGCCACAGCGGGGGCGACAGGACTTCGTTAGGCCTCCCCACCATCCCAGTCAGTAGTAGAACCCTACTGCAGGCCATCTAGGCCTCCCAAGAAGTAGTTGAGCTGAGGATAGGGGAGGTCGAAGTGGATGTCTTCAACTTTCAGCAAAGTCTCCAGATACATCGCCCACAGAGTCACCGAGACAGAGGACACAATCTCCATGGTGGAGGACACCATTGTCTCCCTCATGTCCAAGGTGCACCAGCTGGCATCCCTTGCCACCACTCTCAAGAAGCACTCCTAACACGCAGATAACAGATCATAACTCGATCATTTGAGCTTTGTTGGCTTTCCAGAAGGCTCTGAATTCTGTGCATTTCTTGCACGACTGGCAGCAGTCATAGCGTGATTGAGAGAGCGCATAGATCACTGGCCAAGCATTTCTTGCTGGGTGCACCCCCCACGGCCCCTAATTGTTGGAATCCTCAACTACAGTGACAGGGATGACATCCTTCGAGAGGCTGACAGGATTGGGGAGTTGCAGCACCAGACAACCTGGATTATGATATTATCAGAATACACCAGGGAAACATACAAGCAAGCAAAAACTCAAAGCCCTCAACCTCCAATATTTGCTAAGCTTCCCAGCAAAACTTAAAGTAATCCAAAATGGCTGGTCTCACTTTTTCGACACCTCAGAGGTGGCGTGGGAATGGGCAACTGAGAGGCAGGCATGGCGGAGCCTTGAGTCAGACTGGGCTGCTTCCCCACAATCGAAGGCCCCCGCACGGCCCCTGGCTTCTGAGCCCAGATGGAGGTGATGCGCCGGATCGCGCAGAACTCGACAACACTCAGCAGACCCACCGGACAAGGCTTGCACGGGGCCTTCACCCCGTGGCCCTACGGCCTCACGGCCACAGGAGATGCCCCTACAGTTTGTGAGAGGCCCTGACCATGAGGCACCCCCAGAAATGTACATATTGAAACACCGAGGAGTGACCCATAGCGCTTCATGCACCACTATACCAATTACTACGCAATGCTAGCATCGATCACCGCTCCTCCGTTCACTGCAGGAAAGCCATCTTTCATACTCACCTTCAAGACTTTGAACTTTTTAATTGATTTATGTGTTAGGGTTTAGTTTTAGGGTGACAGATGCTTCAGGGGTACAAGTGTCAGGAGGGGATAGGCTGGATAAGGCTCCTATTTGTAATTTCTTTTTATGTTGTCTCACCAACAAGATGTCCAGGACATAAATTACACCCACAACATCCTGCAGCATTGTGGTGCCTACATGGCATGCCTGGTTTCCTCCTCTCATTAATTGCCACTCTGCTTGGTGGCAGCACTCCAGTATGAGACACCACCGCCCCCACGACATCACATACGGTGGTGACCTGGAATGTGAATGACTTTCTCGAATGCATCAAACGATCGGCAGTCCTCCGATATGCCCAGCAGCTCCACCCATCCATCCTTGTGCTACAAGAGATGCATCTTTTTGGTTCAAACTGCCCATTCCTGAAAACAGCTTTAATATGATAGTCTACCATGCAGGTTTTGCCATGGAGCTCAAGAGGTGTAGCAATATTACTGCACTAGTCCTTCTCACTCACAGTTACTCACACAATCATAGATCCTCTGGGTAGATACGTGGAGGTGTAGGGCCTACTTGAGAGATGTTCATACAATTTTCTTAGGGTACATGTCACGCCTCGCCTGCCCACCCAGAAATGCGCAGCAATTACTGAGACAATTCTTGCCTTTCTCGCTGGCACCACTGTCATAGGAGAAGATTTCAATGTCACACTCAACCCCAAAATAGACAACACGGTACCCACCACGCCCCACCATCAGGCAAGGGCGAAGCAACTCAAAGAGTGGTTGGAGCCCCTGGAAGACATCTAGAGGGTGTGGCACCCAGGTGACAGTATGTATACTACTATGTCAGCAGCACACATGATGCTCTCGCGGATAGAATTCCCCATGATGCCTGCTACTGACACCCTACATGTCACTGGAGTGGAGATTCTCCCTCAGGGTATCTCTGACCACTCGCCTGTAGAAATTCGCCTCAAGGCCCAAGAACACGCAACGCACTCCGGGCCTGATTCACAGAACTAACTTACGTGAAATACGTAAAGTTAGTGATTTTCGGTATTCACAGAATACACTTACCACTACTAACTTTATGTCCGCTCCCGGGCCGGAGATTCCGGCCCTGTGGCGGAATTTCCGTCTCTGGGCCGGAATCTCCGCCTCCGGACCGGAATACCCTCATTTAGGCCGTTTCAATGCTCAAACGGCCTAAATGAGGGTATTCCGGCCCGGAGGCGGAAATTCCGCCACAGGGCCGGAATCTCCGGCCCGGGAGCGGACATAAAGTTAGTAGTGGTAAGTGTATTCTGTGAATACCGAAAATCACTAACTTTACATATTTCACGTAAGTTAGTTCTGTGAATCAGGCCCTAGATGTGGAGTGTGGCACCTCAGTGCTTGGTTACACCAACATGACCGCAGCTCCGACATCCTTCCTGACAAATTACAGGTTTACTTCAAAACTAATTCCAGTACTGTGCCCTCTGCAAGCACGCTCTGGGCTACTAGCAAAGCCACTATATGTGGAATCGCCAAAGGCTACTTCTTCCGTACTGAAAGAAACCGAGCACAGGCAATATTAGACCTGCAGTCTGCATCGCCGCTCTTGAGCGCCAATGCACACTACATGACGCCGAGGTTGTGCAACGTCTGCTGATACTCACGAGATCCACTCGCCACCAAGTAGCGATGGAGGAGGCCTGGAAGTACTGGAGGGCTTCCACACAACCCGTATTTAATACAGAGACAAATTTAGCAAGCTCCTTTACAGGCTTCCTACTGGAGACAATGCTCGAGGATCATCTCCCATCCCCCATCCCCAAGACCAGTAGGCATCCTCTGCTCAGCCTCAGTGGACATCGCAGCAGCATTTGGCATGTTTTACGGTGCCCTGTCCAGGGCCTGTTTTACGGTGCCCTGTACAGGGCCTGCCCGTGCCCCTTATGCGAACAGAGGCAATACCTACTGGCAGACATACACCTTGTCCTCTGTGCAATGCATGGCCCTGGATAAACCTATCTCTGTGGAGGAAATCCACCAAGTCATATTGGAGTTGCAGTCGGAGAAGACCCTTGGCCTGGATGGCTACCCCCTAGAATACTATTGCAATTTCTGAGACATACCCTGCCCTTGTCTCCTTAGCCTGTACATGGAGGTGGCACAGGCTGGTCACGTCCCCTCGGAGCTTGACACAGCTATAACTGTGGTACTCTCCAAGGAAGGCCAACTTCTACCACAATGCACCTTGTATAGACCCATATCCCTCACCAACACAGAGGTGAAGATACTTGCAAAGAGATCGCCACGAGCCACAAACATGTTATATCCAGCTTGGTTAATCTGGACTAATGCAGATTTATGCCCAACTGGAGCACCCAACACAGCATTTGTCGATTGCACATAGCACTCGCCTAAGCCCACGAGCTGCTGGAGCCCTGTGCACTCCTACTAATTGACTTTGAAAAGACCTTCGATTCAATTGACTGGAGTTTCCTGAGATTGGTCCTAGAGCACATGGGCCTTGGCCCTTGTATCCATAGTTACATTGACATGCTCTATTCTCAGCCAAGGGCCCTATTGCTCATTAATGGCGTTCTCTCAGACTCCTTCCCCATTGGTAGAGGGACCCAGCAGGGGTGTCCTCTATCCCCCTTGCTGCTTGCTATTGCCATAGAGCCCCTGGCCTGCCTAGTGCGGTGTGACACCCAATGGCAAGGATGGGTATGGGTGAACTCCACCAAGGAGATAATCGCTCTATACATAGATGAAATCCTTCTCTACTTGGCAAACACACACCTAACGGGAACACGCTTTCTGAGCCTCCTTGAACTCTAAGAGGGGGGTTTGGGACTCAGGTGAATGCTGATAAGTCCTTATTGGTGCTGATTCTCAGAGGTAATACAAACACACATTTGCAAATACCATTGAGGCGACTGAGTTTCACATACTTGGGAATCCACTTTTAATTATTTTCCAAACTGACCTAGAGCCTCAGTATGACACACCTGGTCTCCGGCATGAAATCGGACGTTCAGCGCTAGGCCCCCTGCCACTTAACATACTGGGACATGTGGCCCTATTCAAAATGATGATCCTACCGCACTACTTCTACGTTCTCCAAAACTTTTCCTTTGCGATTCCAGACCAGTTGTTCAAGGACCTTACCTCTTTGGTCCGTACATTCCTCTGTGCAAAACTTTTGCCTCACATAGACTGGTCCAAATGCCGACAATGTGTGATGGTGGCATGGTAATGACATACTTCCAACTGTACTATAGGGTGGCGCAGCCGCTGGGTGACCGGAGGCTGGGCCGATGCCGCATACTGGGCTGAACTATCCCTGCTAGACCTGTATAGAGTCATGGGCCTACTCTATAGTGAGCTGCTTCCCAGACATCTTCCGGAAGTCACCCAAGTTATTTTGCTGACCTGTGACTCTCAGCTCTATGGGGTTACATGATAAGATTACTCAGCATACTCCACTGTGGAGAGGTTGCTGCTTCAGCACACTTCTCAACTTCAGTATTTCCAGATGTTTGACAACATTTGCTTCACTACGCTAGGTGATGTTTGGCATGGGAATCACATTAAATCCTTCCAAGATCTCCAGACACAATTTGCTGCGACTAAATCCCAATTTCATAAGTACTTACAGCTTCGACACACCCAGCGCACCAACCAGGACTCCCCAGACACGCTTCCCAAGTACAATCCGTTAAAGGCCCACCTGGTAATGGGCAAACTGTAACGAGGTGGAATATCCTGCCTTTATCGCACCCTGATCAACAATGCACCAGACGCCTTCACACCCCTGAGCGGTAATGTGAGAACTGGGTTGGGTCCTTAGATGACGCTGACTGGCAACTTGCCCGCATGTCTCCCTGTGAAATCGCTATGTCTACTTGCCTGCAAATGATACAACTGAAATATCCCCTCTGCCCTTACCTCATCCCCCTCCAACTTTGGCAGGCTGGAAAGATGCCTTCCCAAATTGCTTCCGCTGCTCCGCCAAGGAAGTGGATTTGTTTCACATGACATGCCCATTGATTGCCGACTATTGGAATGGAGCGATATCCTCCCTGTTCGGAGTCCTGGGGTATGTAATCACATTGACACCAAAGGAAGCATTATTGGGAATTGTATATGACCTGGGGCATACTAGGGGAGAGCGTTACCTTATTGGGATGGCCACTGTGATTGCCAAAAGAGACATTTCCCTTAGATGGAGAATGGCAAACACGCCGCACATTGGCCGAATAGAGGTCAGGGATTGGCTGGTGTGTAACTCTGGAAGCGCCTATCTATGAGGCGTGCAGCTGCCCCCGCAAGTATGAGCATATACAGGGGAAATGGTTGAACCACTATGGGCTGCTGCCTACCAATGTTGATGACTAGATATGTAATTGTATAGAATATGGGTGCACAGGACTATTTTAGCAAATTACGTTGTTAATGTTTTGAAAAAATCAAATGTTTCGCAAAAATCAATAAAATTGGTTACAAAAAACAATAGCCCCCTTTTTAATGGACATGGGTGGTTTTGACAATTTGATATCATGGATAAATAAAGCTTTTAAATAAAGTGACTATACAATCTGGAAATGGCATGGGGAGAGTGGATGGCATGCAGAACAAGCACCGACTAGGCTAATTGTTTGGCTTTTATAGTGTAAAACAATACTGTGGTGATAATGAGTTGTTCCTTAAGTGGTCTGACAATTTAGTTTTGCAGTTACTAATGTACTTGTTCTGAATGGGATAATCAGGCCATAGAGGTAATTAGCCATGCATCTCACTCACTATGTACGTTCAGACCCCAGTTCAGACCCAGCCATATGCAAATCAGTCTTGACCCTGTTCCTTATGGGAACAGTCCAGCCCGAACTGCCAAGCCAGGTCTTTCCTAAACCGGAAACAAGCTTCCTGGGACCGGTTTCGGGGTAACACCCCTCATCAGCCAGGCTAGCTTTAATCTAGTGGCAAAGTGAGCAAGGGACCGATGTCTGGGCTTACCCTTCCCTGTCTGAACTGGGGTGGCGAAGTGAGCTAAAGAATGTTGATGGATTCAACCCAAGTCTGTGACTGGGGGTGAGGGTCTGAAAAGCTTCAGCGCTCCGTCTATCATCTCCTTGTGTTTGCTTTGTGCGCCCTAAGTTGGCAGGGTATGCCCAGACGTGGGTCCCTTGTTCCCTTTGCCACAGGATTCAGGGAAGACTGGCTTGGCAGTTCAGGCTGGACTGTTTCCATGAGGAACAGGGTCAAGACTGATTTGCATATGGCTGTGTCTGAACTGGGGTGGCTAAGGGGGCAAAAGAATGATGATGGATTCAACCCAGATCTCTGACTGGGGGTGAGTGTCTGAAAAGTTTCAGCGCTCCGTCCAACATCTCCTTGTGTTTGCTTTACATTTAAAGTTATTTCATTATTACATGTTTCACAATAAGCAAAGTTCTTGCTCCAACTAGACTATTTGGTTTTCAATCTTATTTACTGGCATTGGAGAATCATGTATAGTTCAAAGCCATCATATAATATCAAATCCATCAACAATAACTACTTCACTTAGTCCTGTGACCACAATGTAACATGCAGGTTTACACAGTATTCACTTCCTCTGCTAACAGAAAGTGCAGAAAACCTCTGTGGTTCCTAATGGATCCCAAAGGGAGAGATCACAGATGGAGCTCGAGGATCAGACAGAAACACTTTGCATTGTAACCTAGGAATTTACCAAGTCCCCACTCCCTGTAACTCTTCAAACAACATCATTGTCCCTCCCCTCTTTATCAGGAGCATGAACAGTCCTCCCAGGAAAAGCCTCATTGAAAACGTCTACATTAACTTTACTCACCGCTTCTCAACTCTGCAGGTACGGGTTCACCTGCACTCTCCAGAATGAACAAAGAGCCTCATTCCGAGTTCCCTAGTAGACTCCGCAGTGAGAGAACTCTGGGGCAGATTTACAAGCCCCTTGCGACACATTTGTGCCGCCGTTGCGTCACTTCTGTGACGCAGCGGCGTCGTAAACAATGCGCCACGTTGCGACATATTTTCAACGTGACACATCTAGGGAGATGCGTCACGTTGTAAAGCCCTGCGCTACATTATACCTGCGTCAGGTATAATGTATGCAGGGTGGGCGTTCCGTTGCAAGAAAGCCTCGTAAAAGTGACGCAGGTGTAAGGAGTGATGCAGCATGATAGGTATGGGCCGCCCCTGAGCATTGCTGGAGT
Organism: Calotriton arnoldi; assembly: GCA_963921515.1. NCBI lineage: Eukaryota > Metazoa > Chordata > Amphibia > Caudata > Salamandridae > Calotriton > Calotriton arnoldi. The sequence goes on from CAWUFW010002360.1 coordinate 2,157,390, forward strand.
TGCGTCGCGCTTGCGACACGACTCCAGCAATGCGCTGCCCTTACGACAGAAGATGTGACACGCATCTCTCTATCCATGCGCCACGGTGCGCCGCATTGTAAATGCGACGCATCCGTGGTGGCGCAAGGGTATTTTTGCGTGTCGCATCTTGACTGGTGCATCCCTGCTAATATGCAGAGATGCCCCAGTCCTTGTAAATCTGCCCCTTAGTACATAAAAAGGTAGGACAGGCCAATCTTTTTATGTGTGGAGTTCTGTGCCCCATCTGCGGAGTCTCCACAGTCGTGAGCTTACTATTACCTCCTAGTTTGTGACACAAAAAAAAAAAAATTAAACGTAGACAAAAGTGTAGCATTACCTCTGTGAATCAGGCCATCAGTGACTTGTGCTTTCAAAATTTGACGGTTCCTAATATTGTGCATCATTAAGCATCATTGAATTTCGAAGTGACAATTGCTTTTTATGTGCATTTCAGTTACACTTGGTTGAACAAATACACTTGTGAATGTTGCCCTCTCTCAATCTTGAGAATATAGATGCCAAAGTTCAGATGTATCAATATGTATTGATATTAGCTCAGAGCAAATTTGCGTTTCCGTTATTTCTCTTATTTTTTAGGGAGACCCTTTCTCCGTGGATTTGCCAGAACAAGTAACCGGGCTATAGATTCAGAAGATATTTTGAGAGCTGCCAGATTTATACAAGTTTAGTGCATATTTCTATTTTATGACTTTGATTAATGCTAATGTATAATCAACAATTGCTCTCAGCGGGGTGTTGCTGGCTGAAATAGTCATCAGAATGATGGAATTCTGAGACACATGTTTAGCTTCTAGAAACCAAACTATACAATAAAAAACACAAATGTGTTCCCGTAGGTTTTCTCCCGCATTCGGAGTACATTTTCAATTTTTTTGAACTCACATAGGCTTTCAAATATACCCCTGCAAAACTCTCATAGCCGCAGGCTCCCAGGGGTATTTTTTTTAAATAAAAAAAGAAGGTGAATTCCCATTTACAAAAACATCATCTCTGTATCCGTCCGTGTACAATCATGCCATATTCATTTCTATTTCACTCCACAGTTTTTTTTCCATGTTTTGAACGTCTTCACACACATCTCTACTAGTTTTATAGGTGCTCTCTTCCAATCCCAGCCTGGAAAAGGTTTTACACCTGCTCTTATTTAGAGAATTAATCTCTGGCCCTTCCCAGAGTAGGAAGGGGCTGTGAAAAAAATCGTGGATACAAGAAACTGAATTGTGTTTTTTGGTGTTCGCAACCTTTTCAGGGCATTTACATCTTGGAACAGTAATTCAAATCCCCATTTAGTCCATTTAATTACAGGGAAAAGTAGTTCTGAGTAAATCTTTTTTCAGCTGATGCGTGCACGGCAACTTGTTATGTTATGTGTATTTGAATAGTGTACGCTGGACGCCTTCCAGAGACAACTAGGGAGGCCTCCAGAGTCTCTATTTCTAAACCTGCAGTGGATGCCCTGGATGTAATGGTGTATTGCCCCTTGTCAATGCTCAACCTGGACCATAAAATCCTTAGTAAGGTCCTACCGAACAGACTCCAGCCTCATCTGGCGGCCATGGTGCACGTGGACCAAAATAGCTGTCACATGGCCGATGGGTACATTGTCAACATTACTAGGTTACCATGAGCCCTGCAGCCATGATGCAGCTTTTGTGCACCTTACTACAAAGCTTTATTTTTGCAAGACTCTGTTCATGCCTTTCACATGAGAACTGTTTGCTGTGTTCGTTCTCTGCTTGTTCCTGTAGTTTAGTCTCAACATTGTGAGCAAGGTCGATAAACAATGCCCCTTGTTATTCTGTTCTGGTCAGGCCCTAGCACCTAGACAAAACAAACTAGCGCAGCTTCTGCTGGAAGCTTGTACTTTGATATTAAGGGGATACATGTTTAGGTAACACACACTTGGAGAGGGAAATATCACCTATGGTCTAAGGTATGGGGTCTGCTGACAAAGCCCAGAGATCTTCTATTATATAATAATACTTATTCTAAACAAGGGAAGGGAGGTTAGGCACTATAGTCCCTTCTCCATAGTCTTTATAAGATGACATCTCCCTTTGTGATGTATGGCCTAGCTGCAATGCTAACCATATTCATGTTATGCATTCTTCTGCTTGTTGTGGCACGTATAATGCATGTTAGAGCACGTTAGTTGAAATAAACATTTTAAACTATATTCGTGTCTCAGTCAGATCTTATTGTGGGCAGGTACGAGAGTGTGAGCGAAACGGTGTGGCTTGTTACCGCGATTCCTCAGAGATCCGGGAGTGTTGTGTTCTGGGGTGTCTAATCATTTGCTTCTCCGTGAGTGACAAGAGAGCGAGTGAGACACTATAGCTAGTCGGTTGGGCTCGTTTGTACTAAGGTGGTAGGAAGGCACAGTTCCTATACACCGAGGACCCATAATCTTGCGCATAGTTCTATGTATGTGCAGAATCCCTGCAACATTGCGCCACCAACGTTTGGTCTGGTACTTATTTGCAAGACGCCTGAGTAGCGTTTGTGCTTGTCCACAATACCCTTTCACCAGTTTCGGAGGCCTCCGTGGTGCATGGGGGTTTACCTCCTATAGTTGATATTTTATAGGTTTTTCAAGCTTGAATTTTAAAAGGTTTGGTTTTCTTTGTTCTTGACCCAGTATTGTGATACCTTTTTCTTTGCTTAAATTACAGTGTCTATAATGGCAATTAACATTGCTGCGCCTAACTGCGCCGCGGTTACTGCGCATTTGACCCAGCATGGAGTGCTGGTTGCGGGAGCGGATTTTATTTTTGTCATAGAGATGGATGCTGCTTTCTGCTTTGAGGTTTTTTACTCCTGGGTTAAGTTTCCAGCTGTTGATGGAAACGATAATTTGTTTCATGAATATGAACGTGGTGCGGTTCTGCAAGTTTACCATCCATATTGTTTACTTGAAGTTCCGTTGTCAGCTTGGGAGCATACCATATAGTTTAATGGCGCCCTTCCTCACCCCATTTCAGTGGTCCGTCTCGGCCCCTTATCGGTGGACGGGGCCACGGGGCCACATGGCCCGTTTTGGCGGAATTTACACCACATCCAAATTATCTTGGTGTTTCACACGCAGAGCTGCGCATATTACACACATCCTTGATTCATTAACACAGAAGTGTCAATCAGTATCTATCTCGTAATGTACGGGCAGCTCTGGCAGTGGCTGCTCAGCCGCTATGGCATGGTGGCGTGGTTATTAGTCCTATCATGATTAATTCAGTGATGGGGAAGCATCCGCAGAATAGGGATGAATTCCCTTTTTGGTTGACCGAAAAATTTGAGCAACTCAAAGCTATTTTTACACACACGTCTCTTGTAGATAAACACAGGATACTTACGATGAGCTTACCTAAAGGCCTTATTCCCAATCTGGCAGATTGCACCACTTGGGGGAAGGTGTTTGCAGAGGTTTATTCGCTGTGTTTGGCACCCCCTCCATGACCGTGCTTCCGATGGTTCTTAAGAAGGTTCAAGTTGAACATGCGGCAGAAGCCGCCCTAGAGTTGGGGATGAGATTAGTAGGCGTGTTCCCTATTGTCTCCGACATGATTCTGGCTAACGTTAAGGGGGAAGCAGTTAGCTTGCAGGTGAGTCAGCGCCTAGAGGCAGTAGCTGACGTTAGATACACAACATGAATTGCAAAAGATAATTGTGAACGTATATAAATCCTTGGGTCGCAATAATCTGGGAATTAGACCTTTTACTCAAACACAGAATAAGCCACCACCTGAAAAGGAGGGGCATCCAGTCTTTCCTAAAAAGGCTTGCAATAGAAATCAGGGGCAGCAACAACAGACGCAAGGTTCGCGGGCAGGTTCACCGACGCCTGATACTTCTGAGCGTAGATATGATTTGCGTGACCGCTGTAAAATTAAGACACCTGAGAGGTTTCAGTTCCTGATCCTCGCTTTCCTCGTTCCTTTCAGGAATCATCGGAACCACAATTCGGTGGAGGGGAGAGACAGGATCGCAGACAAGGCGAGACCACTCAGCAACGACGTGATCCGCCACGCCAGTTTGACGTAAAAGCCGAACTAGAGGGACTACCTCCTTATTGTGCCCCTTTTCTGAAGAAAAAGATTGCTGCATTTCTGCAAAGTATGAGAAACCTCACAAATTGTAAGATCAGCAACATTGTATATTTACTACTGTGCCCATGTCACCTAAGGTATGTAGGGGAAACCTCGCGCACTATGGCAACGAGACTGACAGAACATCAGTCAGCCATTCGCACCAAGAAGTGCAGTGCACCATTAGTGAAACATTACATTGAGGCACAACATACCCCGAATGACATACAATGGCTCATCTTGGAGATAATCCACACCAACGTAGGGAATCTCAGCACAGAGATTAGAAAACAGAGAGAGGTCTACAGCGAAATCCCCTGGGATCAGGTGATTAGATATAACTCCTAATTATATTTTCTCTCTTCCAATTGTCATCTCTGTATCATGCAGACCCCTGCCATGGGCTTTGATATATACTTTTTCCATCCTTCTGTATTATTGCACATTCTCTAGTTTACTGCTAATCCAATTCATGAGTTTATTTCTCACTCCATGTTAACCTTCTATTCACTCCTCATGCCTTTTCCAAGATGGCCAATGCGCTCCTGCCGACCATTTTATAGTCCACTTTTCATGTCGATAGCCTTTCATACACCTGATTTTCAGGCGACCGGAAGGCATGGGCCATAACGGTTTGATTTAAATGGAGTGCACACGTGTACTGTTTGGCCTATGGGTGAAACTTTTGTTTGCTGAGCACTGACTCTGCACATGTGGGAATGTCACCACATTGTAGGCACCTGCAGCGTTCTTGAAGCCTTCGCCCAGCACACTTGACCCAGCACCAAACCTTTGCGAAAAGCGAAGTGTCTTTACCGGATACCACTGGGACGACCCTACAACATTGCCTGCACCTCGGGACCACCTCATAATCCCCTGGGACCGAGCACCAGGGAAACCTTTGCGGGAAGTGTGGTGTTTTTACCGGACACCACTGGGACGACACCACCACCCGGGACCGACACCACCACTCGGGACCGCCTCATAATCCCCTGGGATTCTATCTGCCGGACAACAGAATCCTGCTCCATGCAGAGCATCAATCATATAAAGGTAAGCACGTTCAATACCAGCGATATTGCAGGGATGCTTGAGGTTAGCTTCTAATACACGCGTCTCCTGATTTTTTCCCCATAGTTTTTAATTCTATAAATACACTCTGTTCCGAGCATCATTCGCCGCCTACCTACTTTACATGTAAGTATACATTTAGGCAATACATATATCGTCTTTCAGTAGTTTGGTAGCATTTATATTTTTTTTTCACTTTTCTCATCTGTTCTTGCCAGAACGCTGTTGGAGGGAGATGGTGATGGCAATCCCTGCCCATCTCGCCTCAGTAAATTGTGCATAAACCAAGGTAACTCCTGTCATGACCCTATGCCACCACGGGAGTTTTAAGACAGCCATTTATAGTCATTTCTGCTGCCATACTATGCTATAATCACCAAGCAGCGGTTCTCATGTTTTGCACATCTTTCTCTTCTTTTTTGCGATGTCCTCACCTCTCACACTTGATATGCTTTTACTACCGTTTTTGGATGTTTTTTTTTTACTTTCTTGGTGAGGCCACATGGAACCTTTGAAATCATCTTGGGTCTATCGTGCATGTGTGCAAACTACAACTTGAAATTACTGGGCTGCACTGGACCAGGCTGCACCATGTTTGGTCTAATTTTCTGGGTGCCACCCACATCTTTATCTCTTGGTATATTTTTCTTATTTCAGAAATATTGATCCCTTATTTATGTCTCCTTGTGACACACTGACTAACTCGTTTATTTAACTTTATTATATAGGGCAATGATACCCTAACCCAGATCATTTTCTATAATTGTTTTTTAGGTGTCATTCATCATGGCTTCCTGATGAAGGCTGTATAGCCAAAACGAGCGTAGGTCACTATCGGTCAAAATCTATAAGCCATGTTGTATTCGCACATGTCTCAACCCAACCAGTCGAGCTGTATCTATCCCATCTGACTGTGCCAAGCCACGAAGAACTATAATGTTCGGCCCCCGAAGAAATTGTGATATATAATGAAATAAATGTGATCTCAATTGGGCCACAAAAATAAAAATACAATTTATCAGAAATGAAATTGTTATCTATCACTGTTTATTAAAGAACGTCGATGTATATGCACACTCCATAGGTTTGTTCGCTACAAACATCAATGAACCCATATGCATTCATACTAGGAGAATGAGTGTGGAAGTGTGATTGAATATATAGGCTTGTTCCAACGTCCTTTAGATGGAAGAACACACTGCTCTTTTAAAATAATGAAAAAATCAGTTTGGATTATGTAATTATTTAATATATATTAATCATGTCTTTTCTATGCTTAGCCTTTTAGATACTAATACACTGTTCCTACTATAGATTTCGTTCTCCTAACTGTTTGCCCATATTTTCAACAGTTGCCTAAGTAGTTATATATACAATTGCTGTTTGTGTCCTGACTTAGGAAAGTATCTATTGACAGGGGAACACCTTTTTTTGTACAACTGACTGCAAAGTATGCCGCAGACGGTGAGAACCCTACTCCTCGATTGGAGATGGGCAGTGACACTCCTCGACAGCGCGGCGGAAGTTACCATAGTGCGGGAGGCACTCCGTCCTTGTCTGGAGGCGAGAGCAACTGATACTTTCATTACAGTGGAAACAGCGGATACACGAGTTGCACCCCCTGATAGGCTTTAAGAGATAGTCCTCCAAACTGAAGGTGATATTAAATGGACAATTAAGGCAGTCTTTTGGGACAACCTTACCTCCTCTTATGACATTTTGTTGGCGAAGGCAGATTGGCCTCCTCCATTCGTTTTGGCTTCTTCCCGGGGAGAGGACATGATACTACAGAGTTTTTCCCGTTACGTCTCTTAGGAGCCCTAGCGCCGGCAGTGTATCGTAATGAAGTGGGCTGGGATAGAGATTCAATGGCACATGAAATTCCTTTACGATCTATGCCACAGCCACAAGCGCAATATCCAATCAAGCATGATGCAAATCATCCGTAAGTGACATTTTGACCCAACTGGAATATCAGGGTGTGATTGAACCCTGTGTTTCATCAATGAATAATCCTCTTTTTCCGATATTGAAACCAGACGGTTCATATCGCATAGTTTTGGATTACAGAAATGTAAACAGTCATGTTCGTACATTTGTGATACAGAACACCCACGGCTCTGCGTTGATAAATAACATTGTTCGTAAGAAGTATAAGACCACTCTGGATATATCCAATGGCTTTTACAGTCACAATTTGGCCCCTGATAGCCGCGATGTAACCGCAGTCACCGTGGTCGGCAATCAGAAACGGTTTACGCGTTTGCCTATGAGCTAGAAGAATAGCCCTGGGGCTTTTGAAGCACGTGTTGTGTCTCTTTTACACAACATAGACCCTGATGCTTTCTCGTACGTCGATGACATTTACTTGCAAGTATCAAAGGATACTGGATAGGAGCTCCTGATATGTGTATGTAATGCAACACATATGTGTTTTAGAAGACCCTCACTCACCAACCTAGTTGGTGACATGCTTCATCATCGGGTCCCACCCAAGGTACCGAGTGTACCTTGGGTGTGCTTCGACGCCTGGATACAGCGGAGCGGGTTCTGTGCAGTGAGTGTGCAGTGAAGGTGAAATGAATGTGGTTTAAAAAGCTGTCCGTAGGGTCCCGTTAAACAACAAAAGACTATTTTAATGTGTGGGCCCTCGGCAGTGATTAAAAAGGAGAGGTGGATATCTCTGGAGATAATTAGGCTCCAATATCCTGTGTGGTCAACATGTTTCAGCCAGTCTCTCTGTACTGGGCTGGCTTTCTTCAGGACCTTATGTGTGTGGGATTAAAATGGTGGTCTAAAACTAAATGTGTTAGAGACCATCTATGTGGCGCACTCGCTAAGGTGCGTTATGTGATAGAGGATAGTTTCCTCTCGCGACGCATACCTGTTGGTGGGGATAAAAAGGCGACAAACAAACATACATATTGACACATTTAGATGATATCGTTTAAGCACATCCAATAGTGTGAATCAGAAGCGTGGTGTCCATGCTCTATACGGATAATACGGGGTGAGGACGGACTGTGGCGTTTTTGTGCATTGTAATTAAATCAAAACAATGTATACGCCTCGTATATATGCGTTATAATGTGAAAATTAATATACGATAATGCATGGTGATGAATAAAAGAATAAAAGGATAAAAACAACTTATGCTCACTCAGAAATTGTCTGAGAAGTGCCCCATGAGTTCCGTGGGGGGCCCAACCTATTGTCACACTCTGTGTGTTCGAAAAAGGGAAGAAAAGTGAAAGTAAAGGCACATACGATGTAATTCACTGGCGTGCCGTGTGGCTGGGGGACTCCGTGTCCCTCTAAGGCTGGAACCCCCCAGAGAAATGCCCCACTTACTTCTTCAAGATCAGAGGCCCGTCTCCGTACCTAGTCTGGCCGCATCGGAACTCCGACGGTGAATGACTGGTGCGAGGCGGGAGTTTAAATACCTTGGCAGCTACTGCGGGTGAAAACAGGTTTCTCTAACGAGCTCCAGGTGCGCGTGGTCTGTTTCCATGCCTTGCACCTGGGTGAGTAAACAGAGAAGAAAGCAAGCGCACGTGTTTGTTTGCTTACGCTACGTGTGAATAAAGTTAAATTGAATTGTTTGTAAATTCAATAGTTTGTCGGGTAATTCCCTATGTAATTTTGTTTGACTTTATAAATGATTTAGAAAGATTTTAATCGGTATTGTTAAGCTAAAAAAAGCGTGCTAGTCAAGTGGAGTATTTAGTTGTATCTGCCTGGAAGTGGAAAGGCAGGGAGACTATGCTCCGTACTGTGTCCACATACAGTATGGGCGTGGACCAAATGCGCACGTGTTGACCCCTACGTCTGGGGATCGTGCGTGAATTTTAAAGAATGTTATTAGGCAATGCCCTCTGTTATGTTGCATGGGTAAAAGTTTAGAGAGGTTTGGAAGGCTGAGTTATGCAAGACGCCTGTTATGTGAAGCCTTGTTGGTTTCTGCCTGGAAGTGAAGAGGCAGGGGGACCGGTCTTCGTACTGTGTGTGTAAGGTCCGCATGGATGCCTCCTTCAGGAAAGACTGGGCGCAGATAGCGTGGCACTGTACCAGGGACTGGTTAGTGCTCATCATTAAGACCGCAAAACGCCTCTCCGATGCCATGATTATTGACATTCAAGCAACTGAGAACCACTTTAAAACAACCCTTACATGTTTCAAGAAAAAACTGGATGAAACCAACAGGGAAGTGACAGAATACAAGGAGTACCTTACCCAATCTAAAATCAACAAATTTCAGAAGGACCTCAAAAGGTTCTCGTACAACAAAGCTTATCCATATGCTGATGAAAATTACACTATATCCCATCGACAGGAACCCAAATCAGATACTTCAGAGGATGATAGTTCATTCTCCAGCGGATCCAGTACTGGCAGTGCACATAATATACGAAATAGAGGAAGAACACCAAAATGGCGACAACCATGGGGCACATACCATCACCAAGCCCAAAATTATGGCCCACCGCTATTCAACCTCCCACCGCAGAACCCATTCTTCGGATGGCCACCCATGTACCATTCCGGTCAACAGGCCTACTACCAACCCAACCAACGACCTCCTTTTTTAGGGAGAGGCCGTCGCTCACGAGGAAGGAGACGAAACCAACCCCAAGTACACTGGTCGGACGAAGAGGGACCGGCAGGGGCAACCAGAAGAAAAACAAGGGAACCACAACCAGGACACAGTGGAACGAGATGAATAAAACTAACCAACATACACCCTCTCTGGTGTTCAATCTGTCAAATACCCCACTCTCCACGACAGAGGAAGAGGTCCTCAACAAAGGACTCTCATTTGTGCCTACGACTCGTCTAGATAAATTTCAGCTTCATGTGGAATTGGCGGAATTTTTCCTCAAATTAAAACTGAAGGCATTCTTTGAGAAGCAGCCACCCACAGAGACCACACGCTTAACCAATGAAACAGGACTTAGACCTAAGTCCACCTTCCTCCCACCACCTGTATGCATCCCAGTTGAAGTAGCCACTTTTGAACAGGCGGTCTTTAACCAAATTGAGGAACTGAATCAACCAAAACCTTTTAACAACTTCACCAAAAAAGAAAGGGAAGCTGTACGTAATCTCCAAGACAACCCCCTCATTGTCATTAAACCAGCGGACAAGGGGGGAGGTATAGTTATCCAGAACAAAACGGATTATACTACTGAATGCAAAAGACTACTGAGTGACGCCAGAAATTACAGACGCCTTCAGGAAGATCCCACCACCACACCCCAAAACACCATCATCTCTCTGGTAGAGACGGCAGAGGCTCTTAATAAGATCTCTAAACAGGAAGCAGACTTCCTCTGCACCAAAAAGCCCAAAATACCATATTTCTACATGGTTCCAAAAATCCATAAGGACACAAGACCACCACCAGGACGCCCTATAGTGTCAGGAATCAATTCCTTATTGGAACCAATATCACGTTTCTGTGATTTTTTCTTAAACCCTATGGTGCAGAAGTCGTCCACATACATCAAGGACACAAAACATCTACTGAACCTGATCCAGGACATCGATTTTGATCCCATGTCCCAACTTCTAGTGGGACTGGATATTGAAAGCTTATATACCAGTCTCCCACAGGACGATACCATCAGGGTCCTCAGAACCATGCTACAAGAATCCACTTGGGAGCACACCACGCCAAGAGAATTCATTTTGCAATGCGCAACCCTAGCCCTTAAACAGAATTATTTTGAATTTGAGGGCGATTTCTACTTACAGACGAACGGAACGTCCATGGGCAGCGTCTTTGCTCCTAGTGTGGCTGGACTTTGTCTACCACTTTGAGAAAGAACACATCCTACCAACCAATAACCCATACAGCAAAAACATTCAATTCTTGCGTCGATACATAGACGATATTCTTCTGATATGGACAGGAACCAATGATTCATTGACCACTTTCCTCACATGGCTGAACGAACGGCACCCTTTCCTGCGATTCACCAGCAGTGCCAGCAACTCCAATATCGCTTTTCTGGATCTCAATATCATGGCCATAGAGGGCAAACTCCAGACAACGACCTACTACAAACCTACATCAAGAAACTCCTTGCTTCAATTTGGGAGTTTCCACCCCAGGCCCCTCAGGGAAAACCTTCCCTATGGTCAATTTTTGCGCATACGTCGCAATTGTAGCCATATACAGGATTACAAAACACAGTCATCCGCGCTGGCAAAGAAACTAGGGGAACGTGGCTACCCAGACAAAATCATTTGGACTACCGATAAACGGGCACGCAATCAACCAAGAGAAACCCTTTTGGAAGACAATATACGGGAAAACATTCCAACCCCGCTTACCTGTGTCACCACGTACAATGCGGCCTCCAACCAGGTGGGTAAAATAATAAAAAGAAACTGGCGCATACTGAATACCGGCACCCTCACATGGGAGCCCCCACTCTTTGCTTACAAAAAAGCAGGAAGCCTCCGGGACCGCCTGGTCTCCACAAGACCAAAGGAAAGACCTACTCCCATGACTAATACCATACTGAATGCATGGGGTCTCCCAGGGATAGTAGGTCACTGTCCCTGTGGTGATTGCAGCGTCTGTCATTTGACTAAAGCAACCAAAACCTTGGACCTAGAGACAGACAAAACTTGGCATCAAACCAAGCACACAAACTGTAACTCTACAAACGTAATTTACCTAATTGAATGCCCCTGCAAATTACGCTATGTAGGCATGACAAGCCGTAAAGTAAAGACGCGCATCGTGGAACATCGCAGCACCATACGTTGCAAAAAGAAACTGAGCAAACTTACAGACCATTTCCTTACTACAGGACACACACCTAATGACATCAGGTGGACTGTTATAGAACACATCGCATGCCATAGCAGTACTAATGATAAAATCCTATTACAAAAGGAACAACGCTGGATATACCGTCTTTCCACTAACAAAACAGGACTGAATGACAATATTCAGTGGAACAGTCTTCACTGTTAAACAATCTGTACACCTTCCATCACAACCATGGTATATGCATGAGTCCCCCATGCCAAGGGTCATTATATTCATCAGGAGCCCCAAACACCTATGTGTCTCCATCATGACCCCTTCACTATATACATGTAAAGTCTCATTTACACACTGCCAAAAGCAGAGGCTAATACATGTGCATTCGGTCCATGCGGACCTTACACACACAGTACGAAGACCGCCCTGCCTCTTCACTTCCAGGCAGAAACCAACAAGGCTTCACATAACAGGCGTCTTGCATAACTCAGCCTTCCAAACCTCTCTAAACTTATACCCATGCCACATAACAGAGGGCATTGCCGAATAACATTCTTTAAAATTCACGCACGATCCCCAGACGTAGGGGTCAACACATGCGCATTTGGTCCACGCCCATACTGTATGTGGACACAGTACGGAGCATAGTCTCCCTGCCTTTCCACTTCCAGGCAGATACAACTAAATACTCCACTTGACTAGCGCGCTTTTTTTAGCTTAACAATACCGATTAAAATCTTTCTAAATCATTTATAAAGTCAAACAACATTACATAGGGAATTACCCGACAAACTATTGAATTTACAAACAATTAAATTTAACTTTATTCACACGCAGCGTTAGCAAACAAACACATGCCCTTGCTTTCTTCTCTGTTTACTCACCCAGGTGCAAGACATGGAAACAGACCACGCGCACCTGGAGCTCGTTAGAGAAACCTGTTTTCACCCGCAGTAGCTGCCAAGGTATTTAAACTCCCGCCTCGCACCAGTCATTCACCGTCGGAGTTCCGATGCGGCCAGACTAGGTACGGAGACGGGCCTCTGATCTTGAAGAAGTAATTGGGGCGTTTCTCTGGGGGGTTCCAGCCTTAGAGGGACACGGAGTCCCCCAGCCACACGGCACACCAGTGAATTACATCGTATGTGCCTTTACTTTCACTTTTCTTCTCTTTTTCGAACACACAGAGTGTGACAATAGGTCGGGCCCCCCACAGAACTCATGGGGCATTTCTCAGACAATTTCTGAGTGAGCATAAGTTGTTTTTATCCTTTTATCATTTTATTCATCACCATGCATTATCGTATATTGATTTTCACATGATAACGCATATATACGAGGCGTATACATTGTTTTGATTTAATTACAATGCACAAAAACGCCACAGTCCTTCCTCACCACGTATTATCCGTATAGAGCACGGACACCACGCTTCTGATTCACACTATTGGATGTGCTTAAACGATATCATCTAAATGTGTATGTTTGTCGCCTTTTTATCCCCACCAACAGGTATGCGTCGCGAGAGGAAACTATCCTCTATCACATAACGCACCTTAGCGAGTGCGCCACATAGATGGTCTCTAACACATTTAGTTTTAGACCACCATTTTAATCCCACACACATAAGGTCCTGAAGAAAGCCAGCCCAGTACAGAGAGACTGGCTGAAACATGTTGACCGCACAGGATATTGGAGCCTAATTATCTCCAGAGATATCCACCTCTCCTTTTTAATCACTGTCGAGGGCCCACACATTAAAATAGTCTTTTGTTGTTTAACGGGACCCTACGGACAGCTTTTTAAACCACATTCATTTCACCATCACTGCACACTCAGTGCACAGAACCAGCTCCGCTGTATCCAGGCGTCGAAGCACACCCAAGGTACACTCGGTACCTTGGGTGGGACCCGATGATGAAGCATGTCACCAACTAGGTTGGTGAGTGAGGGTCTTCTAAAACACATATGTGTTGCATTACATACACATATCAGGAGCTCCTATCCAGTAGCTAGTTCCCTATGATACTTGCATATATACCCAGGGGAAGTGAACTAGCTTCTACCTTCCTCGCTCTTCATTTTGATTTCTACGATGACATTTACTTGACAGATGACGAATTAATACCGCATCTTGTGCGTGTGGATCGCATCATTTTGTCTTTTGCTGACTTAGGTTACAAGTTTAATTTTGCTAAGTCACACATCGCATATTTTGCGGTACTCTTCTTGGGTTACGAGCTCAACAATGAAGGTAGGGGGTTGGCCCTCCACTTTTTGGAGAAATGTGCTCAGTTGCAACCTCCGTCCACTCTAAAGAAGTTACAATCTTTGCTGTTTTTTTTAATTTCAGGAGGACATATATTCCTGATTATGCCCAGCGTATCAAACCGCTTTACGTGTTGATACAACCCTCTTTTTCATCTTCCAGCTGGCTTCCGGAACATACCACGATTCTTCGGTCATTGCAGTCTGATCTGCTTGAGACCAACTTCTTGTTAACACGTGACAATTCTACGAATTCGGTTATAAGGATAGTGCCAGGTACAGTAGGTTTCACTTACTTGACATTCAATGAGGGAGACACGGACCCCATTGCTTACAAATCGCACTTGTACACATCGGCAGAGATGCGTTTTTCCACCATTGAAGAAATTCTTACGGCAGTTCAGATGGTGATTCTCAAAGAAAGGTCTCTTGCTCAATGTAAATGCATTCTTATGGTCTTGCCAGTGCCCGCTCTAGAAGTGGTCACGAAGGCGAGTGTTCCGAATTCTAAGGCTTTACATCCTCGTTGGATTCAATGGGTCAGTTCTTTGACATCGGCGGATGTCACTTTTATCTTTGACCCATCGTTACAGACACAGGAGTTCTTACAATATGAACAAGTTCATCATCCTCTGTCGTCTTTGCTTCCTCTTGATCGGCACAAATGTATCATTTATACCGACGGCTCTGCTCAACCAGCCATTGGATCTAAACATGCTTATTTGGCGGCTTGCGCTATTGTAGCAGGCGCTATGGTTGACTGTGATTTTAAGTCTTCCTTGGTGCACACACAGGCTCTTGGAGACTGTACAGCTCAATTGGCTGAGCTGCATGCTTTAGTGTTGGCTCTAGAATTCACAGATCCTGATGTACCCACTCTTGTTGTGTGCAGTTCCTTTTACTGTGTACAATCCTTTAATGACAATTTGTTCTTTTGGTCTCAAAATTAATATCGGGATTCTAAAGGTAGCGTGATAAAGCATAAAACGCTTTGGGTTCGAGGGGCTGCTCTTAAGGAACATTTACCACTCACACATGTTATCCATACTCTTGGCCATCAGCGTGTGGGAGCACATGCTGTTGGTAATTCTTTGGCTGATGAGGCAGCCAAATCTGCAGTAGCCACATGTTCAGTAGCATTACTAACTAGGTCCATGACTAAAATTGATAATGATATCCTTGCGGCTATAGCTGCGAAGAAGGATGGGACGAAGTTCCCACAAGGTTTCCCTTCAAAGTATTCTTATCATTTGTCACCTGAGCAAGTACCATTTGCTACGATACCATCCATTGGGGATCGGCTGATTCCAAACGAGGACCGCAGACTTCCTTTGATCATTGCCACCCATGAAGGCATGGCTTCTGCTCATGCAGGTGTTTCGGCAACAGTGTCTCTTTTGCAGCAGCATTATTGGTGGCGTGGCTTTTATAGACAGACTCGTAATTATGTCCTTTCTTGTGACATTTGTTAACAGATAAAGTCGTCCACCGTTGCATGTCCACCACATGCGCAACTTTACATTTCAAATCATCCGTTTGGTTGTATTTACCTTGAACACTGCATCCTTTGTCGTCGGACACTGCATAGAAACATATTTTGCTTGCAGTGGATTCGTGCACTAGATTCCTTTGGGTTTGGCCACAACGTAATGCTGATGCTCGAAATGTCATTAGAGATTTGCGTGTCTTTGTCGGGACATTTGCCTGCGGCACCTTCCACTCTGACCAACATCCAGCATTTGCCTCTAGGGCTTACAAGGACGCAATGAGGTCTCTGGGGGTGCTGGTGCAATTTTCGTCTCCATACCGCCCTTAGGGTAATTCCGTAGTGGAGCGAATGAACCGAGACTTAAAGCAATCTTTGACAGCTAGAGTTTTAGGTACTGGCAGGAGGTGGCTGACTCATTTGTATGGAGTCCAACGTGCACTAAATATTCTCCCGAGAAGATCTATGGGCGGGTGGACCCCATACGAAATGCTCTTTGGCATCAAAATGTTTGTGCCAGACCTTGATGGTCTAGACGTTGCGGCGGCTGCCGCAACCTTTGACGTAGGTAACCATTGTGCTATGTTACAGGATCTACAAAAGACTCGAGATGCTCTTGCAAAGGATCACTTGTCCTCCTCCACGGATGCAGCAGTGCTGATTCCTGTAACTGGCTGGCTTCCTAATGTTGGTGATCTGGTCTGAGAGAAATTGGAGAACAAAAAAGAATTTGGTCCATCCTATCGTTCACCGGTCCCAGTTCTTGCATTGCAGGGTACTCGTACTGTGATTTTACCTCCACTGCCTGGTCGGAAGGAGAATCGGTTCATTTCAATTGAACATGTCAAGTTACACCATTTGGCCAATACTGAATAATATGCCTAGGAGCGTTCCTCGATGGGATGTTTCTTTGCCCCCGATGTCTTCCACAACGAGGCCTTTGCATATTGAACGCGAAGTGGAGACCGCCGTTGATTTGTTGCCTGTTTTATCATCAACTTCAAATGTTATGCATCATGGCTATGCTTCTCCGCCGTTGGAGCCTACCGTTGCCGTTCCAGATGCTACGCTCCATTCAACATTTAATGCTGATCAGCCCCCATTGTTTTGCCTGGGTGCTAGTGGTTATTATTTGGTCAGAGACAACTTTTCTTCAAATTCTTCATCATCTTCATCGGCTACCACTGAGGCGGAGCCCCCAAGTAAATTTTTTCATGGTTTCGAAAAACTTATCTGATTTCCACATGGACATACATATGGATGGTGCTAACGATGGTCTTCCTCTTTATGTGGATTGGGTTTGTGACAGTTTTTTTCCTTTTAATCAAGGGCCATTATTTACCTGAACGCTCTGCTGTCCATTCGGTCGCTGGAATATTGGCCCAACATACTTCGTCTCACAAAATGAAAAGGGGTTAACCAAATGGTTACATCTCAGAGTTTCCAGTCAGCGATGGCATAGTTTGGGATAAGGTTCCATATGAAATTTACAGCCCAACTGAGACCATTCAAATGCTATACGTCTTTCGGGTTTTCTTAGGTGATGTCATTACGCCAGGAATGCATTCTGATGACTGGGATATTAATGCAGTGCATGCACTGTTTTCAGATTTCCGATATTAAACTGCGTTTGAAACTGAGGATTTATATTTGAATTCTGCTGATTATGCTGATTTATTCTGTTTTCAACATTATGGTCATCATTTTTTACATAAATCTAATACAGTCAGAACTCAGGTAAATTATACACAGTGGGAACATTGTCCTACATAATTTCAGGGTAGTTTACAAACACAGATGAAAAAATGTGTCTATTTTTCTGGATATAATCTCTCAGACCCAAAATCTTATTATTTTCGGTTGAATGCACCAACTTACATGAAATTCATGCTGACCCATACTAAATTGGTATATTCTTCAACTTCCATAACCGATTTATCCTTAAGAGGTTATGATTATTGGAAGGACATAATTGATTTGAAATCAATATGGGGTACCAAAGATTGGCAGGTGCAGGGAGCTGAATCATTGCATCATGCATGTTTGATACCATCCCAGCTGATATTCCTAAATCCGACTGTACAACAGACTACTTGTTTTGGTTTAGCTACTGCAAAAAATGTAAACTTTCCTTCGTTTCCATCATTGGCAGCCTATGATACCTGGCCGCAATATACTAATCATACTTTAGATGATTTGAATAATATGGTTCAGAACGGCACCCTTAACTCGTCCAGTATTAATCCCTTGGGTTGGTTAATATGGCCTCTCAATACTAATGTGTGCCAATTGTGCTTGTCAGGCGCATCTAGTGGATTTACGCTCAGTAGAGCAGACCTTCGTTTCACACAATCCCATTCGGTAACAACATATTCTGTGGGTAAATTGTGTCAGCAATGGTTGCAACATTCTTCTTTGTTGTCTGTTAAACAACATCTCTTGCTTTTATCTGGTGACATCGATTTGGCTGACTTCCTTTTAGGTCCAAAATCACCTCGCCCAAAACGGTTTGCTTACGCAGCATATAATGAATTTTGGAAACTGTCACCGATGGAAGCCGCTTTCCGCTTAAGACAAATTGATCAAGACAATTTGGAAAAGGTTTAGATGTGGTCGATAACAGCATTAATACTTTGTCTTTGCGTATTTACACATTGGATAATATTGTTTAATCTGTTATTGACATTGTACAGAATGATATATCTATTTTGTATCATGGTCAAAATCAATTACGGTCTGTAATGCAATGTGGGTGGACTTTACAAACGTTAAAAAATGGAAAAGTCCCATGGGATTATTTGAATGCTACTGCTCTGTTTTTGCCTTTTAATCTGACAGACAAGCAAAAGCTTATGTCCATGAAAGATTCCACTTACGCTTTGTTACATATTGAGAAACTAGACAAGTTGCCCTTCTCAATAGCAGAGAATGATTCTTCAGTATGGTTAATACACAGGGTTATATTCTTGCCCATTTCCCTCTTTCAGTTCCCTGCATGCATGAAACATTATTCAATTGGTAGATCTGAGCCCCTGGGTAGTACTTTCCTGCACGAATTGTGGTCATTACCATTCACATTTCAATGTCAACGTGATGAAAAGGAAGTGTTCCTAACAGGGGAGGACTATGAATCTACAATGGGACATGCTTTAGTCTGCACACAAGTTAAGCTTCACGGCGCTTGCAACGTCACAGCCCCTAATTTGGCTTGTTTTCTAAAAGGAGCACCAGTCCCTTCCATTATTCCCACATAAATTTGCTTTCGAACGGAAGTTATCTTATACTGAATAACCAAAACTGCTGCGGCTTGCGGGCCGGCATTTTGTATATAGTAATTGTTTCCCAACGAGTTACTTGTAGCAATGTTCTTCTTCTGCCCTCACACGGGAGTGTTGATAGTTCACTGTGGCCTTCCATTCCCACTTTGAAAATAGATTTCAATAAACTAAGCAGACTCAAAGTGCTATTGTTTCAACAAGAGGTCGCTCTCACTTCGGCTCGAGAGACCTTGGAATTGCAGGTAGCTAGAACATCAAGTGAGATTCAGTCACTGCTAAATACGAATCTCCCACTACATTTTGGGGATCTGATTCATCAAATATTTAATGCGTCTGATACTGAAGGCCTTGCACATTTTTTTAAACTTGTGGGATCCGGCCTTGTGTCCTCCTTTCAGACGATTTTTGGAGTAATACCGGCTTTTATTCACTCTATTTTTTCCAGTGCCTTCAGAGGGTTTCCACTGATCCTTTTGCTGGCGTGTGGTGTGCTGGTACTCCTGCTTCTGTTACGCAATGGCTGCCCATCATGTGGTACTACACAGACCCGGCCAGTTGCAACTGTACCGTGACGAATGCAACAACCTTTTTGATGCTTGCCATTGGCGACGCTTGGTGTGAGTTATGTACGTCCCTTACGCTTCGCCTATTTCACTTGTGTGCAACCTGTGTTCTATTGCCGACGATGTTCTTTCTGTTGGGCCTTGGATGTCTGCCTCTCCAATACATCATGCGCTGACCTGGATTATGATCTATTGGTGGGTCCATTGCTGGCCCATGACCAGGCCTGTTCTGGGGACGGCCGTTTGATGCGTGCGGCTGCACTTGGAGTGTTGACAGGCTGGAATACCTGTGAGGCTGCACAACGGAGGTTCATCGAATATCACATAAGTCGCCCGGATATACTCCTGGAGGCATTGGATTATGAGGAGCATGTATGTTCATTCGAACTGCTCAACTGGATGGCGTCCCTCTTTGCTACAAACGACAGGGATGACCTTTTGGGACTGCTTGCATTCCATGGCGCGTACAATCTGGTGCACTTTCCAGGCTCGCCTTAACAATTTATTTTATTATTAATAAGGATTTTGAACAAAAAACAAGAACAAAAGCACAAAAGTCAATCAATCAAACTCTCTTTATTTCGGTATAAAAAACATAAAAGATATGACCATTCAAGACATGCTTGAAAGCACAGAGTCAACCGTGTCCCTTTTGCATTATTATAAATTCGGCTTTTTTTACAGGCATCTTTTGCTCTGCTTACCTTTGCACTTCTGTTTTCTCTATATACTACAACCTGGCCAAGGGGAGGGTGTCACGTGGCCGATGGGTACATTGTCGACATTACTAGGTTAGCATGAGCCCTTCAGCCATGATGCAGCTTTTGCGCATGCTACTACAAAGCTTTATTTTTGCAAGACTCTGTTTATGCCTTTCACATGAGAACTGTTTGCTGTGTTCGTTCTCTGCTTGTTCCTGGAGTTTAGTCTGAACATTGTGAGCAAGGTCGATAAACAATGCCCCTTGTTATTCTGTTCTGGTCAGGCCCTAGCACCTAGACAAAACACACTGCGCAGCTGCTGGAAGCTTGTACATTGATATTACAGGGATACATGTTTAGGTAACACACACTTGGAGAGGGATCTTTCCAGGGAGTAGAGCAACACGCAGCTACGATGTAGAAATACCATCTATGGTCTAAGGTATGGGGTCTGCTGACAAAGCCCAGAGATCTTCTATTATATAATAATGCTTCTTCTAAACAAGGGCAGGGAGGTTAGGCACTATAGTCCCTTCTCCATAGTCTTTATAAGATGACATCTCCCTTTATGATGTATGGCCTAGCTGCAATGCTCACCATATTCGTGTAATGCATTTTTCTGCTTGTTGTGGCATGTATACTGCATGTTCGAGCACGTTAGTTAAAATAAACATTTTAAACTATATTCTTGTCTCAGTCAGATCTTATTGTGGACAGTTACGAGAGTGTGAGTGAGAAGGTGTGTCTTGTTACCGCGATTCTTAGAGATCCAGGAGTGTTGTGTTCTGGGGTGTCTAATCATTTGCTTCTCCGTGAGTGTGTAGGAGAGCAAGTGAGACACTATTGCTAGTCAGTCCTGGGCTCATGGGTACTAAGGTGGTAGGAAGGTACAGTCCCTATACCCCGAGGTCCCATAATCCTGTGCATAGTTCTGTGTATGTGCAGAATCCCTGCAACATAGCTTTATACCTAACCGCAACACGTCACACAATATTAGGAGACTCTACCAAGTCTTAGATGAGGCTGATGTGGGACACTTCCCATGGGTGCTGGTGTTCTCAGTGGACATAAGGAAGGCATTTGGCACATTGCAGTGGGACTAACTTCAGGCGATTAAAGGCCTGGATGGCTCTGGGAGAGGAATGGGCTCAATGGGTCGTGCTATTATATGTGGACGCGAGTGCACAGGTGCACACTAGTAGGTGTATCTCAGACTACCTTGGAGTCCACTATGGTACACGGCAGTGCTTCCCTCTCTCCCCCATGCGGTTTGCACTTGCAGTTAAGCCGTTTGCTTGCTTGATGTGGGAGAGGGGCTAGGGTAGGGGGATTTCACTGCATGATGGGGAACATGTGCTCTTGCTTTATGGTGACAATATGCTCCTCTTCTTGAGGGAACTGAACATGGGTACTCCATAGGGTGTGACTCTATTGGAGGAGTTCTGCAACACTTCTGGTCTTCGACCAAATAGGAAAAAATTGTGGGCTTTCCCTGTGTCCCCTGGATTGACCGAGCCCCCAGAGGTAGTGTCAAATATTAGACTCAAGTGGGAGCTGAGAACTCTCAAATATCTGGGGGTGCAGACCTACCACATGTACAATGATATACAAGAGGGTAACCTTGGGAGAGCTTTCTGTGCTTTGCAAAGTACGGTAGCATTCTTGAGGATGCTGAAACTTCCCATCATGGCTCGGGTGGTCCTGGCGTAAATGGTAATGCTGCCCAGAGTCCTCTATTATTTTGCAAATCTACCCATTTGGGTGCCAAGTGCATGGTTCCAAGCCATTGATGGCTCACTCCAGGAACTGATATGGGATGGACATTGTAACTAGATGTCCCTCTGTACGTTTCAGAGGCCGACTACTAGTGGGGGACTAGGGGTCCCGAACTTTGATCTTTATGATTTTGTGGCGTAACTGCAGTGGGTTGCCCGCTGGATGGCAGGGCTTAATGTGGCCAAGCTGGGAGATTTCAGAGCGGCCCGCAATGAAGGGGCACTGCTAGGAATTTTGCTGGGCCCAGATTTGCCACAAGCACTGGGCCAAGACTTCTACATATAGTGCTTAGATGCTGGAGGAGGGCTTGTCAATGAGTGGGCTCGTCTCCGATCTATGCACCGGCGATACCCCAGGTGGGGTTCTCACTTTACAACTCAACAATTGGGGGGGGGGTGGACTGCGGTTAGTGTGGAGACTCTTGGGGACTGTTACTCCGACAACTTTTTTCGAACTAGAGACTGACATCGGCCTAACGGGTGCTCAATTTCTGGCATGTGGTGCGCAGGTTGCTGCGGTGTGGCAGCTGAATGGTGCTCTGCACCCCGAACCTCCTGTCCATCAGTTGCTGCAGACTTTGCTGACCTTTGGCAGGGCACATCACTTAGTCTCCTGGCTGTATACAATGGCAATCACCATGGGAGTAGATGCCCTACCGGCTCTGATGGACAAATGGGAGAACCTGCTTGATAGGGCCTTTGTGGGAAAGTAATGGGACCAAATTCTACAGGGCTCATATACGTTCACCCACAACAAGGTTTAAATTTACCCAATTCAACTACCCGTATTGTAAGTACCTAATACCACATAGACTGAATGTTATGTTCCAGAGTACTGCAAAAACAACAATTGACGGACAGAATGCAGAACAATGTCATACATTCACCCCAGTACAGAGATCTGGGCCTAAATCCATCGTTATTTCGTTCACCATGTCATTCCAGTTTGAACCCAGCCATATGCAAATCAGTCATGACCCTGTGCCCAATGGGAACAGTCCAGCCCTAGCTGCCAGGCCAGGTCCTCCCTAGAATGGACACAAGCATCCTAGGACCAGTTTCGGGGTTTCACCTCTCATCAGCCAGGTTAGCTTGACTCCAGTGGCATGGAGAGCACGATACTGGCAGGAGCTGCCCTCTGTGCACTCGGGTGGATGAGGGCTTTTCACATATGGTATGGGACTGCCCGGTCATACAGCGCTTTTGGGCACTGATGGCAATAGACCTGGAGTGCACCCTTGTTTGACGACATCGGTATACAGCAGAGGTATGCCTGCTTAGCTTGCACAAAAGACGGCAAGAGAAAAAAGTCCGTGATAGGTTTCTAGACCTGGCCCTGGGAATAGGATGTAAAGACATAGCACGCCACTGGAAATCACAGTAGATGGTGGATGGAGGTGAGAAAGTGGGCTAGGGAAGAGTGGGCTGCACTGCTGGCAGAAGAGGCAAGGGGTGTGTACCGAAAACCAACTGCAGAGCTCTGTCAGGAGGTTGTAGATAATTTCTCATCCTCTGGCACTCAGGATGAGGCATACAAGGACAGGGAGGAAGGGGAACTGGGGTCTGAATGAACCCTACCCCCTCAGAATCCGCTGGTGGCCACCGCCTTTTCAGTGCCCCACTATGCCCACAAATGGAATTGCGATATTACGGCACTTGTTAGAGAGATGGGTAGTCAGGGTGAGTCTCACTGAGCAATATGTTATTTCATAAAATGTTATACCCTTGTTAAAGACGTGTATTAGAATGATCACTTCTCTTTCTTTATGTCCAGTAGGCATGGGACAAAGGAACAATGTTTAGTGTCATTGGGACGGATTGTCTGTTGATCAGGCAGGGAAAGATGTGCAGGTCAAATCGTACCAAAAGTTTGAACACCAAATGCTTTTTCAAAGGAAATGTAGAGCTTCCTTGTAATGAGACTGCAATATTGCCAATTGAGGTAATGTAATGTTGTTTTTCGCATAAGCAAAATGCAATAAAGACATTTAAAAAAATAATATTTGTATAGTGCACAACTCATCCAGCAGTTTATTCTAGCACTGAAACACGAGGGGCTAGGTGAAGGACCAGGTCTTAAGTACGTTTTTGCTGAATTAAAGAACTCAGGAGGAGGCTAGGTTATCAGGGGCAGGTTGTTCCAGGCTTTAGGAGTGAAGTAGGAGAATGCACAACTGTCAGATCTGGTACTGCATATGCGGGGTGTGTGTGAGGAGGAGGCCGGCTAAGGAGAGGTTTCTAGTAGGTTTGAGGAAGTATATGCGGTTGTTGAGGTACGTGATGCCAATATTTTGAAAAGGCTTTGCATGTGTGCATGAGGAGATTGAAGAGTGCTCATTTGTGGATTGGGAGCCAGTAGAGCTCTTCGATGTGAGATGATGTGAGGGTGGGGTGGGTTGGGGTGAGAGGCTGAAGATGAGCCTGGACATTGAGTTTTGTATGGTCTGGAGTCTTCTGGTCAGTTGAGCGTTGATTCCAGCAGAGAGGTTGTTTCTGTAGTCCAGCTTGCTGGTTATGAGGGCTTGGGTGACGGTTCTGGTTGGGAGCCATTTGAAGATCTGCTTGAGCATCTTGAGTGAATAGAAGCAGGAGGTGAACACTAGGTTTACTTGGCAGATCACAGTGAGTAGGTTGTTGATTACTATTTTGAGGGTCTTTGTGTGGGTTGCTTTGAGAAGTGTGGGACGACTACGGAAGCCACCAGGAGGAGTACCAGAGTGTGGTGTCTTTGCCGAAGATTACTACTTCCATTTTGTTTGTGTTGAGCTTGAGGCAGTTGGTTTTCATTCACCTGGTGGCTTCGGTCATGCAGGCAGAGAAATTGGTCCGGGTATTTGGTGTCTTGTTGGAAAGGATGGTATGAGCTGAGTGTCATCCACATAGGATATGATGAAAATGAAATGAAATGAAATACCAGCATTTGTAAAGCGCATAGCTACCTCCGGACAGGTGTCCCGGCGCTGGGGCCCTCGGGAAGACTAAGTAAGCTACTGCCCAGAGTCACATGGTGCTGGGATAACCTGCTGCCAGCACCAGGGATCGAACCGTGAACCCCATGGTCTGGAGTCAGGCACCCTGGCCGCTGAACCATACCTCTTCTTGATTCCATGGGCACAGATGATGCTGGTGAGTGGGGTTATGCAGTTTTTGGACGGAGTGGAGCTGAGTGAGGATCCTTGTGGAACTCCGCAGATGAGTTTGACAGAGTCCGAATTGAAGGGAGCCAGGCTGACCAATTGAGTGAAGCCAGTCGGGAAGGAGCAAACACAGCAAAGTGTGGGACATTAGATCCCAGCTTCATGCAGGTATTGGATAACGATCAGTTTAGTGATTGTGTTGAAAGTTGCAGAAAGATCCAGTAGGATGAGGACAACGTTATCACCTCTGTTTATGATCATTCGAATGTCGTCTGTGGTGGGCACTCTTTACTGTGGTTAGAACTGAATTCGGATTGAGTGGTGTTGAGGAGGTGGTCATAAGTGAGGTGGATGGCTACTTATTTGTTTATCCATGACTTTTGCTGGGTTGTATGCTAGTAGTTGGTTATTAACCTGGGGTCTTCTGAGAGTTTCTTGAGGAGGGGGAGTACTGTGGCATGCTTTCAGGCACCCAGGCAGGTGGATGTGATGACAGAGTTGTTCAGATGAGGGCTGCACTGATGGGGACCAGTCTTTTGATGAAGATGTGGGAAGGGCAGGGCTCCAAAGGTGCTCCAGAGTGCATGGTCTGCATGGTCGTTAAAGTTTCTTGAGTGGTAATAGTGGGCCAGGAGGTCAGTGTGGTCCTCTCTGAGTTGCTAGAGATGGACAGGAGGGTTGTGAGGGTAGAAGGGTTCCGTTGGGGCTGGAAGTTTTCATCTATGCTAGTGATCTTGTTGCTGAAGAATAGGGACAGCTGGGTGCAGAGGTCCGGGTTGGGTTATGCTGGTGGATCCTGTTGCCGGAGAGATGAAGTGTTTCACTATGGCAAAAATGTCTTAGGTGCTGTCAGTGCTTCTGTCAATGCAGTCTGTGAGCACGGAGCAGTTTGTGGCTCAAATTTGCTGATGGTAGGGTCTGAGGGTAGATTTGTAGGTGCTTTTGTTGACGTTATTCTGAATTAGTCTCCATCTGCATTAAAGTTGCTTGTAATGGCATTTGGTAAGCCTGAGCTCTTTCATGTACCAGCTTGCCTGGGATCTGGTTCTCATGGCTTGGTTGACTTTCAGAGGAACCAGGGTATCTGTGCAGGCTGTGATCTAGGCATTGAAGATGGATTCAGGGAGGTTGTTGTTGTGTCGAAGCTGGTGGTGTAGAAGTTCAGGACTTGCTTGAGTAAAAAATAATTTAATGTGCAAAAGGGTTTATGAAGCATATTGCTAAAGTGGCACTGTATAACCTTGCTCTACAGTATGCATATATAGTGTTAGCTGCCTACATAACAGTGCCAATATCAGAATGGGAACTTCCCACCTTTACAATCGCGCAAACAAGATGACAGATTAATTACAACGTTAAAAGGGTCAGAGAGAAGTTAATGAACAACATTCTGTGCAAACTTCCCTGTACTCCTGTTTTCCGGTTTGCTTTCAAAGGTATCAAATATGATGATAAGGAAGAACACAATGTAATATAGAAATTCTCAGTTACATTATCTAGACATGGCATTGCCATCATAAAAAAACTCCAAGAACCAACAAACGGGCTTGCCTCTTCAAACAATCTATCAGCCGTCACCAGCCAACAATGACTATCTGGGAGTCCCACTAATCGGTATCAGTCCTACAAAATTACAGTGAAACTCCCACCTAGATCACCAGAAAGTAGAAGAAACATTTAAAGAAAAAGTTTGAGGAATTAGAAAGTAGTTTGAGGAAACATAGATTACATCTAGACATTAGTATAATATATACAAATTCCTTGAAAGACTCAGACTGCATAGTGAAGGAAGAATTTGTAATATAGGGTATTAGAAATGGGGGTCTCTAGTTGGCAATGGTTTGCACCGTTGTCCAAGTAGGGACCCTTCTTCCCAGTCAGGGTGAGGGGGATACACTTCTATAATAACCCCTGCTCACCCCCTTGGTAGCTGGGCACAAGCACACAGGCTTATCTCAGAGGCAGTGTGTAAAGCATTTGTGCACACATACAGTAATAAAGTGAAGAGACTACAAATGGACACCACACCAGTTTAGAAAAATAAGTAATCTTTATCTAAACCAAACAAGACCAAAACGACAAAGATCCAAAATACTGTAATCAAAATATGACTTTCAAAAGGTAGAAACTGTTCTGTTCAAAGCAAATTGCAGTTGCAATACTTTTCACACAAAGTACCTTGGATGCATCACGCGCACAAACAAAAACTGTTGCAGGGAAGGTGATGCGTCAGTTCCTTACACCCAGGGAAGGTGATGCGTTGGTTCCTTACTTCAGGGAAGGTGATGCGTTGGTGCCTTACTGCCACGCAGGGGGTGATGCGCCAGTTCCTTACTGAAGGGGAGATGATGCGTCGGTTTCTTACTTTGCGGGGAGGTGATACGTTGGATTCTTACTGCGGCCCTGACGTTCTTGTAGATGTGGCGCCCAGGTGAGTTGCGTGAGGATCGGGGAGGCGTCAGTTTCTCCACCCACGTTCCCACGATACATTGATTCTTGCAGCCGCACAGCCGGGCCTGCGTCGGAATCGGTGCGGTGATCTCGGACTTCGTAGATCTTGCACTCGATGTGGCGTGCGGCGATATCTCGAGCCACGGGCAGGCTCTGCGTCGGTTTCTTCGCGATGCTTTGGAAACAAGTGCGGATGCGTAGCACTTCTCGTCATTGCTCTACTTTTCCAGCTCTCAACAGCAGGAACAACCTCCAGAGGCGCAGAACAGCAGCAGGCACATCTGGCAGGTCAGAACTCCCAGCAAGGAAGTTCAAGGGAGCTGGGGGTGAAGTCTTTGTATCCCTGAGACTTGAAAAAAAAGGATGAAAGCTCTACTTCAAGCCCTTGGAGATCTTCCTCAAGCAGGGGACACAGCACACAGCTAAGCTCTTGTCCTTTCCTTGGCAGAAACAGCCACTGCAGGCCAACCCCAGACAGCACACAGCAAAGGGGTAGTACTTCTCCCCAGTTTCTCCAGCTTTTCTCCTTGGCAAAGGTTCCTCTTGTTATGTTAGAAGAATTTGTATAGCGCACGTACACCAGGATGGTTTCATGGCGCTACTCTAAGTGATACCTGAGCCCTGAGGAATTACTCTTGAATCCCAGAAGTAATCTAAAAGTCTGGGGTCTGGGCCCCACTTTTTATAGCACAAAATCCTTTGTTCTCTGGTGGCAGAGAAGCTCTTTGCCCAGCCAAAACCAGTTCTGTCCTGTTTGGTGCGCTTCCTGGCAAGAGGTGGAGACAGCACTGTCCAAGGCAGACCAGGCCCAGTCAGGTGTGAAAGAAATCTCCTCCCCCTACTCTGAATGCAGCCCAGGTCTATTCAGCCCAGCCCTGACTCACCCTGGAAAGCAGGGCACACCTCAACCACCTAAGTGACTGTCTGAACAGAATGCACATCCCAAGTCCCTGTCACTCCAAAGCCAGACAGTCAATACACAAACCTAGCAGAGGCACACAGGAGGGCTAAGCAAGAAAATACCTACTCTCTAAAAGTGTTATTTACAGAATGTAAAAATCATCCTTACTAAAAGATGCATCTTTATATTCTGAGTTCAGGCATACTAAACTTTAGCTTCCTATCTTGCCCCAATGGGAAGTTATAGTTATAAGATGTTATAAATAAACTCCCATTCTATCCTATAAGACAGATAGCCTTTCAATAGTGAAAAACGAAATTGGCATTATTTCACTATAAGGACATGCCACACACATCAGGCCATGTCCTACCTTTCACATACACTGCGCCCTGCCCACAGGGGTTCCTTGGGCCTACCTTAGGGGTGACTCACATGTAAGAAAAGGGAAGGTTAGGGCCTGGCAAGTGGGTGAACTTGCCAGGTTGACATGGCAGTACCACACTGCGCGCAGACACTGCATTGGCAGGTCTGAGTTACATTTACAGACTGCTTATGTGGGTGACAGAATCAGTGCTGCAGGCCAACTAGCAGCATTTGATTTACAGACCATGGACACACACAGTGCACTGTACTAGAGACTGACTAGTAAATCAAATATGCCAATCATGAAACCACCAATCCATTACAACAAATTATAGAGGGAGCACTTGCACTTTGGCACTGAACAGCAGCGGCAAAGTGCCCAAAGCATCTAGACCAGCAAAAATGAAGTCAAACACACAGCAACATAACAGGAGGCAAAGACAAAAATACAGGGGAAACCCACCCTAATGATACCAGGTCTAACATAGGCTTCATAGTGCATCAAGCATAGCAAGGAAATCCCTCTCCCTGCAGGAGTGTTTGGGACACCTCCGAGAAACATATCAAGAAAACAACTGTGAGAAACTGTGGGCCTCATTTACAAGGCTCCTGCACCACCGGAGCCTCACTTTTTCAGACGCTTCGGTGGGTTTCTGTCCTGCTCCAAATCTACAAGGCAGCGCTAAGCCACTTTGCATGACTTAATGCGGCCTTATAGATATCATTCCCTTTGGTGCCGTTTTCTGCGTTAAAGGAGTTTGCAATGGGTGTTGCTGTGGGCATTCCCAGCAACACCCATGGCTTTTTGACACTGCATCAGATTTACAAGGAATTGTAAATCTGTGGCAGCGCCAAAAACTTACACCTCCCCAGGGAAGGTGTAAGGGTGGTAAACGAGGAGAAATACGTTTATTTCTCCTCGTTTTTGCTCTTTCTATGTGTGCTGCATTTTTCAGCACACATAGAAGTAGCAAAACACCCTTAATGATTGTTTTTGTGCAGGAATGTGTCCCTTCCTGTACAACAACAATCATCCCAGCAACGTAGGCACCCTTGTACCATGGTGAAAGGGTGTCTGTGTTGGTGCATGGCTGCTGTTTGTGAGCTTGCGCAGGGGTGAGTACAGGTCCAGCACAAGTACTTCTATGCATTGTACCATTACATGTACAAATGCATTCAGTACGCACACTCAGGGGTAGATTAACAAACATTTTGTGCTGGGTTAGAGTCACAAAAGTGACGCTAACCAGAACAAAATGTTTTTCCATAAATTACTTTCCAGCGTAAAACTTGTTTTGCACTGCAAAGTATCCTGAAAGTAACTCAAAGCAGCGTGAAGCACTGCTTTGCATTACTTAGCAATGAGGGGTGTTACATGGGAGGAACATGGGTGTTCCCATGCTACTACCCATGCCTTTTGATGCAAATCCCTATCTACAAACAATAGTAGACAGGGTTTTAGCGCCAAAAGTTAACGCCATTTCAAAGCAGGCTTTGAGAGCAGAAATGTTTTGTTTCTCCTTTCTTTTCCAACTTTGCACGCTTGTTGCACTGTGCAGCACACATACAAAGTAGAAAAAGTTTTAAAGTGTGTCTAGGCATAGTATTTTGTACAGGAGGTACAAAACCTATGGCAGACTCAGGCTTGCACCCTAGCACTATGACGCTAAGGTGTGTGCCTAGTGCATGGCAGCTGAATTCTGCGCTGGCGCCAGGGAGAAGGGATGAGAGTGCCATATCACTTTAGATATGGCGCACTCCTGTTTCCTCCCTGTCACGCAACACAGCGCAGCATTTTTGGCTGCTGCGCTGTTCCGTGCCGTTTCTGAAAATCTGGGCCCTAGTCTGTGTGCACTGTTCAGCACTTAAGCTTTTCTACATTTAACCAGGGTGTGTTAGTTTTAAAAACACACACTGCCATTACACACACTCACAACATGCGCACTGCACAACCCTTCACCCTTCATATATTGTGCTTCACGCAAGTATATATACACCTAGCACATGCGCTTATTGCGCACGCACCTCACAGCACTACATCTTTCATGTAGTACTCACAGGCATACATAGACTCGGCACATGCTCTGATCTCACATGTACTACACAGTACTGCTCTGTCTCTACTCTGCCTTTCCTCTGCACACATACAACCAGCACAGTCCCTATTCCTGTGCTATGCAGCAATCCATGGCTACCTGATGTAGGCCAAGGGTGAGTTAAGCACACAGCAACAGAACTTTGAAAAAAGGTGAGTGAGGTAGAAGGTGAGGCTGGCCTCACTCCAGCGACACAGGGTAAAAGGGTCCTGTTCACTATCACTGATCACTACACGGTATGCTGACACCACCATGCTTGCCCTGCTTAACTCCTGAGCCTTCCACAAGTTTGGGTGCCACTCTTGGTCCATTTGGACTGCAGTCCGCAAGACAGGACTATGTTATGGTGTACTCACATGATACATGTTCGTCTACGCCAAAAAAATCTGCATTAGGTATCCAGATCAGAGTACAGTTGGGCACTCAGGGCAGGGGTACATGTCTTTACCATGCAGAGGACTTTTCAGACCAATAAGCTTATTTAAAAAAAAGCTATAGGGGCTTCAAAATATGACCCTTGGTTGCTTCTGATAAGGACATTTCTGTCAATCTTAAAGCAAAAATGCTGGACTGATTTAACCTCAAATGTGAATGAAGTGAACAAGCCTCGTCCACATTGCAATACTTTGTTGGTTTTGTAAAAATCCGCTCAGTATTTCTGGTGAAACATCCACAAAACTAAGGCTCAACAAAAATAGTTGGCATGACAGTTGGCGTCTACAAACTGAATTTGCTAATTCTGTAGTCAAACTTCAAAATAAATAAATTTGATTGGACATCAGAAAAAATGTTCTCTTTGTCTGATGAGGGCTTTGTGGATCCTCCCAACCTCACTGACCGTCTGAGACTGAAAAAGTTTACTGCATCTGCTATTACTCAATTAAAGGGATCTATGAATGTATATGGTAACAGGGGGAGTACCCAGTAACCCCAATGAGGAAGTGGATGGGGCCCAGAGTGTGAAGACTGCCTCTGAAAAAATGTAAAAAGTACAGCATCCTTGGCCCTGCATGTGGATGCATACATCCCCAGAGCCTCCATTTTGTATGCACTCTTTCATGCAAAGCTTACCCGGATATGCAGAGCTCAACTAATTATTAAGGTCCGAGGGTCTGCAGACCTAAACCTGGCTCAGCAGGAATAAAAAAAAAATGAACAACCTACAGAGCAGTTGCACATAACTAAAAGCCATTCACTGTATGCTTTGGGGGCATGTGGGTTCGGTGCCCAACCCATAATGCACATGACCATTTTATTCATACCGGGGCTCGGCACAGGTCCTCACCAAAAAGGCCATGCGCAATGGGTGACGTAAACTGGGGCTTGGGCATGGCCTGTGATCAACCTCTCTGCTACTTACTGCTGAAGGCCTTGTCCAGAGGTTATGTCAATGCCAGAACTGTGTGTAGGGGCTGAGATGTGCCATAGCCTTAAACAGGGTTGGGCACAGGGTTTGGCTAAATGCCAGGTCCTCCACTCAAACCCTCTTGAGCATCGCTGATGGCCTTGCACATTGTTCACACAAGGGCATGCCCAAGACCTAACCAAATGCAAAATGCAACCCCTACTGCACCTCACGCCAGGCTCTGCACCAAAACTATAGGACATGGAGTAGGTGTAGGACCAGACTGAATGTTATAGCCTGCAGTCAACTGTTGTACATGTCTGAAGGCGGTGCTTAGTCCCTGTCCAAAGGAGGCATGGCACAGGGTGTGCCTGCAGTCTACGGGCAGTAGCTCATCAATCCTGAGCATGACTGAAAGCCATGTGCAGTAGGCCAAATACAAACAAGCTGGACACAGGGCATGGCTGGAGACCATTCTCTTTGTCCTACGCAAGGGTTACTGCAATGCCACAGAGAGTGCACAGTTGGCCAGTCTTGCATTCAGTTCCTTCTGCAGTTGGCTGAAGACTGTGCATTCTTTGAGGAAGGGAGGGTTGCAGCCATGGGGCCCAGGGCAATGCACATTTGGCAATGGCCACATGTAGACTGGGAGTAACATATCATAAAACAACTCAATCCAACTATTCAAGTTCAACAAATCTTTATTCGGATATGAGATATCCATAAATTGCAGTTAAAATCCCAACATTTAAAATGACACAATAAAAATACAAGTTAGCAATCAGCATCTGATGAATAAATACACACACAATCGGATCTAAGCATACAGCAGCATAATGTATCAAAGTGCATTCAAGTGCAGACATGTATAGCAGCATGATTTGTTTCAGTGCAAATAATGTAAACAATGTTATAAACTCATAATTCAGCTAAACATTTCTATAAAACAGGGTGCATCAAATTACTCTCAAATTTGGACAGTTACAGCGCATGATATCACAACACCGTCCAACATGTAAACATAATATTAGCAGTGGATCAGTGTCAGGGTTCTTAGAAGTGATAAATAATAAATTAATCAGACACTCATAGAGGCGCGTGAGCGAACTGCCGCCTTCACAAAAGAGCTTACACTGAAAATCAAATCTGTCATTGCTAAATTTAAAATTTCATTGTAAGCTGTCCTATAATCAACAATGATGGATGCCCTAAAACACGGGATCAGAAATTGTTTGGTATATCTTTTATAAAAACCACAAAAGAATAAAAAATGTAACATCGTTTGATTACCCTGGTTGCCACAAGGACAGATCGTCTGCTCAAGGTTTTTGTTAAAGCCTATGGGGAAGCACAACAAATATTTTAAAGTATCAGCCCTAAGGCGGAAGAGCAGGCTTCTCTCCCAACTGCCTAACCTCTTCCGTGCGCGGCCGATTTTCACCCTGTGCGGGGCGTTTCATTGAGTGGGCGGGTTCATGACGAGCTCAGCTCGTCATGCGCACACGAGCACTGCGCAGCATGACGAGCTGAGCTCGTCATGAGCATAGAAGGGGTTAAACTCATTAGAAGGTACCTAGATGGCAAATGTGATAAAGGGCAGTTAACGGTCACCGAGGAAATATACCTAGAGACTGTTGTTTTCTGAGCCTCGGATTTGTTTCGTAGGCCACTGTATCATTCGTACAGGGCCTCCTGTAAAATCTTCTTAGTTATACCCTCTACATCACTTGGGTTTGTAAAGATGTGATTTAGGTTCACGCTGGTCAAACTTTGGTTGACTGCTTCAAGCCACGATATATCCATGCCCTTGTCGCAATTTAGGCAGTCTAGAATAATATCCCTGGTTAACGTTGCTGCAGGGTTTTGCCAAACTTTTAACCAAAATATGGCAGGGCGGGACCTAATATAATCTTCGATGTAAGGCATTCTTAGTTCGTTATGGCAAATAAAATTAGATGAGGAGATGGGGGCCCCCAGGAGTTTTCTGAGGAATCTATTCTCTTCGCCCTGAATGCTACTACATTTAGTAAAACCCCAAATTTCTGCACCATATGTCGCCGTCAGTATACATTGTGTTTTATAGATTTTAATCAAGGATAGCACAACCTCTGTTCTTTTTGGCTGAGGGAGAGACACAATTGAATTAGTGGACTTTAGGAGTTTACTCCTACCATGCGCTAGGTGAGCTGCCCAAGAGCCATTATCTGAAACCATTAGGCCTAGATATGGAAAAGTGCGAGTGCATTGAAGACTTTCAGACCCTGAGGAAATTGAATTAATATAGTGCTTTTTGGGTCCGCAACACATTATAAAAGATTTCTTAAAATTAGTACAGAGGTCTAATCCAGCCATAAAATCAACAAAGCCCCCAACTAAAATACGTAATGCATTCGGGGTGAGGCCCATTAAAACCGCGTCATCCGCGTACAGTAAGACGGGGAGTACACTACCATTAATTTTCAGGACGTCATTGGTGAGTACAGACAGAGCATTATGTATCTCATTAATATATAGAATAAACAGTAATGGGGCCAATACGCACCCCTGCCTGACCCCTCTATTGATATTAATGCTTCCCGAAACCTCCCCGTCCTTACCTATCCTCACCCGGGCCTTAAGTCCCTATGCAGATAAGCTAAAAACTGAACTAAGACCTCATCCAACCCGTACTTTAAAAGAGCTGACCACAGACGTGACCTGTTTACAAAATCAAAGGCTGAGGAGAGGTCCATAAATGCCATGTAAATTAAGGACTTTCGCGCCACGGTGTATTTGCCGACAATCAGGTTGAGATTTAGACATTGTTCAACCGTACCCAGTTTACTTCTGAATCCTAATTGGCATTTGTTTAGAATGTGCTCCTCCTCAGCCCAGAGTCTGATCTTGTTAAACAGGATCCTCCCGAGTATCTTGAGTGTGTTGTCGATCAGGGAGATTGGTCTGTAGCAGCTAGGGTTGGATCGGTCACCTTTTTTAAAAATCAGGACTATAATGCTGGTAGACCACGTACTAGGTAAAAAAGTATTTGTAACGTTGTTAAAAACGTTAAGTAAAACTGGGGCCCAGAATTCCTGTTTATACTTAATAAGATCGATAGGGAGCCCATCCGGGCCTGGGGCCTTGTTACCCAAACTTTGGTTAATTGCATCCTCTACTTCTGATACAAATATCTGAATCCGGGGACAAACATGGGAATTAAAAAGGTCCTCTCCCTCAAAAGGGGATGTATAAATTGAAGTAAAATGGGCTTCCCAAGCTGCGCTGCTTATATTACAATTCAGGGAAGTAAATGTCAAACTCATAGACCTTATATCTTTGACTACATCCCAAAAACCGTTGCCCTTGTTGAGGCTTGTGGCGCAAGCAAGCTTATCCCATCGTTCTTTTAAAATCTCATCTTTACGCAGCCTCAATTCTTGTTTATAGAGTTGTCTCAAGGATCTAACAAGTGTTGCATCCCTAGGTGTCGCCACAAGTGCTGTTCGAAGCTCTTTGTTTGCTCTTGAACAAGCAGTATTGAACCAGTTGGGGTTCAGATTGTTGTTAAACGTGGGCCGTGAGATCAGTTGTTTGATGCCAGCACATAAATGGCAGAAGGCATGAATCACCTCTGGGTTAGGGTCATCGGATGATAAACATGTCTCAATAAGCGAAGGGTGGGCTAATACCATCTTAGAAAATAATGAGCCATAGTCGATGCCCTTCCAGATAACTCTCAAACTGTCAGTTGAGGGCGTTAAGTTACTTGCACCAGGCTCTCTAGTGAAAGTGGGTCTAGTAGCAAACCTCATTATAATCGAGATGGGGTTATGGTCCCCATACACAGTTGCTATGACCTCAGCTTTTAATAAAAAGTCCTCTAGTGAAGCAGAGATAAAAACAAAATCTATTGTCGATGCACATCCACACCCTCTAAAGGTTGGAATGGGACGTCTGGCATTATGATGTACGTCTACAATATCCATCACATTTAATAAGTTCTGTTGTAACAGATGATCAAACAATTCCTTCCCTTTTCTACAAGACTGGGCATCTGAAGACAGAACATTAAATGGCTCGCTTGCCGTAGGCAGCCTGGCATTAAAATCGCCACCCAGGCAAATTCCTGCCAATTTGTCAAGCCCCATTTTACTTTGTAATTCAGAGACAAAATTAAACAAGTTAATATAATTCATATTTGGAGCAGTCACAAAGTCGTTATTATAGAAGTTTATCAGGCAAAGTGAAACCCCTCATGTATAAATCACCGCTTGGAAATTATCATTGTTTGTAGCAAGGGTTTTAACACTACCGCCCGAGGAGATATTAACCCAAATTGAGAGTCCACCAGATGGGCGTCCGTGTTTGGAGGTTGATGCAATTATGTTAAAGCATACAAAACCCTCTAAATATAATTCCCTTGTTGCCCACGTTTCTTGAAACATAAGGACATCATAATCTTTGACTATGTTAACCCACTCTACAGAGCTTATCTTAGAAGATAAACCAGCAATGTTCCAACTTAAAATACTCAAATTTGAGTTCTGTGGGTCTCTAGTTTGATATCCTAAGGGGTTATACAACGGACTCGAGGGGATAGAATCAGGTGATATTCCAATGGGCATCAGTCAGTCCAGGCTATCCAAGTCGGACAGGGCAGAAAATCTATTATTCACCATGACAGACGATGTGGCAAATGTATCTGGGCCCAAAATTGGTTTGTAGAAAAAGCCCAGAGGTAGTGACCAAATGTGGGTAGGTGCGGTGTCTCTTTGTTCCTGCATCGACATTAATAATCTCACCAGCGCCGGGTTGCGGCAATTAATGACGATGCAGTCCCCCTCAATGTTCTTAGGTGATTGCCCAACCCACCCTACCCTGCGCACCATTATGATGTTATTGATGTTTGCTGCCCTAAATCCCTTGTGTTTAATGAGCCAGTCTGCACTTTTGTTCCTCAGTTGGTCCCAGGTCTCAGACTGATTCTTTTTAAAGGAGGAACTCCTGCTAAAACTAAGACATATGGGCAAGCTGCAGGTGGCAAGCTCAGAACCTCTTTACTGGCCTCACTATACTCGTCAGAGATATTCTCAGTACGGGATTTGGCGCTCTGGTTGTTACCGACTGCATTAATGTTGTTTACACGATCAAAAGTAACAACCTGGCTAACTTGTTGGGTTAAAGGTTGAGAACTTGTGATATCATTAATTGTTGTCTGTTTACTCTGTATTGAGGTAGGTTTGGGTGTAAAACATTCCTTAACTCTGCAGCAGATGTCGCAGACACTACTGATGTTGATAGCAGGAGGTTTTTATAACAACAGAGTTATGTAATTGACTTTTAGTACTTTTGGGACCCGTTATACCTGGCAATTGTGGTTTAGCAATCGACCCCTGTTGTGTTGTCAGTTTAGGGGTATTAATGTGTGTGTGCTTGATTTATTTATTAATGTCTCCAAGCGATCTAAACGTTTCCAAAGAATATAAAAATTCTTATCAACAAGGGTACTAATGCGCTCATACATAGTGTCCACAATAATGTCTATTGAGGTGTCACCGAGGCTAAGAAGAGTTGATGGGCCTCTCGTAGACTCTGTTTGGGTATGGACAGCGTGTGTAGATATTTCAGGTGGTGTTAAGTCAATAGCGCTGTTATCATTAGTTATCACATTATCAGCTATGGTCGCTGTGCCGTGAATCCAGGAGCTCAGAACAGTACTTTGTTGCTTCGTTCGCGGCGGTTGTTTTCTCTTTGAGCTTATAGGTTTTGTCGGTTTTCGCTTTCTTTTGGCCCCTGTGATTAATGCGTCTGGCGAGCTGTTTATACATGGCATAATTACTTTGTTATTAGCTTCCCCTACACAGCCGTCCGTGCCCTCGAAAGCACCAGTGACCTTGCTACCTTGACCACTCTCCATATTGCAGGGAGATTCCAGGGACTGTAACTCCATAAGAGTGGTGGGTGATACGTTCTGGGACAAGGGGGGACTTCCACAAACACCACCCGCCGCGATGAGAACAGAGGGGGCCGATGGAACAAATGGAGGAATAACCAGGCCCAAAGATAACCTCCTCTCGGTTAACTCAATCTCATTGGTGACTATGCTGACTGCTCTTTCCAACATGCTATCAATGGAAGTGGTGGTTGAATTGCGGGAGCACGGTATTGCAGTACGTTTCCCCATGACAAAAGTTTGTGGTGCTCGTGATGACAAAAAGACAAAGTTGCAATAAGACTCACCACAAAAACAGAAAATCCGGAAACAAAGGCAGTCAGATGGGGGGCCCGGCCCGGTCTCCAACTGTCTCTGACGGGCTCAGATGGGCCCGCCCTTGGCCCGGGCTTTGCCCGCGCGCGTCCCGCGGTGCGGGAGCCTGAGGCCAATTTTAAGCGCGCCTCCAGGCGCGAACCAAGAACGTCACCGGCGCTGCCCCGTGTAGCTCTGGGGCTGGTAGTCCCGCCTGCTGCCTGCCATTCCCCTCACGGCGTGTGACCTTGCTGTTTCGGGCATCCCGCGGTGCGGGAGCCTGCGGCCAATTTTAAGCGCGCCTCCAGGCGCGAACCAAGAAAGTCACCAGCGCTGCCCCGTGTAGCTCTGGGGCTGGTAGTCCTGCCTGCTGCCTGCCGTTCCCCTCACGGCGTGTGACCTTGCTGTTTCGGGCGCCCAACTATTAAGTATAGGCTCTTGTTAACTTTGATTATTAAAAAATCTCAGAATTTACTATAAAAACTCAGATGAACTGCTATCTTTGTTGAGTACCAAAACATAAAAAACACAGGGCTTCATTTACAACATTTTAGTGAAAGGCAGCGCCGCAAGGATTCTTGCTGCGCTGTCCTGCATCAAAAGAAAAGGTCAGGAATGCGCAGAATCAATGAGAGATTTCGCATTTCTGTCCTCTTTCACTGCTCTGGCGTACAAATGGCTGTATTGTGCCAACGGAGGCACCCTTGCATCATTGTGCAAGTGTGTCCACATTGTAGGAATTGATTTTGTGTGCAGGAAGGGACACCTTCCTGCACAAAAACAATCAATGGAGACGTTTTCTATTTTCTATGTGTGCTGCGGAATGCAGCACACATAGAAAGAGGAAAAAATGAGGAGGAATAAAGTTATTTCTCCTTATTACGCCACCCCTGGAGAGGCGCACGATTTTGATGCATTCCCAAATTTACGCTATGCTGTAAATCTGGGAATGTGTGAAAATCCATGGGTGTTGCATGGGAACTCCCAACGCAATGCCCGTGCCACGCCTCCCTGACACAGTGTGAGGCAACGCAGTGACTTGCGCTGCATTGCCTTAAACCTTATTTACGAGGCCATGAAAAGCCACGCAGGGTGGCTTTGCATGGCCTCGTAGCAATGGGTCTGCACTCTACTCCGCTGGAGCATCAAAAAAAGTGACGCTCCTATGGCGCAAGCTCCTTGTAAATAAGCCCCTTGGTCTCTACTTGGCAGAGGTATGCACCCTGTCGAAGTAGGTCCCACAGTCCTAGCCAGGATAAGTCAGATACACCCCCTAAATTAACCTGTGCTCACCCTCTGGTAGCTTGGCACAGAGCAGTCAGCCTTAACTTAAGAGGCAATGTGTAAACTATTTGTGCAACACTTAATAGAGTAAAACATTGAAAACATCACACAAAAATAATCTGGCTATCTTCAAACGTGGCCAGGCCTGGATTTCAGGTTCAACCCGCTGAACGCCACTGTTAGAAATGGGGGTCTCTAGTTGGCAATGGTTTGCACCTTGTCCAAGTAGGGACCCTTCCTTCTAGTCAGGATAAAGGAGTTACACTCCTAAAATAACCCCTGCTCACCCCCTTGGTAGCTTGGCACGAGCAGTCAGCCTTATCTTAGAGACAGTGTATAAAGCATTTGCACATAACCAACAGTAATACAGTGTAAGCACTACAAAAGGACACCACACCAGTTTAGAAAAATATCCAATATGTTTATATACTTAAGACAAGACCAAAAACAATAAAAATCCACAATGCAGTATTTAGAAATCTTCAGTTATCAAAATAACCTTGAAATACAGTTCTTTAAAGTCAATAGCTCCGTCCGGGGCTATCACGGCGTCATGAACAAACAAATCTAAAGAGTTCTGGCTGACCGCGGCGTCGCGGGCCAACTACGGTGTCGGAAAGACCCGCAAAACAGTACCTTTAGAAATGCAGGGCGTCGGCGGCCTCTCGTTTAGCTCCGAAAGCATGGCATCCACAGGCATCGGTGCAGGAGTTGTCGGGCCCTTGAAGTCACACGCGTTGCAGATCGAACTCCCCGCGGTTTAAGTCAGGAGCGCTGGCGTCGGGAGGCGTTGGGTGGTGCGGTGCGAAGTGCAGCAGTGCGGCGTGCGATGCCCTCAGGTCGCAGTGGCGGCATCAGATGGCGTCGTCGGTGAGACCAGGGTCGCGGTGCAAAGTGATGCGGTGCTCGTCGTGGTGCTGGCAGGCCACGGTGCAGGCAGCGTCGTCGTCGTTGCTGAAGCGATGTCATCGGCTGACGAACTGGGGTTGATGGCACCGGCGTCGGTAGGCCAAGGCTGCGGTGCGGGTTGAGGATGGTGCATCGTGCAACTTAGGAGCGGTGCCCTCGAACCACGGTGCAAGCAGCGGTGTCGATTTCGGCATGGCGCGTCGTCGTCTGGGATACCAAGGCGGCAACGTGAAGCGAGGCGGTGCGAAGTGCGGTGCCCACAGGTCGCGGTGTGAGCACCAGCTCGGTGGCGGCGTCAGATGGCATCGCCGGTGAGACCAGGGTCGCGGCGCGGCTTTGCGGCCGTGCCCTCTGCGGTGCCTTCAGGACACGGAGTCGGCAGCGGCGTCGTAGACGGCGTTGGGTTGCTTTTTTTCTGTTGCAGCACAAAACACACAGTCCCCAGTGCTGATGGCAGAAGAACTTGAAGTCTTTGCTGTTCCTGAGACTTCTTGAACAGGGGGCAAGCTCTACCTCAAGCCCTTGGAGATACTCAAAGAAAGAAATTGCAGAAAGTTCAGTCCAGTCCTTTCACTGCCCAAGACAGAAGCAGCCACTGCAGGCCAACACAGCAAAGCACTCAGCAAAGTGGTAGTTCCTCCTCCCAGCTTCTCCAGCTCTTCTTCTTGGCAGTCTTCTTGGTCCAAAAGAGTTCTAAAGTACAGGGGTTTGGGCCCCACTTTTTATAGCCCCAAATCCTTTGTCCTCTCAGGCAGAGGGTGTCTGTGCCCAGCCAGAACCAGTTCTGTCCTCTCTGGTGTAGCTTCCTGGCAGGAGGCAGAGACGGCATTGTCCAAGGCAGACCAGGCCCATTCAGGTGAAAGGAAATCTCCTCCCTCTACTCTAAATGCAGCCCAGGTCTATTCAGCCCTTTCATGACCCACCTAGACTCTCTGGAGCCACGGCTCCTCCCCAGTCCCTGTCATCCAAAACCCAGACAGTCAATCCACAAATCCAGCAGAGACCTACTGGATGGCTGAGCAAGAAAATACCTACTTTCTAAAAGGGGTATTTTCAATGTAAAAATCAACTCCACTAAAAGATGTATCTTTAGATTCTGAGTTCAGGCATACTAAACTTTAATTTTCCACCTTGTTCCTAGGGCCAGTTATGATTATAAGATGTTATGAACAAACTCCCCATTCTGTCCTATGGGATCAGGTGGCCTTGCAATAGTGAAAAAACAAAATTGGCAGTAATTCTCTATCAGGACATGCCACACACACCAGGGCATGTCCTACCTTTCTTATACACTGCACCCTGCCCACAGGGGTACCTTAGGCCTACCTTAGGGGTGACTGACATGTAAGAAAAGGAAAGGTTAGGGCCTGGCAAGTGGGTACACTTGCCAAGTCGACATAGCAGTCCCAGACTGCACACAGGCTCTGCAATGGCAGGCCAGAGTTACATTTACAGGCTGCTTGTGTGGGTGGCACAATCCAGTGCTGCAGCCCACTAGCAGCATTTGATTTACAGGCCCTGGCACACTCAGTGCACTTTACTAGGGACTGACAAGTAAATCAAACATGCCAATCATGGAAACACCAATCCATGGAGCAGATAGCCTTTTGGACTCAAAGAGATTCAGTCCTCTCTGCTCATATTTTCATTGTGGCTTTATGCCATACTTTGCCTTAATTTGCTGACACCTTCCTGCTTCCCCTGATTTAACTAGGTTTTCCGAGATTTTCAACTTTACTTTAGGATTAGTTTAGGCGACTTTAGATTTATTAATGCATAGACAGGAGGATCGAAATGTGTACACTGATCATCAAATTCTATTTCTTATCTTTGGCATTGGTGCAACTGAGTTCCTTGTTTGCTTTATGCTACTAAAACTTAATGTCATTTAGCGCTTTGGCATGCCTGTGGTTATTCTGTATCTTTACAATATGCTTTTGAGAGTAATGTAGGTCAGTTTGGCCTTTAATTTGTAATAAAACTCTATTAACTTTACTTATCAATGGCTTTGGGCTGGTGTCCCATTTGCAGTGCTGGACACTAGGATAGACACACAGGAGCTCTATGTCTAGCTAGCGAGAACACTGGATGTAGCACCGATTGTGCCTCGGTGCATATATGCACCCAACACGGAACAGAATGTCTTATTGTCCCATCTGTCTTCAATACTGGCAGA
The DNA here is from genome assembly GCA_963921515.1 of Calotriton arnoldi. Taxonomy (NCBI): domain Eukaryota; kingdom Metazoa; phylum Chordata; class Amphibia; order Caudata; family Salamandridae; genus Calotriton; species Calotriton arnoldi. Next base: position 2,200,322 of record CAWUFW010002360.1, read on the forward strand.
TTGGATATTATACCTCTGGGTGGTGATTTCCATGCAGACCTAGATACAACCCTGGGTCTGTAGCATCATCCCCTGCCCGGTACTGCTCTGGTGTGTCAGGCTAAGGCATTAAAACAATGGATGGAAGGGTGGTGTCTCATGGATGTATGGCAAAGTCGAAACACAGCAATGAGAGAATACTCAATCTACTCTCACCCCCCATCCACTCCACTCTCATGTTGACAGATTTCTTTGCCGTATAAATCTACAACCCAGCATGACACATACCACATACTTAGGGAAGACAATTTCCTATCCACTGAAAATAACATTATCATGGGGATGTATACCGCCCGATCCCCACATGGCAGAGGACCTGTTAGCCTTTAGACTAGCTAGATCATAGTGCTACTATAAGCCCCCTAACCTTGCCAGAGAGCAATTCGTTTCTGGCAACTATCGAACATGACAACCCTTGATCCTTCAGGGATCATGGAAACAGTGCATTACTTTTCGCTCAGTCACTCGTGTTCACTTAGTCTCAGAGAGATACACAGAATAAAAGATGGGGACATTTTCAATAGGCATTTATTGAACCAGCGTCATTCTAGTATAAAACATGTTTGCTGCGACAATCATTAGACAGAAACAGATATATAAGATTACAAGCACCAACTGAGTAAATGAAAGGTAGAATTCTACCATGGTGCTAAAACAGTGAATATATGCAGGCATATAGATACATGATAGTAATCAAGCGTACTCCTAAGATGCAAACCCTACTCAAGTGTTTCTAGCATGTATCTGGGTGTAAAGCCAAGAATCTCCTAGGAAAGAGCCAACCCTATTACCTGATAAGAGAGAACAAAGGACCCCGTCTTGGTCTCAAGTTGGACACCCTGCAAGGGATGTCAGACCACTGCGGGCTGGAGGTTCTGCGTGCAGGGACTTCACTGTCTTGTGTCAGCATGGAAGCTTCTTCTCTGGTTGCCCAGTGAAGATGTGGTTCGTTTATACCCGAAAGGCACCCTCAGGGGTTCTACCTAGATGTGTAATGGTACTATGGGCCTGTCGTCCAAGGATGACGATAGCGGTGACTTTTGTATAGAGTTATTATACAGAAGAGGGTAATCCTGCTGTGCATGTCCTGGGCAGGGGATTAAGATATGCTACTAAGAATCCTCATGCATAATAAATTATGCTAGTTTTCAAAGAAAACCACACAACATTTATTCAGCACATAACTAGGTAAAAGGTCAGCGCCAGAATCGTTATGTAGAGCAAGGTAGGACAAATGTAGGTAAAAGGTTGTGCAGCTACCTTGGCCTATATTGGGGTAAATTTGGCTCATAACACTATAACTGGCCCAGTTAGAAGGTGCAGTTTTTAGAGAAACACTTGATGCTACCATTGATACGTATTTCTCTGAGAATGCTGGTACTGCCTCCTCTCTGCTAGTGGAGTGGGAGGCCTTCAAAGTATGATATGGGGTACATCCGGTAACACTGTAGTGGGAGCAAGGAGATAGGTTGTGCGGTAGCTTACACAAATAGAGCGCAAGCTGGGCCCACTGGAAAAAGCAGCGATCGACAATGCTGAGGCTGCGGACGAGTTGCAGGAGGCTTGCATTACTTATGCTGAGCTTCTCGAAGGCCTCCGCATGATCGATTATAAAGCATACAACATGAAAACACATACAGACGCATACAAATCAGGTGCGCTACTAGCTCGTCTAATTCGGCCTGACACATGCCCTATGCCTATTCTGGCCATAAACGTGCCAACCTGGGGTGAGATTGACATACAGTTGGGAATCAATGAGGCCTTCCGAAACATCTATGCCCTTCCATACACCGCCCTACACCTCCGGATCCTGCGGACATTGCCTCATTCTTACGTCAGGTAACATTGCCCAGAGTGCCTGCCGAAGACAGTGAGGCCCTTGGTGCCCCCAATTCAGCAGGCAAGATACTTGGGGATATTAAAGAGCTTGCTAAGAATAAAACATGAGACTTGGAAGGGATCCCGATCGGGTTTTACTCTACATACGCAACACGAATTGTACCACAGTTAGAAAAGCTAAACAATTTCTCTTTGGGGGAGGGCTTGCATCCACCCTCCACAAGAGAGGCACTTGTGACCTTGTACAGACCGCTATCACTATTAAACACCAAATACAAGATCTTAAGTAAGATCCTTGCACCCAGACTACTTTCCCTGCTCCCACAGCAGTTGCATGTGAACCAATGTCGTTTTGTACCTCAGCGCAATACCTCCATGAATATTTGTTGTATATTCCGCATAATGGATGCAGTTCGGGAACATTATCCATTTGCTGATTGTGTATCACTAGACATCCGCCAAGCCTTTAAGACCCTGGAGTGGGACTTTATGTTAGCAACGTTAGCTTGGTACGGAATACCCCAAGCCTATATATGGTGAGTTAACCTCTTGTATACGGGGCCTACGGCCAGAGCTAGGACAGGGACTCACATCTCAGACACCTATCTTCTTCTGGATTCTTGACTTTGGTGACTTTTGTGCATCCCGTCATTTTTATTTTTATTTTTATTTTTTGGAGATGGTCTCCTTCTATACCAACGACCCGGACCCGCCATTTTGTCTGATCTTTGTTCCGTTCCTTTTTCCCTCACGACTCCTCCTGATGACCCTTGATCGTTTTTCTCTTTTTGCTGGACTGCCTTAAATATATATATATATGTAAATATGTATTATATAATTGTCCAAGCCTAATTGCTGTTAAAATGTGATCCTGTGTGAATTTACTATTTGTATATATAGAACTCTAACCACTAGTATATGTAGTAGACCTTTGTACTTACTACCATTCCTATGTGATTTTAGAGTTTTTCTGTTTGTATCTCTTCCTTGAGTGACTTTACACCTTCTACATTTGCAAATTTTTTTTTCTGTTTGTATCCCTCATGCAACTCATGTAATCCAAAGTCCTTATGTAACGCAACTGGTTCTTTTGTAAAGCGCTCTGACACTTTCGGGTAATGTTCGCGCTATATAAAATCGCATTAAATAAATAAATAAAAAATAAAAATGTCAAGTGTTGTGTGGGACTCAGCAGGGATGCCCCTATCACTGCTTCTAGTTGTACACGCAATTGAAACCATAGCGCAACGTATTCACCAAGAGATCGGAGAATGGGAGATACCTCTGGATCATACGATCCACTCCATATCTTTATATGCACATAATATGATCCTATACCCGAAGGACTTCCGAGCGGGACTGGAGGGGATAGCTCAATTACTGACTACTTTTGGAAAGCTTTCGCTCTCCACATAAATGTCAACAAATAATGCGCCTTTCCGTTTACTGTCACCAATATAGGCACTACCCTGCGGTTTGGTATTACATGCCTCCCGGTTGTGCCCCACACATTCTACCATCTTAATATTCACATATATTGTGAGACATAGGACTTACTGGAGGGCAGCCTTATGTGAGGGATTAACTCGCTTAAACAACAGTTGGCTTTCTGCACTACTTTGCCCTTGTCCATAGCAGGCCATCTTGCCTTAGCAAACATGGTTATGTTACCACGTCTCCTGTATTATTTAGTGGTGCCGGAATGAGTGGTCAGGTTGTTAAATGCAATGCTGGTGGAGCTCACCTGGGGGTCCGTACACTGCAGGGTGAGCCTCAATAAATTACAGCTTCCGACGGACGGAGGTGGTATGGGGGGCCCTGACTTCAAGACCTACTGTCTCATGGGACAGCTGCAATGGCTGTCTTATTGGTTGGCCGGCCACAACCTGTCAGAGATAAGCTACACAACGGAGCAGATAGACCAGGGTCAACCTCATAGATTGGTGTGTCCAGGTGTGACCTTCCCGTGGGTCGGTTCTCTTTAATTGTGTGTGGCCCCAGCTTACTGGAAAATGGCTCTGAGATACACCACTTCATTTCCATCTTATGCACCAAATATTGGGCCCTTGGGAACAGGAGGGAGAACTAACGGTGGGCTCGTTTTTCCAGCACGGTACATTAATGTCGTACACTGATTTTGTAAACACACATTGGCTCCCCAAGGCTCTTTTTTAACACATGCTGACATACTCAATTATGCAGGGCAGCATGGGGCACTAGATGGGAAGGTGCCTATCGTGCACAAGCTGCTTCAGGCATTGCATACCTTGGGAAACGGCAGGCACCTAATACGTTGGCTTTATTGCGGGCTCAGGGCACACATAAAGACACCTCTCATTTCCTTAAAAACCAAATGGGAGACAGACTTAATTCGAGAAATATCAGATGGAGACTGGGCCAGTTTACTGGAATACTCCAAGAAAGTCTCAAGTAATTTGAGATTCAAATTCATTCAATTCTCCATATTACATAGAGTGTGTGTAACACCACACAGAATTAACACAATGTTCTCTACTGCCTCTTCCACATGTCCCAGTTGTAAAGCTTTAGATGCTGACCTCCTACATATGTTGTGGACTTGACCCCCCCGTCCATCCATTGGGCAGGTATTTCTACAGCACTGTCAGAACTAACAAACTTAGACCAATGAAATAGACCAGCTCAATGTCTTCTTGGTCCACACCCCGGCCCAAGGGTTCCAGGTTAATCATACATTTTGCTGACTTGGCATTGCTGCTGGCAAAGAAGCTCATAACGAGACACTGGAAATCCCCAAAGGCTCCATGGGTATCTCAATGGCAGGGGAAGTGGCACACTGGGCGCTCACCGAAAGCGGAGCTCTGTGACGGTAGGAATATAGGGGTCTCCGTAGAAAACCCATTTTGCTTGATGCAGTCAGTTTGTTAAGGGTACTGTTCAAACAGTTTGGTTCTCTTGTAATGCATTGTATGTCAGGATTCCTTCATATACTATCAGACTGAACCTTTTTGCAATGCTTTTTCATATGATATGTAATGTATTGCCCTCAGATTATCTATGAGTGATGTATCATACTTTGATAAAATGCAATAAAATTTGTGCTGAAAAAAACCCTTTACTTATTGATTCCTCGTACTTAATGTGTGACCAAATGGGTTACACTGTAAATTGAATTCTTTGATTGATGTTAATTCCCCTTTACCTCTCAGGCAACTATAAAAGGTTCTCACTGGATAAATGGTTAGATAGGCCCAGTGCTGCATCACCTCCAAGAACCTCTGTAAATCTGCTGCGCATGGGAATAAACTGTGAGATAGACTCCTCGCTGACATCACAGGTTTTATCCAGAGGGAGATTGCAAGCTATCTTCTGCTCTCCTGTCTCACCCTATTTACACCTCAGTTACAAATGCTTAATTTGACAAAGGGAGCAGCAAGGTCTTGCAACCTCATGAGCCTCACACTTATTTGTAGCACAATTTGAAGCGTATAGAACTCCTTTTGCCTGACACAGTGATAAACAGAGATTCCTGGGATGCATTGGTTCAAGTAATGCACTGCTCGGCAGAATGTGGCTGCATCCTTCATCTATCCTTGTCTCGCTGAAAGAGAGCTCCACTTTGCTGACTGACCGAGGCAATGAATGCTGATTGTGCATTGAAGAAGAAGCATAGCAGCCATGTTGGTGAAGGAGTTGAAGCCACAAGAAGTCCACTCTCTCCACGGCCTGAAAGATACTGTGCCTCAATTCTCACTTCTCTTATATGTATGTATGCACTCAGGAATGGCTTAAAGCTTTGCTTAAAATGATACATGATTAACTGAATTGCACGTCTACTTACTTTTTTGCCATCGTTTCTATTCTGGCGCTGTATTACCAGTAATCTGAGGAGACATGCCATGAAGCTTTCATTCTTCTAGAATATGCCTCAGCATGTCAATATGTATTGCTGAGCGTGAATACAGTTAGATGAAAACACTGAATTAACATCAGTTGTGGCCATGTTTTGAGATAGCTAAAGTACGGGATGTACGTGAGTTTCTTCTAATATTACAAAGTTGTATTGCTTCTTTCAATGAGATGATTGAACGCCCGTTTGAATCAATAAACACAACAAACTGTACAACAAATATATATTTTTTGTTAATCATCAAAAAACAAAGGCAGTGTACACAATCACTGTGCTACTGGCAATCCTTGTTCAGGTGACACTAATCACAGAGGATACTGCCCAGTAACCATTGACTACCAAGGACCACAGAGTGGGGTGCTGCCCAGTAACAACTGACTACTGATATAGCACAAAATCCAATTTTCATTGTAGAGGTGCACTATAATCACACACGTAGACTGCATCCGTATATGATCTTTTGTCATGTTAACCAAAGTGATAGGATTTTGTAATGTAATAACATAAATGTGATGTGTGTAGTCCAAAATGTAGATAACATGAAGAATTCTGTACAAAACCAAATGTAACCAGCAAGAACACCAACAGGAAAACGTTTGTGTTGTGCAACTGACAGTCATTTTATTATTGAATACACTTATTAATCGAGTCATTTTATACTTGGATGAAATTATTAACTGTATATGTCAATTTCTATATAATTTCGTAAAGTTCATGTTCTATTTCCCTTATGTTAGCTGAATTTGTAGGCCTGAAATGCATTTTCCCTGGAAGCTCTCGCGTTAGAAATTAATAGTTGAATTCCATGTGCATGTTAGATTTTGTTCATTCTCACGTTTATGTTGCAGGTGGAAGAAGTGCCCTTGTTAGTTAGAATAATGTCTTTGTTTTAGGAGTTAGGCAAGGAGAGAAGAGGATACATTGGGAGCTAACACTGATAAGGAGAACTGTTGTACTTTCTCACTGGAGAGGGCCTAGGAATCAAGGTCATCATGCTAAATCGCCGTCTCATGGAAAATTACCTATGAGAATGTGGCCTGATCGGATGGCGTGGCCTGAAAAGAATCATGGGAAGACACCTGACATATTTATAGTATTGTAAGTAGGGAGAGAGCCCCACTTCTTCTCTGCCTTTTGGAGAGAGAGCATCTCAGAATGAGCTCTGTCTCAGAATCTTCATGCTACTTGCCCCAACTGAAGTGGACAGACTTCTAAGGAAGATTCCACACGCTGACACCCTAACCCATGCGGCCCTACAGAATGCTTAATTAGGGATGTCAAGTAAGTGCTAGTGTAGGGACAGATTAATGTTTCATTTCCATAAACCTTCGATGCAGTGGAACCTGGATTCCTGTTCTTTGATCTTTTGCATCCTGATTCTTGAATTAATCATCTTGTGTATGCTACACCGCCTTAACTTAATTAGTAGATTTGGCTTTGTATTGGTCCCAATGTATTTTTTCACCCTCATCTTGAGGTGTCTGTATGTCCAGTTGTTTTTGGCTTTGTAATAAATTAACTAACTTTATTCAGTAGTCTGTGATTCTTAATGGCCCTAGAGAACAGCAACTGAATTGAGTGACATTGTTAACGATTTCTCTTCCCTCTACTCTCTCATGCTGAGAAAAAGTACCATCACCTCGAGGTTCTAGAGCAGATCTAGAACATGCTTTGTCTGGCTCCTTTGCTACCAAGGACCTTAGAAGACACAGCACAGTAATCACTGACTACCAAGGATAACAGAGTGTGCTGCTCAGTAACCACTGACTACCAAGGATCACAGAAGGTGCTGCTCAGTAACCACTGACTACCAAGGACCACAGAGGGTGCTGCCCAGTAATCACTGGCTACCAAGGACCACAGAGGATGCTGCCCAGTAACCACTGACTACCAAGGACCACAGAGGGTGCTGCTCAGTTGACTACTAAGGACCACAGAGGGTGCTGCTCAGTAACCACTGACTACCAAGGACCACAGAGGGTGCTGCCCAGTTACCACTGACTGCCAAGGACCTCAGAGGGTGCTGCTCAGTAACCACTGACTACCGAGGACCACAGAGGGTGCTTCTTAGTAACCACTCACTACTGAGGATCACAGAGGGAGCTGCCCACTAACCACTGACTACCAAGGACCACAGAGGGTGCTGCCCAGTAACCACCACCAATTATCACAGTAAAAGGCTTCAGACCGCTGAGCTGAGAAGGGGAGATCTGTAATAATAAGGAAAAACTAGACAACTCAGGCGTGTTTATGGTTGTATATACTAGTAAAAAGCCTCCAGGGCATGATAATATATCTTTGTTTTAACCTCCAGTATTAGATGATTGTGCTATTCCTAGTATTCTTGGAATGTATTATACTCTACTTAAATGAGTTGTGCTGTTTTGGACACTTCATTAGCTGCTACAGTGTCCACAGCATATTTATTTAAGAGGCGGAAAGCTCATCTTTATCAACACACCCACACTGTTCATAGAAACCTTCCCCTTGGCTGCTTGTTATGTATTTGCGTGACTCACTCCTTCTGAGTCACTCAAGCAGCCAGTGGTTCATAATAACTTCTAGTAAATTGCCTGATAATTTGAAGAACTGGTGCTGAAAGGCAAGCATCAAACAATGCTTAATTAGTATTCTAAAAAGTGCCGGTGTTGTGTAATATCTGGTATCCCCATCGTATCCTATATCTCCTGACCAAAGCCCTGCCCCGAAGCCCGGCAGGCGCTGTTACATGTCAGCGCGCCGAATACCAGGGCTGCGTAGTCCTTAATCCACCTCAGGCCTCTTTAATCAACTGCCAGACACTCCCTGACCCTCTGTCTCACTCTTACAGGTACCTCCTTTCTCCCTTAGTGATGTTTTTTCTGTTTTTCTCTTCCTCCTTCTTTCTGCTGTATGCGTTTTTCTCTCTTTCTTCCTTGCTGGAAATGGCGGATGAGCAAAAATAAGTGCCGGTCCCCAAGAAAGAGTGCTGGTTGCCCCCACCGGCATCCGCAAACACCGGCTCAAATTAAGCACTGGCATCAACAGCAAAACGTAGAGACACCTCCAGTGCTAGTCTCTTTTTCCCTTTCATGTCTGCTACCATATGTTCCCAATCATTCACAATGAGTCTCTGTCACGTCTTTCTACTCCACCTAGCATTCTGTCCACTCTTTCTGCCTCTGCCTGTCTCTCAACTTTCTCCTGTGCATCTAAAGCCCTCCTCTCTTCCTCACACCCCTACTTTCTTTTTCCTCAGCCCACACTACCACACACTCATTTTAGACCTTAGCAGGCCACACGCGCAAGCACACACGATCACAGACATGCACACAAGTATGAGTGCAGCTTGAAGTGATGTTGCATGTTATTATGGTTCTGTATGTGAGGATAGAAGTCACTGCTGCTACACGGTATGCATATACAATGGGCCCAACTCGAACAGCTGCTACCTGTATTTTACCTGTTCAGTGGTTGTTGGGGAACCCTGCAATGCCAGCTCCTCTGTACTTGGGGCCCGATTCACAGAACTAACTTAAGACAAAATCCTAAACTTACTACCATTTTGGTATTCACAGAAGGCACTTACTCATTTTGGTATTCACAGAAGGCACTTACTCATTTTGGTATTCACAGAAGGCACTTACTCATCAATGAGTAAGGGCCATAAGTATGAAGCCAAATTGCGATCGCAAACGCTGAAAGTCGCAGAATTTCAGCGTTTGCGATCGCAATTTAGGCAGTGTGCAATGTAGCACACAAAAACCCACTCGCAAAATAAGGAATCGCAAAATTTGCGATTCCCTATTTTGCGAATGCATTTAAGGAATCCCAAATTGCGATTCCTTAAATGCAATGTAGGAAGCACCCAAGTTGTGCGAATTTGGCTTAAGGAATCGCAAATTACCACTAACTTCAGGTTGGTGGTAATTTGCGATTTCTTTGAAAAATTCACTTTTTTGCATTTTTCAAAGGGCCATGTGGCGCACATACATGCCATTACGGCATGTATGTGCGCCACATGTGCACACATGCCTATTTCAGGGGTGCAACAGGTTGTCCTATTGACACCCTTGCAACCTTGAAATTGCATTCTCAATTTGCGATTCTCTAATTGGGAATCGCAAACTGAGAATGTCTTCCCATTCATTCCTATGGGCCTTCTAGCCCATAGGAATAAATGGGAAGGTATTCCTTATTTGCGAATCTCAATTTGCGATTCGCAAATAAAGAATATGTAGGATTTGCAAAATATTTAGCAAATCCTACATACATTGCATTTTGTGATTCTCTAATTGCGATTCCCTAAAAATCGCAATTTGAGAATCGCAAAACGCGTTTTTGTTACATATGGCCCTAAGTGCCTTCTGTGAATACCAAAATAAGTTACTCAAAATGAGTAAGTTACTCATTTTGGTATTCACAGAAGGCACTTACTCATCAATGAGTAAGTGCCTTCTGTGAATACCAAAATGAGTAAGTGCCTTCTGTGAATACCAAAATGGTAGTAAGTTTAGGATTTTGTCTTAAGTTAGTTCTGTGAATCGGGCCCTGGGTACATGTATTAGGGAAATTGGCAGTGGTTCTGCACATAATGTAGTTTATCAGTATGCAAGAGCTGAAAAAAACAAGTGGCATAAAAATAGTTAGAGGCCTACAGTCCCATCACTCTCTTGATCTGAAATCAAATGTTTACAACTAGAAACAATGGGATGGTGCCATGAGGCAACAAGTTACTTCTAATCTCTTCAGAAAGCTGGATGCCAGGGAAGGGGAGCACAGTTACATTGACCATGGTGTCACAACACTAGTTCCAAAACACATAATACAGACATTTCATACAAATACAGCATAGCAGCAAACGTTTACGGGAGCATGCACGTCGGTATGATGAATGATAGAGGCCAAGGAGCAGTGGTGGATGAGGTGCCCTGGATTGGCAGTCACGTTGGTGAGAGAGACTAAGGAGCATTGGTGGATGAGGTGTGCTGGATTGGCAGTCAGGTTGGTGAGCGAGGCCAAAGAGCCTTAGGGGATGAGGTGTGTTGGATTGGCAGTCAGGTTGGTGAGCGAGGCCAAAGAGCCTTAGGGGATGAGGTGTGTTGGATTGGCAGTCAGGTTGGTGAGCGAGGCCAAGGAGCCTTAGGGGATGAGGTGCGTTAGATTGGCAGTCAGATTTGTGAGCGAGGCCAAGGAGCCTTGGTGGATGAGGTGCGCTGGATTGGCAGTCAGCTTGGTGAGAGAGACCAAGGAGCCTTGGTGGATGAGGTGCGCTGGATTGGCAGTCAGGTTGGTGAGCGAGGCCAATGAGCCTTTGTGGATGAGGTACGTTGGATTGGCAGTCAGGTTGGTGAGCGAGGCCAAGGAGCCTTGGTGAATGAGATGCGTTGGATTGGCAGTCAGGTTTGTGAGAGAGACCAAGGAGCTTTTGCGGATGAGCAGCATTGGATTGACAGGTATGTGAGATAGGCCAAGGAGCCTTGGTGGATAAGGTGCACTGGATTGGCAGTCAGGTTTATGAGCGAGGCCAAGGAGCCTTGGTTGATGAGGTGCATTGGGTTGACAGTCAGGTTGGTGAGCGAGGCCAAAGGAGCCTTAGGGGATGAGGTGCGTTGGATTGGTAGTCAGGTTGGTGAGAGAGGCGAAGGAGCCATAGGGGATGAGGTGCGTTGGATTGGCAGTCAGGTTGGTGAGAGAGACTAAGGAGCTTTGGTGGATGAATTGTGTTGGATTGGCAGTCAGGTTGGTGAGCGAGGCCAAGGAGCTTTAGTGGATGAGGCGCATTGGATTGGCAGTCAGGTTTGTGAGAGAGACTAAGGAGCTTTGGTGGATGAATTGTGTTGGATTGGCAGTCAGCTTGGTCAGAGAGACCAAGGAGCCTTGGTGGATGAGGTACGTTGGATTGGCAGTCAGGTTGGTGAGCGAGGCCAAGGAGCCTTGGTGGATGAGGTGCGCTGGATTGGCAGTCAGGTTTGTGAGAGAGCCCAAGGAGCATTTGTGGATGAGCAGCATTGGATTGACAGTCAGGTATGTGAGATAGGCCAAGGAGCCTTGGTGGATAAGGTGCGCTGGATTGGCAGTCAGGTTTATGAGCGAGGCAAAGGAGCCTTGGTGGATGAGGTGCGTTGTGTTGACAGTCAGGTTGGTGAGCGAGGCCAAGTAGTCTGGGTGGATGAGCTGCGTTGGATTGGCAGTCAGGTTTGTGAGCGAGGCCGAGGAGCCTTGGTGGATGAAGTGCATTGGATTGGCAGTCAGGTTGTTGAGAGAGGCCAAGGAGCATTGGTGGATGAGGTGCGCTGGATTGACACTCAGGTTGGTGAGAGAGACCAAGGAGCATTGGTGGATGAGGTGTGTTGGATTGGCTGTCGGGTATGTGAGAGAGGCCAAGGAGCATTGGTGGATGAGGTGTGTTGGATTGGCAGTCAGGTTGGTGAATGAGACTAAGGAGCCTTGGTGGATGAGGTGCGCTGGATTGGCAGTCAGGTTTGTGGGAGAGACCAAGGAGCCTTGGTGGATGAGGTGCACTGGATTGGCAGTCAGGTTTGTGAGAGAGACCAAGGAGCCTTGGTGGATGAGGAGCGCTGGATTGGCAATCAGGTTGGTGAGCGAGACCAAGGAGCCTTGGTGGATGAGGAGCACTGCATTGGCAGTCAGGTTGGTGAGCGAGGCCAAAGAGTCTTGGTGGATGAGGTTCATTGGATTGGCAGTCGGGTTGGTGAGCGAGGCCAAGTAGTCTGGGTGGAGGAGCTGCGTTGGATTGGCAGTCAGGTTTGTGAGCGAGGCCGAGGAGCCTTGGTGGATGAAGTGCATTGGATTGGCAGTCAGGTTGTTGAGAGAGGCCGAGGAGCATTGGTGGATGAGGTGCGCTGGATTGGCAGTCAGGTATGTGAGAGAGACCAAGGAGCATTGGTGGATGAGGTGTGTTGGATTGGCAGTCAGGTTGGTGATTGAGACTAAGGAGCATTGGTGGATGGGGTGTGTTGGATTGGCAGTCTGGTATGTGACAGAGACCAAGGAGCATTGGTGGATGAGGTGTGTTGGATTGGAAGTCAGGTTTGTGAGCAAGGCCAAGGAGCCTTGTTGGATGAGGTGCGCTGGATTGGCAGTCAGGTTTGTGAGTGAGGCCAAGGAGCCTTGGTGGATGAGGTGCGCTGGATTGGCAGTCAGGTTTGTGGGAGAGACCAAGGAGCCTTGGTGGATGAGGTGCGCTGGATTGGCAGTCAGGTTTGTGAGAGAGACCAAGGAGCCTTGGTGGATGAGGAGCGCTGGATTGGCAGTCAGGTTGGTGAGCGAGACTAAGGAGCCTTGGTGGATGAGGAGCGCTGGATTGGCAGTCAGGTTGGTGAGCGAGGCCAAGGAGTCTTGGTGGATGAGGTTCATTGGATTGGCAGTCAGGTTGGTGAGCGAGGCCAAATAGTCTAGGTGGAGGAGGTGCGCTGGATTGGCAATCAGGTTGCATGCATGCGTTCACTGGTACATGCTTGTATTAGATTGTCTCTTTAGTGTCCGTTTGAAGAGGATGACTATAGTTGTACTGAGGATATCTCGGGCAGGTTTTACAGAGACAAGAGCCATGACTGCAGATCTCTTGTGGAGTCGACTCTACTACTTCTGGTTCGGTTTCTAGTTAGTAGGTAATTTCCTGTGGAGCGTAGAGGGCAGGGTGGCAGTATTTGTTATATTTTTCTTGGAAGTAAGTGTGGATTTTGTAGGTGGGACACATGATCTTGAACTCGATTCATGTCTGTACAGAGAAGCCAGTGCAGGCTTTTTAGTTGGATTGCTCCAGGTTGCCTATTTTAATCTAAAGCAGGGAGACTTGATTATAAAGTGTTTCCACAGGTGAAGTGAGAGGTTCCTCAACCAGTAGACTCTTTTCTTGTGTAACTTATTAGTTTATTATATAGTGCTGCTAAACCCAGTTAGATGGCAGAGCCTTTAGAACAAAAAAGATCAATTACACAACATGCAGGAGGTAGTCAAGCAATTACAAAGGATGTACTGCAAGAATGTAGGCCCGGGGGGGGGGTGGGGGAGGGGGAGGGGCAGTATGCATTATAGTCCACATCAGCACAAACAGGGACTGCAGCAAACGATACACCTATATATACAAAAGCGTGCAAGGAAGTGGGAGGAACTGTATGCGCAAGAATTACAGGGAGCCAGCCTGAAATCTTGCAGAGAAGGTGAGACTTACGAGTAGGAGAAATCATTATCTTACGCTATATAAGATTCTCGTATGCAAGACTGTGCCAAGGGGAGCGCGATAAAGAGTTCGGCACGGCATGAGTAGGCCAAGATGTGCAGTGTGAGATGCTAAGCCAGGTTTAGTTAGTAGGTTGTGCTGATGTACTTCTTACCCTTCTGGTTTTGACGGACTATTCCCGTTTTTGTAGAACAGAATGGGCGAGGTTTAGGGGTCTGGGCTCGTACATGAGGCGAGCTGTTTCATAGATGGACTGAAAGTCGAATATGTGATGTTACATCGCCGTCTTCACACCGCGATACCTTTACAACGCAGGCATTACAACGCAAGTCGTTACAACGACTTGTGCTGGAGGGCGCTGGACTTAGGAACAGTATGATTTACTATTCCAACTCCAGCCTACGTTACGGTATGGAAGGTGTTGGAATAGTAAATCATACTATTCCTTAGCTTAGAGCGCCATCCAGCGCAAGTCATTCTAATGACTTGCGTTGTAATGCCCGCATTGTAAAGGTATTGCGGTGTGAAGACCGCGATGTAACCGATGTTACCCGTTGGTAGGATATATAGCACATTCAATGTGGGATCTCACCAGAGTGTGCATGGGTCCCAGCAGCATGCCCCAGAGCATTCCTAGTCTGCTTTGGTGCTTCCTCATCAACATCACTAGGTTCCTGAACTGGTGGCATCAGCCAGGGCATGAGGGGATATCCAGCATCATCGACGGGGGAGGGGCACATGGGTGAGGGTAGTGAACTGGTTGAGTGCCTCTAGGTGTGCATCTACACAGCAAAACAACAACAGGCTGCTGTGGAGGTACAGGTAAAGGTTAAAAGGTTGTGAGAATCATCATCAAGGTAGAGAGAATTCAATATAATTAGTCACATTGGTCCATGTATAAGCTGGCAAAGGGGCTAACAACTCTCTAAAGGTATTGCTAACTTATTTTGCTTATTTTTATTAAGTGAGTTTTATATAGCGCTGGCAAGACCCGAGGTTTCAGAGCGCTTTACACAGCAACAATATGGACAGGGTCGAGCTGGATGGAATATGTTACATAATATAAACTCGGAGTGGTAACAAGCTATTTACAGACATGTACAAAATATATATAAAAGGCGCGGAGTTCGAAAGGTGACAAGTCAACAGTTGTATACAAGTAGTCAATTGTAAGCGGAGAAGGGTCAGGATCAGGGCTAGGAGTTGGAGTTCGGGTGGTTAAGGTGTTGGTTGAGGACTGAGTTTGGTCTACAACAAACATAAAGCAATATAATCTGAATGATGAAAAGTTGATCTGTCTGCTACTCACCAAGCATCCAAGTAAATTTAGGGTAATATTTCATCTTAGTATGGCCAATGTTGCTGCTCCGAAGGATCATTACAATGTGGTTTGACCAAGACCACCTAGCGCCACAGTTCAGTATACACAGGCCTGCCTCGCACCCCATTTGCACACTGATGGTGCACTGCCTTTGCCTATGATGTACATTTTACAGTACATTTTTCCCGTCTACGTGGATTCCCCAGGGATTCATGAGAGCAGTCAATTGATGCCAAAATATTAGGAACTTGTGCTATGACAAAGAAAAATTTGCTTTGGCGACATTGGCTGTGTGGGTGTGAAATTGAGAATTTTACTGCAGGCTGTTTAGGAAATTCCACGCCCTAGTCCTTCTGTTAATTGTGTGGTGGCTGTTGAAAGGCATTCTAGAGATGTTAGCAGTTTCAGAAAGTGGAAACTGATACAAATCTCTCTGCTTGGCTCCAGGGTATGCCTAATAGCACAAGTATGTTTTGTATGGTACTTATGTCGAATCTGTATGTCCTCAGGTTCTCAAGACAACTCATGATTAGGGGTTCCAGTTTACTTGCTCAAACCTGCTCAGCCTGCATTGCTGCACCCTTTGAGGTTGTGGCTTGGTGGTCAGGTTTCCATCCTCACACTGCATGGATTGTGGCACCAAAATATAGATACGATATAGTGGCCTAGCAGTGCTGCATCCATAGTGGTGTCCTATGGAATAGGAGAGTGAGCTGCTACAATCAAACTGTGAGCGCTTCACTTGTATGTAGCTGTTTATGAAGGTATGGCCCTGTGTATAGGTCACATTTTCATCTCAAACAGTGTATATGTACTGTGTTTTGTGCACTTTTATGTTTTTGGATATTTTGATATTGTTTTCTAGCTTTTCCTTTATTCTTTACACTTTCAGGAAATTTTTAGGTGGTATTTTCCACTGGTTTTTATAGACGTCTCATACTTGGATATGGGTTTTATTTACCCATGCATTATATGTGGTTTTTAACTCATGATTGGACAAGTGGGTAAATGCATGCACTATTTACCCTGGATCATTTTCTCTAATTTCAAGAACGTTTACCACCTACTTTTCATTGAAGACATTTTTAATATTCCACTAGTTTTCATAGACCTGTCATATTTTTTTTTTTTTTTTTTTTATTTGTCCTCATTTTGCCAAATTTCTTGCTGGGTTATACTCTAGTCCCTCTAGGTCTTACAGGAGGAAACCAGACAATAGACCATAAGAGGAAAAGGAAGAGTAGCGGCCCACAAGTATACTACTGTTTCCACTTCCATCTCCTTTACAAACTGAGGGGCATATTCACAAGGACCTACCGCCGATTTATCTCCACCTTAACCCATCAAAAGTGGAGATCGATTTAACACCCCATTCGCAAGCGGGTGCAAACTACAGACATCGCCAGTATTCCCGCGACAACTGCCCCAAAATTTAATTCCACGGTGGACACCACCAACTAACCCTAATGAGATGCAGAGTAGGCATTCCCGTGCAAAAACACACGAAAAAAACACAACACCACTTTCACAACGAACTGCCAGATCTGCGATGCGAGTCAAAACCACGCGATAAGCCGCGGTAGCAGCAGGGACTCAACACCTGCCTTTCGCTGGTGTTAAGCAGGACGACTACCTGCAGCATGAAAGGGAGCCCAGCGAAGAGCCACATCTGAAGACCCACAGATGCCATGGAGACAATGATCATGCAGCTCCGAGACCCATGAGGGCCACAACACCCACTGCCACCCACCCCAGGCCCGCCACCACCCCCAGGACCCGTCCCGCCCCCCCGCTCCCCTGGGAACACCACAGAGGCAGTGTACACAAAGACAGCGGACCCACCTGAAACGCACCTGCCGCCCAGACCCAACGACAGAGGAGGACATTTCCCACTACAGGCCCAAAAGGACAACCATCCCCCGCATCCTGCTCCACATCCCCCACCTGCTGACGGTGACCCAGCGGACAACCAACATCCCTCCGCAGACAAAGCTGCCGGCTGCAAAGCACATGTCGGCCTCTGGTACCATCCAACCCACAACTGCCAGAGTTGGAGGAGTCACACAGCCAGCCCCATCCAAGGTCATCACACCTGTCCTGGATGCCAACATCAGCCTGGTACCCCAGCCCCTCCACCTCACCCACACTGCGCAGGAGCAGCTGGAGACCAAGCAAGGCCCCTAGGCCATAGCTGGATACTCTCACGTGTCAGGGCCAA
Source organism: Calotriton arnoldi (assembly GCA_963921515.1). NCBI lineage: Eukaryota > Metazoa > Chordata > Amphibia > Caudata > Salamandridae > Calotriton > Calotriton arnoldi. Next base: position 2,217,816 of record CAWUFW010002360.1, read on the forward strand.
TCAACTGCACACATGTACCCCTGGTGCCCCCTGCCGACACTGCACACAACTACCACAACAGAAAGCGCACGCATCCAATTAATGTGTAGGCAATAGTGGACCGCCCGGCACCCCTCAACAATGTCGTGGCCAACTCCCCAGGCAGAGTGCATGATTCTCACATCTCGCGACAGTCCAGCATCACCCAGCGCTCCCAGGATGGCACCCATGGAAATGCAGTGCTCGTTGGTAAGTCCACAATGAACACACCACACACCTCCAGCCCACAGTCATGCAACTCACGACACTGGCAATGGGCACGCAGCACAACTACATTCAACATGCCACACAACATGCCAACCGACCAGACACGACAACACGACTCCATTGGGAACTTGGCCTTGCCATGCCCACAACCCAGCCACGGCATGGCACCACAGACACACAATAGCAGGAAGTGAGGAGAGGCATGGAGCAGGCATGTGCGAGAGCGGCAAGTGACTAAGGAATGTGAACCTACCCAATGCCAGGTGTGGCGTGGAGGCGCCGGACAGACCACAGTGTGCAAACCACGGAAATGGCCATGTGGAGATCAACTGCTGGTGCATGGAGTGTAGTGGCCAGTGGACGCTACCATGTCCCCACAGGCTGTGGGGCAGAACGCGGAAATGCCTCACGTTACATCCCCCCTGCATGCGCGGGTGGAGTGGGTTGGACCTGCGTACGCCAGACCTGCGTAGGGGTGTGAACAAAAAGCCCATCGCACTGGGCATGGTTCTCATTCGGAATGGACAACGCGTCTGCCAGGGCGGCGCCTCTCAGCCCGCCACAAGGCCGATGCCATGAGCAGCGGGGCCTGCGAGCCTGTGCGCCTGCTGTACCCCAGGACGCTGATACCCAGACCAGGCCTGCCCGCCCCAGCGCTCCAAGGCCGCACTGCTCACCTGCCGACACCGTTGTGTGTCAAAGAGGGCCCACCACGTGCCGGTGCAAGCTCCAAGCCCCAGTCCCACAGCCTCCGCAGACCATCGCTGGCCCCCCCGACGCTGGCCCACATAACTTCTTTCTCATTGACATACTCCACCGGCGTCCTCTTCGGCCCAGTAGGTCCCACAAATGGAACTGTGTCCTGAGTCTTGAATGGCAGTGACCCCAAGTCCGTGGCAGCGGCCACAGCACCAGACTCCTTTCGATCAGTGAGGCATAATTCCGTATGGCATGCCTGCGACACGTGGTGCCACTAACCCTGTTCAACGCAAGCCGGCGACACGTGGTGCCACTAACCCTGTTCAACGCAAGCCAGTGACACGTGTTTGTGGGCCCCTGCAGACTACTGGCTCTGGCCTACACTGCACTCCAGTAGGTCCCACATCCAGCACTTAGTCGTGATTCATGAATGGCAGAGTCCATACAAGTGAACGCACGGAGAGGAGTAAGAGGAAGATGCGGCTCAGTCCGGATGAAAGCCGGATCCAAGTCACGGAGGTGACCGAACACTAGCAACAACTGATCTGGTGCCATCAACCCTGTTCACCGCAAGTCCGCGTACCGTGGTGCCACTGAACCTGAACTTCGCAGGCCGGTGGGACCATCCAACGTATGCCTGCGACACTCAGTGAATGGCCCCTGCTGACCGCTGCCTCAGGCCTACACTGCGGTCGAGTAGGCCACACATGTGGAACTGTGTCTTGGGTAAGATGTGGAGGAGTCCACACCATTGGACACGCCTCATCGCAGGCGGCATCCCCGATCAGCACTGGTGCCACTAACTCTGTGCTCAATGAGTCATGGGCACTTTCTGGTTGGACCTTGGTGGCGTCTGATTCCATGGCCTGGGGGTTTTCTGCATCTTCATCTGGCTGGACCGGACTTGGTGTCCGACATGTGTCTGTTCCATTCATCTCCACCATAGTGACTGTTTCAGCGTGCTTCTGCCCTCTGCATCATGCCCTGGGGGTACACCTTCCACTGTCCACCGAGACACTCCGCAACAAACCCCTTTGTCATCTACGGAAACCTGCCCTGCACGCGAGACCCTGCCCCAGTGCCCCGCAAGTCAGCGGCCCCTGGCGGTAGGCCCGTGCAGGACGCTGTGCATCCGGGGCCACTAACTCTGTGCAGCACAAGTCATGGGGCCTTTATGGTTGAATGGTTGTGTCCTTTACGATGTACACTGTTGTCGATTGCTGACTGCACCAGGCAGCCCTTGCCGGCTGGTGTGCACACACCCCACACACATCCAACACAGGTGTCACTCGATATGTGTGCCTGCTAATAAAGGTGGCTGGGCGCACCTGCCCGTAGCCATTCACACCATCTGAGCAAGTGTGTCCGTGTGGTCATTGTGTCAGCATGATGGGCACGGGCCCTGCAACATCACAGTGTGCTGTCCTCGGCGGACGATACCATGTCACCTCAGCGTTGGCAGTGACCCTGGACATGTAGCTTCGCACGCGCCCCCCTGCATGCACAAGCGGCGTGTGCTGGTCCGGCGTATGTCAGGTCAGCGCAGGGGTGTGCTGATTTGGCAGGGGGAGCAGGGCGTGGCTCGGACCTGGCCTTGGGCAGGATGTGCGGTAAGTGTGTCTCTGTGTTGTGGTGTTGTCGCCACCAGGGCCACAGTAGTCGATGTTGCAATGTAGCATGCACCAGGAGGGCAAGCCCGCACGGACAGGGAAATGTAGGAGCGCAAGACCGCCGGGGTCTTGGCACATGCATGCCAAGTGTTATGTGTATGAGTCCTGCGGCTGCATGAGTCAGTTGCCTAGCCTCATTCGCAGCGCGATCACAGCCAGCCATGGACTGTACACCTGTGTCCGCCCTGTCCAGACCATTGGCCTACACTCACGTGGCCGCACACCTTCAAAGGCCAGTGTAACGGTGTTGTTGGCATGCCGCTGGACATGCGCGGACAGGCATGACAATGGTGTGCCATAGGAGTGCACGTGATACAACCGTGCAGCGCACACAAGTGTGGGGGCTCGTGGGAGGGAGGAGCAGCTGTGAGGCAACGTAACACACAGTGAGGCCGCTCATGTGCCACGTGCTGGGCATATCATCCATTATTCCCAGGGTCGCAGACATCCCACCACACCCACAACAGGCCTCTGTACATCTCCTGAATGCATGCAGATGGTGAAGTTACTGTAGGGATGAAGGGTCCTTTGTCTGTACTATCAGGCGGTGGCACATCTGCAGCTCCGAGCTGGGACTTGCATGTGGCCAGCACCCCCTGACAGATACGATAGCATTTACTTGCGACTCCCACACTACGCACTGCCCGACGTGAGACCAACGTGTACACATCCCACACGCAGAAGTCCTTGGTCGTAGTTAGCGTGCGTGAGATGGCCTTCACACATACTCCCACCCCACCCCAGGCCTGCACCCGTTGCACACAGACACTGCTCATTGCTCCGAGCTGTGCCATTTCATCCACAAGACTGGCGCAGGGCAAGCCAGTGCCGCTTCAAGCAGAGCCACTGACGCAATGGCAGACCATCCCGGACACATGCTCGACTCCAGTCACGTGGACCTGTACCGTGCATGTCTGCTGCATGTACTGGGGGCACTGCCGTTGGCAGTGCTGCGGATCAGTTACCGGCTGAGCTTCCGCCTTGCGAACGTCACCTGCGTTCAGCCGGTGTTGCATTGTCGCTCGCGCATATTCGAGTGGACCATGGATGTCTGCCTCTCCAACGTGACTGTAGCTGACCTGGATTTCAACATGTGTGTGCGCCCCCTGTTGGCCCACGACCAGGAGTGTCATCGTGATGCCCGTTTATGGCATGCATGGATGTTTGGCATGCATGCTGGCAACTGGACCTGGGAGATTGCACGAGTCGTTGTGTGCAGTGAGCACATTGAGCCGCTACCCAGTTGGGCTTTGGTGCACATTGGGGCCAGGGGTTGGAGACAGCACATCTGTCCGGGTCAGCTGATGGATTACTTCGACGACATGTCAGATATGGTGGACAACGATCTCTCATTGGAGATGTTGACCTACGCTGCTGCACTTGCGTTCATGGGCGAGTGACAAGGTATCTGCAGCCACAACTGGATGTGACCCATTGCACGTGTCCCGCCGCCTGGTTGCATTTTGGGAATCTGTTCACATGTCCCAAGACGACAGTGGACATGGCAGCTGTGGCCTGGACTCCTGATCCATGCGCGGACAATTAACACGGGTTGGCACTGACTTGTGTTGGTGATGGACTCCCCAGGGGTGGACATGGGCGCTTTACTACGTTCCTCATTCAGACATGCTGCTGCATTGGTCTGCATATCGTGGCACTTCTCTTGGCCGTACTGACACGCACTTGTTGATAAAGTTTCCGCACTTTCACTTGTCTCCAACTGTGTTGTGTCTTGATTTTTATGCCAATGTGTGTGTCACGGACTCTCTGGCTCCCTGCCATACGTGCATTGCTACCCAATCAGGGCTGTGGGTTTGTACTTGTGCATTATCATGTCCCTGTTTCGTGCTTTGCCAGATGCGTAAAGCCGTTTACCGGCCACAAGCGGGTGCACTTGTGTCCTGTGTTCGGTTGTGCAAATGTTGGTGTTTGTACCACATTGTTATCGATGTTGGGGTGCTCTGCTTCCTATGTGTGTGTGCTGCATTGTGTGTGAGATGTCCCTTCAGCTCTGATTTGGCTCACCCGTCTCCCTTTCAGGCAGTGTGGTTTTCACTTCTGTGCTTGTTCAGTGGTGTGATACTGCCGGGTTGTGTGACTTGTGCTCTTGGTTGGTGTTGTTACTCTTGGGCATGGTTTGTCTGCAGTTGTGCTGTGCTTAATTGTGCATGTGTGACTTTGTGCCCATCTCCCCCCGTCCCCCCAGTCCCTGGTCGTTCCTCTCCCTGTTGCTGTTGTGTCTGTTGTTTTGTGCAGTTTCCGGTCCTTGACTCCTGCCACCATCTCCAGACTGATGTGGTGGACACCATTTCCTCCATGTCATCCAGCTCCTGGTGTGGCACTGGACTCCCACCTCCAGTGTGCATTGCTGCCTTCTTGTTGTTGGCGTGTTTCTGCTTGTTTGTGCGTTTCGCATCATTCCGGCTGTTCTGGTTTTCTTCCATTGTCCTCCTCCGCTCTCCGGCTGCATTCACCTTGTCCAAGATGGCCTGCCATGTACAATGTTTTGTTGCCAATGGGGCTTGTGGGGTTGTATACTGGCTCCGGTTGCCTCCATTGTGCTTGGCTGTTGTTTTCTGTTTGGTTTGTCTTTCTTTTTCAGGCTTTTGTTGTGCCTATTCCCGCCTGCCGTGTGTGTGTCACGGGCCTGGGGGTGCTTATCGCTGCTGTCCTCATCGCAAATGGGCTCATCGCATGTTTTTTTGTGTTGTGGTTTGTGCTTTTATCTCCGTCGAGGTGGTTGTATCGCGGACATTGGCCGCGTTTTCGGCGGACTATCGCATGGTACCGTCATGTTGTGAATTCCACGTTAACACTGGGTTATTTTTCCGCGATAGGCTGCGATGTGTAAAGTTGCATTAACATGTTTTGGAGATGTTTAGCACACGTTCTTGTGAATATACCCCTGAGACTGCCCAAGGATAGGAGATAACATGGCCGACAGTGTAGGTGGCATAATCATAGGACTCACGTCTCCTTCTCTCTCCACCTTACCAACGGAGCCCAAATTTTCTCTCTACTTCTTAAATCGCATGCCATGTCCGATTCAGATGTATAAATAATATTCCTAAGGCACTCAGAAAAGGACGGAGGATTTTCAGATTTCCATAACCTGCAAATCTCGCGCCTTGCCAGCAGAACTACATAAAACAAGAACTTTGATTCAACTGTTGTGATTTGCACTTCATGATCTGTAATTAATCCAAAGAAAATTACACTAGGGCTTACTTTAATTTGTATCCCAATGATTTCTCCCACAAAGTCACATATCGAGTTCCAAAATGGTACTATTTTTGGACATGACATAAACAAGTGCATATCGTCAGCTGCTACTAACATGCACCTAGGGCAGATATAGGTATTACCAGTGATTTTGGAGAGCTTTGCAGGAGACCAATAAACTCTATAGGTAGTAAATAGGTGATTCCATTTAAGTGGTGCCGGTTTTACTACTTGTCGTAATATACTATAAGAGTCACTCCACATTTGCGTCAAATCCTCATCATTGAACTCTTCACCCCACAGTTTTAAAATTTCAGTCTCGATCTTCACACTCATCTCCAAAAAAGCCCAGTACCAAAAAGATGTTTCCTTTTTCCACTGACCGGTTCTCATAACTTGATCAAATGTGGATTCCTCCTCCTCCGCCCAGTCTTGTGTTAGCCACCAGGAACTCAGTTGATAGTATTTAAACCTCGTGAACAGACCATTAGTGCAATTACACAATGCTTCCCAACTCATCAGATTTATGCCTACCTTAAGGTCTGCCCAATAACAAATAACCCCCGATTTCAAAGGCTGACTTAGTTGATCCCTCAAGCACTCCGGGGTACCTGGAGAGTCCCAAATCGGTGCCCATGATGAAAAATATGGGCCTCTCAGAGTATTCCGTACATACATCCACGTATGTAATGCAGACTTCAAATCTTGAGCCTCACCTTTTTAAAAAACTTTGGGCTTCCGTATTTAAAAAGGAAATGAGTTTGACCTTGTGACACATCGGTCAGCATTGCCTCAAAAAGTGAGCCTATCATTGATTTATCGGTTCTGTTAGCAAGCATGCGGACATTCTTAAACTGAAAGGCGTAGCAGTAAACTAGTAAATTCGGTAATGCCAATCCTGCGTTTTCAAGCCTCCTACGCAACTTTTTCCATAAAATTCTAGGGCCCTTCGATGCCCAAATAAAACTCCCTATTTTCCCCTGAAGTTTTGCTATATCTTTCTTCTGAAAAGTTAACGGGATGGTATTAAAAAGAAATGTCACCTTCGGAAGAATAATCATTTTTATAAGGTTTACCCTTCCATAAATATTCAAAGGTAGGTTCGCCCATTTTGACAATAGCCCAATTACTTCCTGGCTAACTTTCCTCCAATTTGTTTTTGTAATGTCTTCCATTCTCTGAGTTATTAACACCCCCAAGTATCGTATTTGAGTTTTCACCCCATAGCTTGCCATACCCTGACTCTAATCCATAATCTCGGTTTGTCCTGCGTTTACTTTATACCCAGAGATTTGACCAAACACCTCTGCCTTCCTCATCAAATTGGGGATTGCGTCTTGCGGGTTTCTCGTATACAACGACAAATCATCTGCGTATAATGCTAATTTAACTTCTAGCTCCTGTGATTTAAAAGGGAGAATAGCAGTATCTGCCCTTATCAAATTAGCTAGTGGCTCGATATATATATTAAAAAGAAGTGGGGACAGGGGACATCCCTGCCTTGTCCCTCTCAAATTTTCGAACCAGTCTGACAACCCCCCATTTATCAGCACCCTGGCTTTAAGACCACTGTACAGATTTTGCACCGCCCTTACCATATTCTGTGGAAAACCAAAATTTAGCAAAGCCTCCCACAGGTAGGGCCAATGTAGCTGATCGAAAGCTTTAGCTGCATCTACAGCCACTATGGTCAAAGGTAATTTCCGAGCCTCCGCAATATCCATAACTCCCAACAACTGAAAAGTCAATTCATTCAGCTGCCTCCCTGGTATAAAGCCTCTTTGATTAGGATGGATAACCTCGTGTATTACCTTAGCTACCCGAGATGCTATGATTCCGGAAAAGATCTTATAATCCGTATTCAATAAGGATATCGGTCTATATGAATCCACTTTCTGTGGATCCTTATTTGGTTTCAAAATCAAAGTAACTGTAGCTTCTGACCAAGAATTAGGGACCTTCTTCCCCCTTATGTATATCTCATTGAATAAGAGTTGTAAAACAGGAGTTACTGTGTCGATAATACAAAGAAAGACCTCAACTGGAAGACCATCCGGTCCAGCTGCCTTTCCCTTAACCATTTTCCTACACTGAGCTCTTATCTCCTCCTCCTTAATGTCTCCTTCTAAAGCTTTCTGTTGCTCTATGGTTAGCCGTGGAAGTATCGTCAGCCCTAGCCACTCCTTTATATCTTCTTGGCTAGGTTGAATATCATCTCTGTATAAATCTCTCATAAAGCTACAGCCCTCTCCACAAATATCAGAGTTAACATTCAGTACCTCACCAGATTCTCTACTAGTTAACTCCCGGATTGTGTTCCTAGCCCTATCTGCCTTCGCCTTCCAGGCTAATAATGATCCACAGTTTTCTCCATAAGCAAAATGCTGAAGTTTGCTCGCCTTCCACCTATCGAGTGATTTTTTTATCCATCTGCACCCGAAACGCCACTTGTAGCTCCTCCAGCTCTTTACTTGGGACTTGCACTCTATCTGAATCCTCCATAGACGCCTTCTGTAATTCCCCTTCTTTTTTCTTAATCTCTTTAATTCTATTCTCCTTTTCCTGCTTCTCCACTCGGCTTTTCCCTACCATTATGGATTTTAGGGCCCCCCTTAAATATGCTTTGAAAGCGTCCCATACTATATGTCCTTCTGCTGAGCCCTTGTCAATACTAAAATAATTCTCAGATTTTTCCCTCAAATCACCAATTACATTCTCATCTAGCAGTATCGCCCTGTCTAGAGTCCACTTTCTATTCTCCTCTTTTTGATGATGCCTCAATGATAATACTACAGCAGAGTGGTCCGACACTATTGCTGGGATATGGGTCACATCTACCGCCTCCCCACATAGCTCCTGATCTAGTAGGAAGTAATCTATACGGGAGTGGTGCCTGTACTTCTTACTATAAAATGTGAACTCCCTCATCTCCCTTTTCTTAATACGCCATATGTCGATCAGATTAAATTCTTTCATAATGCTTATCAATCTTGAAAATGTTTTTGGTGGGTTGGTATATTTAGCTTTTGAAGTCCTGTCCAATCCTTTATTCAAAACTAAATTAAAATCACCTCCTAGTATAATGGGGGCTGTCGTCTCCAATAGACAGGACCTCAGTTTTTCCAAGGCCTCTGGATTATCATTATTCGGTCCATAATATACCACACACACCAAAGGCCTGCCTTGAACTAAAAGAGTTGCCACTAGCCACCGACCGGAAAAATCTGATTCAAATTTGACTACTCTTATTCCATTATTATTCTTAATAATTATAGCGACTCCCCTGGTACTCCCTCTCTGATCTGAGCATATAACCTCCTGCACCCATCTAAGTTTTTCAAAACATTGCTTACACTCAATTCTTTCCAGGTGAGTTTCTTGTAGTAATATTATTTGGACCTCACTGTCTTTTAAAGTTTCAATCACCCGCAACGCTTTCTTTCTGGATCGCAACCCATTTACATTCCAATTTAACAAATTAATCACTTTTGTGTTATCCATACTTTTTTATATGTAAATCTTAAATCCATCCCTTTGTTTTGTTAAGCCCAACTGGTTCCCAAGACTATCAAAAACTAGCTTAATGAGGACAATTTTTTAAAAAATGTTCTTCCACTGCACCCCACACCCAGTGCCCCTCTTCCCCCCTCCACCCCAGGAAAACCCCTTTCTACCTCTTGGGCGATACAGTTCGCCCTTCGTAAGCTCCCGTCCCGAAAAGAGAAAGAAGAGAGAGAAAAGACAAAAAAGACAAAAAAACGCCTATTTATACCGCACAAAACATCTATTCTTAACCTTTTATAGAGCTCTTGCAGACATCAGCTCATCCATTCATTTGCAATATGAAAGCATCCACTTCCTCTGGATCACTAATGTTGTGCATTTTATTCCGCCACATTATTTTCAACATGGCAGGAAATTTTAGTTGGACCTGAGCTCCTTTACTTCTTAACTCGTTCATTCTGGTGCCTAGTTCCCACTGCCTCTGGGCCGTCCTCCTACCTAGATCTGATCTTATTTGATACGAAAAAGCCTCATGTTTTAAGGTGCCCTCCTTCAACGCCTGTCCTAATACCAGCTCTTTCACAGTGAAAGTCAAGAAGTTTATCAAAATCTTTCGCGGAGTTTTTCTGTCCGAATTCAACTTAAAAGGATCTCTATGAGCTCTCTGGATCTCCTTCTCCCAATCGATATCTGATCTATCTGTCACAATTTCTCTCAGGAGACCTCATATGAGAGCCTTAACATCTCCCTTCTCGGCCCCCTCTGGGATTTTAAGAAACCTCAGATTATTCCGACGAGAATGCGTTTCCATTCTTTCTAGATCTTCTTGCAGCACTCTATTCTGTTTCTTTAATGATTCGATATCCTTAGAATTTTCCAACACTGCCACTGACAGTGTTTTAACTTCCTCTTCCAAGGTACTAGTATGTTGCGCAATATCATTGAGCTTCTCCTCTAGTACTTCGCATGTGTCTCGAATCCCCTTGGACTCAGATATTTCAAACTACTCGAAAATACCTTGCCTCAAGTTCAAAAGCATCTTTCCATAGGGTTTTCACCTTCGACAGCTCCAACATCATGTAAACTCTCATCGCTGTTATCCCCATTTTTAGAACTCTCAATCCCTCCTGTTTTACTACTACTTTGGGGGGGTCCTATACTTACAGGTAGAGAAAGAGAAAGACTAGAGCCAGGACCAGGGTTGAGACTAGTGCTAAGGCTAAGGCTAGGGCGAGAGCTGAGGCCAGGACTAGGACCAGAACTAGGGCTAACCTCCCTCCCATTTTCAGCCTGCTGCTCGTCGTCGTCATTCAGGGTTGATCCAGCTAACAAAGTGAATCTGTTCTCCAATGGCAGTGGGACAGTTTGCAGCTGCTTTGTAAACTTTCCCCCGTCTGTGGACTATCGACCTGTTCCATTATTTTAAAGTACGATCTTAAGGACGGGGAAGGTTTTACAGAGACCCGCACTTCCTTTAGACCACGGTGCCGAGGTTTTCCTCCACCCTTCAACACTTTCTTTTTTGGGGAAACTGCTACTACTTCCCTTGCTGCCTGCTCCCTGGCCTCCCCTCCTTTCCCTCCTTTACCTCTGCTTCTGACCTCCGGGAGCGATCTCAGCTGATACCGGCTCCTCACTCTTGTTTCAGTTTCTATTAATGCGTTTTCCGTGATATTTTCAACCCTCTCCGTTAAACACGGCCCACCTAAAGATTTTAATAAGGTGGGGTTGATTTCTTCACCGCGACCCACGCCTCCAATAACACTGACTTCACTAACTTCACTCTTACCCCTTAAGTCGTAGACTGAATGTATAACATTAGGGGGAGAATCTTCCATCAGCCTCGGTACCTCCTGTAACCTCCCCTGTACCTGTAAGCCTCTCGTCTTCCAACTGTTTCTTCCAACTATCTGCCACTCTAGAGAGTCTACTTGCGGGCTTCGGAGCGTGGGCTGAGCTTCCTTGCTACCGCAAATCTCCACTGTATTCCCAGCGTCTCTCCCCTTCGCTGGCTCGCGTCCTGTCCTTCCTCCTCCTCTATCGACCCGGACCCGGAAGGCGACTGCCACAATCACTGCCCGGGTCTTGCACAGGAAGCCTGCTGCTCGCTGCCAAACCCCGTGCCGTGACTCCACCACCAAAACCATATGCGCCGGAGCGCAGGTATGCTGGGAACCGAGAAAAAGTCTTAACTCAGATTATTGTGTCTTTCAATACTCATAAATTCGTCAAAAAGCGCTGCGCTGCGTTACTCATAGTTGCACTTCGTCGTCTTTCTCATCTCCTCTCCTCCTCCTCCGTTCGGGAGCTCCCGCGACCGGCGTCAGCCCGCCGCCATGTTTCCCAGCCAACTCCCGACCTGTCATATTTGTGATTGGGTTTCATTTACCACAGACATTATTATTTGCATGTGGTGAATATATTTTAATAACTAAAATATGCAATAAATAATGCACAAGGACCATGTTCATGCCATATTTTGTGCTTGCAATAAGTCTCAAATGCAGTTTTTAACTGGTGAATCGTGATCCGGCAGGTCAGTAAATTCATGCACTATTTACCCTGGCATTTGGTAATAACCTCTATGCATAACTCATAATTGACCCGGAAATGTATTCTCATCAAACAACACTAGACGGCTAGTACACATTGATATGTAGGGCTTTACGCAACCCACAATTAAATAAATAACATTAATTTGATCAAGGTGATTAAGGGGTAATAAACTCATGTTTACGTTCAAAGCTGCAATGGTATAAAACTTCTAGTAAAACGAATAGGGGGCTCCTGTCCAAACCCTCTCAAAGCCTGAGATTCAGAAAATCATAGGGTTAACGACCATAAGGAGCTGTTTACAATGGACAAAAGTTCTTCCATAAGGCAAAAAGGGCTTTACGACATGCAAACAATATTCTGCAACCCTTTCTGAATTCCAAATGTGAGTTGTTAGGAGAGGAGCATCTCCCACCTATGCACGTGATGGGAAGGTATGTATCAATGGTTTGCAAACACAATTGTGGTGTATTTTAGAGCTGGCGTGGAAAGTGATTTGCAAAAGTGGAGCTGGCCCCATGGGAGTCATGTCACCAGCCTCAGGGGAAGCAGGCAGCAATCCAAAGGACCACTGTCTGATCACTCTGATGTCTTCCCAAATGTGAAACATGTATTTTCAGAAGCAGCACTTTTCCTCTTATGTACACAAGCTGCTTTAAAAAAATATTTCCCATTTGGGAATGCAAATGCACGATCACAGGTCTGATGTCCCTTCCGGGTCTCCATCACTCCATCCCTGAACCGCACAAGGGGTCGCAGATTGTAACGTGCCAAATTAACATTCATTAAGTAAGATGTTTTAGGAGCCCGTGCGAATGGAACATTTGCAATGTGAACATAGGTTTCATTGCAAATTGCACCTCGATTCTAAGGCTAGTAGGTGTGCAAATGACACATACTTGTTTCCGAATGAATGTGTGCACATCAGGCCCTAAGTTCTGAGTTGAATACTTCACTTACCTGGCATCTCCTATATTTTTATTAGTTGTAAAACACAGCCCAGTAATGGACAGATGGTGGAGTTCACAAAGCACTTTACAGTCTTAAACATGTGTTTATGGTCGAAAACAGATGTGTTTGTGCCTGCCAAGTATCCAGGCTATGATGCATTTACTACTGCACAATTCTATGCCACAACTCCACACTATCACATAGTTGCAAAGCATTCATGAGGTTTGATTGGGTTTGCCACCTTTTCAAAGAAAAATGCTAAATATTTGTGTATTTTTGGAGCTTTGTCAAGTCCAAGAGCTAGTTCTGGAATAAGAATTTCTGGAAAATCTTCTATATTGTTTTTTAATTGATCAATCCTGCCTCCCTTTGCTTCAAAAACGTTTAGGAATAATTTTGGCAGCACTAACAATTTTTTTACATGTTTTGATCTTCTGTTTGCTGCATTCAGTTTATATTTCAAAGAAGGAAAATCCGGATTTTATTAATTGTTCTAATTTTTTTACCAGTTTTGGCATTAAAATTCCAGCAATACCAGTGAAATACCGTTCTAGGGCCTTATTACAGAAAATGCCCGTGGGGCGAAATGGGCATGGGTGTCCGCTTTGTGTAGCCCCGGGGAACTTTGGTATTACAGACAGGGCTGCAGACGCTTGTGCGGCCCTCATTGTAATACTGATAGCGCTGGTATACACGTAGCGCCAGCGTTATCTCAAGAGAGCATTCCCTAATTTGCATGGGGGCTGAGGGAATCATTTTGCATCTATGCCTGTGCCATGTTATAGAAGCGAGTGCAAAGGCAAACATGCCTTTAGGAGTCGCACTGAAAGTGCGCCAGAAAGGGATGGTGCACTGTCAGTTCACCTCCTAAAAGAAGCCCTCTGGACGGGATAAAGGAGATCCCATGGATTCCTTAGACATTTCCTTGCAGGCGGGTTTCAGTCACTCACTGCAACTGACTGCAAAGGGATTTCTAATCCCTCTTGAAAGTGCAGGCGAGTGCCGCCTGCACTGTGAAAAACGGAGCAGCTTTAAAGCAGCCCCTCTGTATTTCACTTGGATGCACTGCCTGGAGGGTAGCACGAGTTCATGGCTGCCCTGACGGCAGGACATTCACCATAATATGGCTCGCTTTCCCTGTTGGTGCCAGGCTCACCTGTTTTAAGGTGCACCATGGCACAGACAGGGAAAGTGCTCCCTTATCGTAATAGGGGCCCAGGTGGTAATCAGAGGTGGGAAACAGGTGTATCAAGGGTTGATTTGCCTGGGGAATTTGTGACTGTCCACTCAAAAACTCTTGAGTTGTCAGCATTCGCATACTGCTCTCAAATCTCCGGCCCTTCCTAATTGGTTGTACATTTGCTCTTTCAAGGGGTTTAGGTAAAGCCCCTCCTTCCAAGGTGGGAAGGGGAACTGCACAGAGTCAACCTTCTTGGGGAGTTGGGCAAAGGATTTCTCCACAGAGAGAAAAATTATTACCGATTGGTGGAAAAAAAATAATTGGGAATTGCTCACCGTGCTTTTTTCAGGCAGAATGAGAATGGTGCTGTACAGTTCTAGACTGGGAAAATAGAAATGTATAAAAACGTCACAGGGCATTATCAATAGCACACTTGGAAGCTATGGGTTCCCGAAATCCTTTTTTTTTCAATCTGTGGTAAGTAATGCAAGACTATGGGTAAATCCGATTTTTCAGATGTTTTTGCATCCACCTGTCCCGAAAGGGGAAAGAATGGCGGGATGTATGCGAAATTCCCGCAGTACAACATTGCTCCTTCAATGCAGTGAGGGGGAATTCTACTTAGGCGGGACCAGACTCGGGCACGCCGCCGAGTATGGCGGTCGCGCCGGTCCCCCGCAGGCAGGCAAGGGGCGGGGCTGGGCCATGCACAGTAGTGATGCGGCATCCCCTGCCCTTGCCTGCAGCTGATTGGCTGGCTGGACGTTGACCCGGAAGCGCAAGAAGCGCTTCCGGGTCTTACGTCGGGGAAACGGCCAGGAAAGCTGGTTCCAACCGGCTCCCGGTCAAAAATGTGCTTAAAAGGCTGTGGAGCGGCAGGATCGGTCTCTTTCTCTGCTGCTCCACAGCCTTGAAAGGACACAAGGGCCTCGAGCTGAGGCTCCAACTGGCATCTTTTTTCTCTTTGTATCCCCTGCAGGTTCTCGGTGGATTTCGGCGGCAGGAGCCATTCTTTGGTTTTTTTCCCCCACCTTTCTTGTCGTTGCAGGGTTCTCTCTCCTCGCACTGGTCAGCGTTTTTGGTGGATCCTGCAGCCTGCCCCTGCAGCCAGCAGCAGGGGAGTTATTGGGGCATCTTGGGCAGTGCATGGAGATTCCAGCCTGCCCCTTACCAGTGTGCCTTTTGAGCCAGCTTGGAGCCACGCAGGCTGAGTTGATATTCGCCGGTCCCGCACGATTGGTGTTGCGGTGGTGGCTCCAGCTGGTGTTGGCATCAAGGCACACTGGGGGATATGTTAGGCGGACCTCGGCTACAAAAATTTCCATGATTTCTCAGGTGATGGGGTTTTGTGGCTGAGGGGGCTGGCACTGTTTTTTGTCCATGTGCAGGAGGCATATCTGTTTCGCAGGGGCTGTGTTTTTGGTTTGCTAAGCATTGTATTGTAGGATAGCCACAAAAGAGGGCCCCTGTGTTTTTTCCAGTATTTTGGTGAATTTGGGTGCGCAGCTTTAAAACCCTATGTAGGCTGGGGTTGTTGGGAGTACTTTGTTTCTGGTGCTGTGTTACTTGGAATGTTAAGGAGTTGGAGCCAGGGGGTATCGGTTTAAGGTTTTACAGAAAGGAAGTGAATCCTGTTGGTACAATGGCCCTTAAGGCAAAGAGGAGCGAACAGCGCTTACGCATGGACAAATTTATGGAGTCCATGATGCAAAAAATGGAAGACATGGGACAAGCCATAGCTGAGCTGAAGAGCAAAGTGGATGGGCAGGATGGGGCAGAGGACAGGCCCAGATGATCGGGAGTGGCCCCTAGGGCGGCGTTCCCTCCAGCTCCCAAAAGGGCTAGAGCCAGGAGAGGGGGGAACACCTGCCCCATCACCACTGAGGGTGGGGGGAGCAGGAGGGGCTGCCACACCAGTCCGAGTGGGGGCAGTGCCGCAGGCAGTAATTTCTGTGCCGGTTCCAACGGTGGTGGTCTCACAGGGCGCTGAAGGGGTTAGTCAGCCAGGTACATCTGATAGCAATCCCCGCCCCAGACCCCAAGCATCCCCACGGGGGGGCCCACCTGTTACCGTGGGGGTAGTCAGCCAGGTAGATCAGGTACCACTCCCCCGGGGGGTAGTCAACCAGGTACATCAGGTACCACTCCCCCGCCTCAGGCCCCAATCATCCCTACGATAGGGGGCCCATCAAGGAGTGCGCCAGGGCAGCCTGATTTTGTAGCTAGTTTGGCAGCAGTTTTGCCATGGTTGGAGAAGGCAGGTACCTGGACCCCAGCGGCAGGGGCTGGGACGTTAGGTAGCGAAGAGAGTGCACTGGAAAAAGCTAAAAAGATGGTGGCGCAGTTTGCTGGGGCTCAGACAGGGGAAGGGCAGACAGTACCGGCAGGGAGTGCAATGGCTAGTGGAACAACACCCACAGTAAATGGAAAAGACCCGCTTGCAGTAAACACACCGTTGGACACGGGAAAGGCAAAAGCATCGGAAGCACCAACAGCAGGTACGCCTCAGACATTGCCAATGTTAGGTTTGGGCGAGTTGCGCTCTTCTAGGGAACGTTTGGGAAGGCATGTGTCACAGGAAGTAAAAGAAAAAATTTGGAAAGGGAGCTATGTGAATATGTTTTCCTTGCTGGTAGATGAGGCTGAGAGGGAGGAGGCTAAAAAGAAAAAAGAGTGGACGTACCCAAGAGAGTGGTCTAATTGGCTACAAAAGAAGAAGGTTGACGAGACCCTGGTCAATTGCGTTAAGGGCTTCTCAAATTATATGGCAATCATGTCTGAACGTTTCCCAGGCCTGGGCGCACAAATGGCATGTTACCAAAATAGGGTTGCTTGTGCGCATGATGAATATGGTGGTGTGGGATGGAAAAAATATGATAAGGATTTTAGGAGAGCAAAGGCAAGTGATCCTGCCCTTACTTGGGACCAAATTGACATGATTTTATGGTTAAAAGTCACATGAGATACGGAACACAGGACAGCTCAAGGGGACAGTCCTTTCGGTCAGGCCCCCCAGTCAGCTCGGGGGCGGAGCAAAAACAGGGGCATGTTGGGACTTTAATAAGCCTACATGCACCAGGGCGGTAGGCACATGTAAGTTTAAGCACGCATGTTCTTTCTGTGGCCACACCTCACACCCAGAGTCCAAGTGTTTCAAAAAAACAAAATACAAAGGAGGTCAAAAACAAAATTGAGGGTGTACCCCTCGCCAAGGCCTGGTCCCCCATCATAACCAGTGCTCTGATCCCATGGTTGAATAAATACAATTGCCCCAAGTCAGCTAGAATTTTACTGGAAGGTTTCAGGAACGGTTTCAGGACCCCTGCGCCTGACTACATAGGAGTGTCATATTGTCAGAACCAGCCATCTGTAAGAGCCAATAATGGGGTGGTGGCAGCAAAAATTGAAAAAGAATTAAGGCTGGGCAGAGTAGCGGGTCCATTTGACAGCATACTGGAGGAGGGTTTTGTGTGCTCCCCATTGGGGGTAGTTCCCAAGAAGGAGCAGGGGGAGTTGCGTCTGATTCACAATCTTTCGGCCCCCAAAGGCCAATCTTTGAATGACACCATAGATGGAGAGCTGTGCATGGTTAGGTACGCATCCTTTGATCAGGCAGTTGAGATGCTTAGGGGGCTGGGACCCGGCGCACTCTTGGCAAAATCAGATATCTAATCAGCATTCCGCCTTTTACCGGTACATCTGCTGGATTTCCACCTGCTGGGTTTCCAGTTCCAAGGGAAGTTTTACATGGACAAATGCATGCCTATGGGGTGTTCTGTTTCCTGCTCTTACTTTGAGAAGTTCAGTTCTATTTTAGAATGGGTTTTCAGGCAGGTGACGGGCCACCAGTCAGTCCTACATTACCTAGACTATTTCCTTTTCTTGGGAGCACCAGGCTCCCAGGAATGCGGCCGGGCGCTGCAGAGTTTCTGTGCGCTCATGCATGACTTTGGTGTGCCTTTGGCGCAAGGTAAGACAGTTGGGCCAACCACAGGAATTGAATTCTTGGGGATAGAGTTGGATTCAATGCAAGGGGTGTCACGATTGCCAAAAGGAAAAATCGCAGCATTCAGATCAGCATTACAACACTGCTTGACGAAGGAGAAGGTTACACTGCACCAGCTACAACAAACAGTGTGACAGTTAAATTTTGCTTTGAAGGTGATTCCCATGGCACGGCCATTCTCACGCACAATTACACAGGCTATGTCAGGCCTCAAAGAAAAACATCATCACACCAGGCTATCCAGTGAGGTCAGGCAGGACATGCAGATTTGGATGGCATTCCTGCGTGATTTCAATGGGAAAGTGATGTGGCCCAGCCCACCGAGATCCAGTCCGGAGATCGGGCTGATGACTGACGCAGTAGGTAGCGAAGGATTTGGCGCCATTCTAGGTCCATCATGGGTGGCGCAACGCTGGCCGGCATGGTTGGTGGAAGCTGGGCTCACGAGGAACATTGAGTTGTTTCCCATCCTAGTGGCATTGTCCATATGGCCAGAGCAGCTGAGAAACCAATCTGTAGTCTTTTGGTCTGACAATATGTCTGTTGTGGACTGCATCAATCAGCAATCAGCAAAATGTAAGATGATCCTGCGATTATTGAAAGAAATAATACTGTTGTGCCTGAGGTTGAACCTGCTGTTTAGAGCAAAACATGTCCCAGGTGTATTGAACCATGCTGCTGATGCGCTCTCTCGCATTAAGATGCAGGTTTTCAGGTCCCACCACCCAGAAGAGGCAGAGAACCCAACGCCGTTCCCAGACCAGCTTTGGCAGCTTGGTGCCCCCAATTACCGGACCTCGTGGCAGCTAGCCTAGCAACCAGGACCAGGAGGGCATACGAAGGGGCGTTTTGGGCTTACTGCAATTTTTTGGGGGAAGGATGGGAGGAGACCTGGCATGATACTGGGGCAGTGTTTTCCTACTTGAGAGCAATGATGGATGGGGGCGCTCAGCGGCATCGGCGCGACGACACATAGCGGCAATTTCCTTTTTCGCAAAAGTAAAAGGCAGGGGTGACGCCACTAGCACATTTATAGTGAGGAAAGCGCTGAAAGGATGGCAGCGCTTGCAAGGTTCCCAGCCAGATGTGAGGCGGCCTATAGGTATCGAAATTTTGGCTGCACTGCTGGGCGTGCTCAATCAAGTTTGTGACTCAGCGGGCGGAATGCTCCTGTTTAAAACAGCTTTTTCTCTGGCGTTCTATGGCGCTTTCAGGATTGGGGAACTGGTGTAAAAAAATAAAAAGGACTGGCAGGGGGTTTTCCAATTCAGCCATGTAAAAGTGCAAGGAGACTCGTTATATATATCCATTCCCAAGTCGAAAACCGATCAGGAGGGTAGAGCGGAAGGTGTGGTGTTGCGAAGGGCGGAAGGGAGCACTTGCTGTCCCATCGCCAACCTTGAGGCATTCCTGGAACACAGGCCAAGGGGCGCAGGGGGGCCATTGCTAATGCATGCAGATGGGACCCCGCTCACTACATTTCAATTCAGAAGGGTCATGGGCATGGCCATCAAGAAGGCCGGTTTAGACCCAGGCAGTTTCGGGACCCACTCTTTCAGGATAGGGGCTGCCACTGAAGCGGCGGCCAAGGGGTTTTCCGGGAGCGCGATGCAGAGGATTGGTAGGTGGTCCTCAGACTGTTACAAGCGCTATGTACGTCTGCATATGCTCTAGAGTTGTGATGTTTTTTCACTTACAGTTGTTTTTGTCTTCCTGGTTTGACTTGCAGTTTCTACATCCTGTCCCACTGGAGGGAAGCTTGCAGCAGTTCGTCGTCCGTCAGCACCTGTTGTGGACCAGGTGCCCCCCTGGGAACACAGAGAAATGGACATGTGGGTTATTGGCCACTCATATGTAAAAAGGTTGAGACAATTTTTCTTTGCAGGCAACTATGAGCACAGAGCACGGCAGGCCGGTTTTAATGTTTCCTTCCACGGGCAGGGTGGGCTACGCTTTGGCCAGCTCAGAGATATGTTGGTAGGCTTGCTGGGCAAGAATCAAGTACCCACTGCAGCGTTTATCTTGCATCTAGGGGGTAATGACCTGGTGCACCTGGGCAGGAAGGGCGTAGTTGAGGCCCTGATTACAGAAGTCTGGTGGCTGGCGAAGAGATGCCTGGAAGCAATACTGGTATGGTCACACATGATTCCCAGATTTCAGTGGAGAGGGGGCGAGTCCGTGTGGGCCTTGAACCACTCAGTGAAAAGGATCAACAACCGGATTGATAAATTATTCCGATCCCCGAAATTGCAGACAATAGCGCATGGGTGCATCCGGGGGGGAACCGTTTTTCCTACTGGATGGCATGCACCTCTCTAAACGGGGTAGTGAGCTGTTCATGGAAAATTTACTTGCATGGCTAGTGGGGACACGGAGCAGGGCATGACCTTTCTGGAGGCAGAGGGGGGAGGCCAGATAGTTGGGAAACTATACTTGCCTGTGGCGGTAAGGTCATGATTGGTGAGCATAGTTTACGGTCCTTAGCAGGCATCACCATTGTCAAAAGGGGACGCCTGAGAGGGAGACAGATGGTCTCTCATGGAACTCCAGGGGCAGCTACAGCCAGTAGGCTGGAAGGGTGCGGGGGAGGTGAAGTTCCACTTCCGGTAGGCTGTTTGGCAAACCCCCGCACACGCACAAGGGCGCAAGTAAGCTGGGCATAACTGCACAGGCCCTTATGGAGATAATGTTGAGGGCGTAGGGGGTGCCCGGGGTGAGGTAACCTTCCAGTGAACTGGGCCCCCTGCGCAAGGTCACTCCGGTAGGAGGGCAGGACCTAGCTTAATCTAGATCTGGGGCCAGTCATTGACCTTGCCGTAGGCTAAAACAGGGATACGCAGAAAGATAATGCTGTTGATCACTTAGCTTATGATAGGAATGGCTATGTATTAGAAACATGTTAAGGATAGCCAAAAATGACACACTGTACCTATCAATGTAATGGACCGGACTTTCTGCGTATTGTATAAATGATGTAAATAATGTTTTTAATGTTTTGTTTATTGTTATGAAATAAAATACGGCTGGGGTTTACGACCCTTAATCCAAGCTGGTGTGTTGATTAAGTTGTTGCCTTGGGGTAAGAGGGGCGGTGGACCGCGCTGGGAGGGGCCCCCCACCCCAAGGGTTTGGAAGTAAGGGCGGAGGGGGACTCAGCAGTACCTGACCATATACTTAGGCGGGACCAGACTCGGGCACGCCGCCGAGTATGGCGGTCGCGCCGGTCCCCCGCAGGCAGGCAAGGGGCAGCGCAGCGCCGCGCACAGTAGTGACGCGGCGTCCCCTGCCCTTGCCTGCAGCTAATTGGCTGGCTGGCCGTTGACCCGGAAGCGCAAGACGCGCTCCCGGGTCTTACTTCGGGGAAACGGCCGGAAAAGCTGGTTCCAACCGGCTCCCGGACAAAATTGGGCTTAAAAGGCTGTGGAGTGGCAGGATCGGTCTCTTTCTCCACCACTCCAAAGCCTTGAAAGGACACAAGGGCCTCGAGCTGAGGCTCCAACTGGCATCTTTTTTCCCCACCCACCATCACCTGAGTCAGAAGTTTTCAGAATGTTTTGTTCTTGTTTCTCTTTTTTAGTTTAATAGGTAATGTAATAAAGCAATTGTTTGTGTTAACCGACTGTTTTACTTTTAGGGCGGTATCTTGTCGGATTTTATATGTGTTATTTCTTGGTCAGGCGGTAAGGTCATGATTGGTGAGCATAGTTTACGGTCCTTAGCAGGCCTGACGGGGGGACAGATGGTCTCTCATGGAACTCCAGGGGCAGTTACAGCCGGTAGGCTGGAAGGGTGCGGGGGGAGGGGAAGTTCCGCTTCCGGTAGGCTGTTTGGCCAACCCCCGCACACGCGCAAGGGCGCAAGTTAGCTGGGCATAACTGCACGGGCCCTTATGGAGATAATGTTGAGGGCGTAGGGGGTGCCCAGGGTGAGGTAACCTCCCGGTGAACTGGGCCCCCTGTGCAAGGTCACTCCGGTAGGAGGGTGGGACCTAGCTTAATCTAGATCTTGGGCCAGTCATTGACCTTGCCGTAGGCTCAAACAGGGATACGCAGAAAGATAATGCTGTTGATCACTTAGCTTATGATAGGAATGGCTATGTATTAGAAACATGTTAAGGATAGCCAAAAATGACACACTGTACCTATCAATGTAATGGACTGGACTTTCTGCGTATTGTATAAATGATGTAAATAATGTTTTTAATGTTTTGTTTATTGTTATGAAATAAAATACGGCCGGGGTTTACGACCCTTAATCCAAGCTGGTGTGTTGATTAAGTTGTTGCCTTGGGGGAAGAGGGGCGGTGGACCGCACTGGGGCTGGGAGGGGCCCCCCACCCCAAGTGTTTGGAAGTAAGGGCGGAGGGGAACTCGGCAGTACATGACCATATTGTACAGCCCTACAGTGTCAGGAGCCAGACAGCGCCATTAGCTGAATGTTAAGTTAATTACATTGACGAGCACCTGACAGAGCTCTTCAAAGCGACACTCTCAGTATGGAAACGTGTGTGGCGCCTGCCTGCTAATGCACCCAAAGGCACCAGCCAGCAGGCACAAAACTCGGACTCCCCTGCTGTGGACGAAGCTTAAACTTTCCTACTCGAGGAAGTTGCTATAGTTGCACTGTCAGGGGTGTAGGCATATAGTTTTCTTTAAAGTAGACAGTTAGCCTAGCCCCGTACATTGCTTTTGGCTTTGGGCTTTTATTTACATCCACGGCGTAGCCCCAATTTCGATCTGTGAGCAAAATAAAAGGGCAACGTCTGCTTGTTTGGAAATCCTCCCAAAAGTTTCCTTTACCCGGTAGACTCTTAACAATTACTGAGACTTCTGCTTTTCAAAGATTGCATATCCCTACGGCTTATCCTTAGAGGGTTTACTGTCTGAAGATTGTGATAAACTTGCATATTTTCCAAACGATGGTCCTTACAAAGTGCTGCATGGAAACCCCTCATTGTGTGCAACTACTGGTGGATATCAACGGCGCCTCAGGCCATAAAGCAAACAAGGAAATTGGGGCCTCCATCCCCTGGTTTCATGGTAAAAAAACAGCCACTATTTGGAGGACGCATGCCCCGGCGCCGCTGCACCTGCTGCACTATTAATAGCTACGCCGCTGGGAACGACCCTTGCTCCACAGCACAGCTCCAGCCCCTCCCTCCGCCGCACCTGCTGGAAACTGTGAGAGAATCGGATGAACTCAAAGGAATCCAGGGAGGCGTTCCCCTCCTTGTTCTCAAACAAGCATTTTCAAATTCCACCGGCAGTGGGATTCCATTTAGAAAAATCACACTGATGTTTTCTGCGTTGGCGACTGGTTGTGCAGCACAAAACAGAAATTCGAATCGATGCACTCAATAGAAAAGTGTTTTCTCATAAGCCGCATTGCATACCAGGCCCTTTTCCCCAGTAGAGTCACAGCTGGGCTGAGCCACAGGGATACTACGAGATTATTTCAATTAATGTTTGAGGCTAGCATCGGTCATCTGCTGCTGGCCCAGCCTTGCTGCACTTTCAGAGGCACTGTCTAATCGGAAATGTCTGCTTTGCCAATCCACTCCCATCATCAGCCATTTAAATGGGGATTGAATCGGGGAGCTCCCTGCTGGTTCACTAACATTTATTGAAACAGCAAAGACAAGTACAAAGATTGTTAAAACGAGCTGCAGGTGTTTAGGTTTATTTATTTATTCATGCAGTTTAATATTGCGCAACTATCACCCAAAAATGCCGGAGCGCTTTTACAGTAGACATATGTCGTTATATGGACCAAATATTACCAAATATAGTTACATAGGCTGTAGAATTGCAAAATGGTAAATCATTACAGAAAAATAAAAAAGGAAATCAAGTTGTACAATAGGTATAAACAGCAGTGAATAGGCGCCTGATGAAGGGGACGTGGTGTAGTTCTTGGTCAAGAGGTGAGTGAACATGTTTTCAATGGGGACGATTGGCTGCAATGTCTTAGCTAAAATATCGCAAAGGAGGAGGGATTTCAGTTCTGTTTAGAAGGTGAATAAACATGTTCTCAATAAACAATAAACCTGTTCTCAATAAACAATAGCTAAAGTACCATTGATCTATGAGGGCTTTCAATTCCTTTTTGGAGGTCTCCTGCATACGTTTGGAGATAGTGAGTTCCAAATTCTGGTTGCGCTACAAAAGATGGATTGTGCCAGGAGTCATTCCTTTTTAAAGATCAGGGGTTCTAGCAGCACCGATTTGATGTTTTGCGATGGTCTAGAGCTTCCTGAAAACTTGAGTTTGTCTACCAGGTAACGGATAGTGGATGTGTGTTGGGCCTTATGGGTGATGCAAGCAGTCTTTTATACGGCACTGGCTTCAATGGGCAACCAGCAGAGAGAGACAAACTTAGATCTGAAATGGTCATTCCTTTTGGCCTCTATGACAAAGTGTGCTGCCAAGTGTAAGATCGATTTCAGGGGGGTGAGATGTGTTCTGGAGAGACCAGTCAAAAGAGAGCTGCTATAGTAGATTCTGGAGAGAACCAATGTATGAGCAAGAGATTTCAGATCTTGCTCTAGAATGTAGCAGTGGAAGATTCCCCAGAGAAGACACAGTTGATAGTGCGCATGTCCGGCCGTGGTGCTGATTTGAGACTGAAAGTTGGGCTTCTTGTTAGGATGACTACTAAGGATTTGGCATCATCAATGATGGTGGGTTTACTGTTGAGGATGTTGAATGTGTCTATCCAGGATTGTAATGGAAGTGGTTATTTAGAAGGGGGGATGAGAGGGAATTGAGTTTTGGAAGGATTCAGTTTTTGGTGATGAGAAGTCATCAAGTTTTGTTCAGAGTTTAGGGTGATAGCGAGGTGCGAAATGTTGTTTGGTGAGGAGACCTTTAGATATAGTTGTCTGTCATAAGCATATTAATGATAGAAAACTCCTGCTTTTTTTAAGGAGGACTCCAAGTGGCTTAATGTATAGATTGAATAGGGTAGAGGCAACAGTAGACCCTTGGGGACCCCTTGCTCAACCGCCATTGGTGTTGAGAGACAGTAATCAATTTTTATCCCCTGCAATCTGCTCATGAGGAATAATTCAAACCATTAGGAACCACGCCATCAATGGCCATTCAATTTTTGAGTGTGTCTAGGAGCATGTGGTGGTTAACCGTGTCGAAGGCTGATGATAAGTAGATAAGAATCAGGAGGTCTGAGTCTAGGATTCGATGTGCGTCATCGACTACATGCAGTAAAGCTGTGTCTGCACCTTAGCCCTGATTGAAACAGGATTGCTATTCATCTAAGAGGTTGTTATCTTTGATGTGTTGGGTAAGCTGCTCCACTACACACCTTTCAATGATTTTTGCAAGGTAAGGCAGGTTGGAGATTAGGCGATAGTTGTTAAGGCCATTAGTTTCTGTGGAGGGTTTTTTAAGGAGAGGAATGACTTGCCCACTTTTGAGGCAGTCAGGAAATCTTCCTTGACTGGCGTAGAGGTTCACCAATTTTGTCCAGTATGGGAGCATGCATAAAGGTTTTTGGCAATGTTACCCAGACTGGATCTAAAAAGTGGTTTGATGGTTTGGTTTTCATGATGAATTTGAGTAAGTCTTCCTCTGTAATGATGTTAAATATCTGCCAAGTGTCTGGAATTGGGCATCAGGGGAGGTGGAGCATGGAAGTCTTGATGTAGAAGAGATTTTACTTTGGAGTCGAAGAGCTGTAGAACTGTACAAAACTATTCAGCTTTTGTTGGTAGGTCTGGCTAGCGACAGCTTTAGCCTGTGTATTGCTTCGCACTCCCAGATATTAGAGAATACCACCATCCCACAAGGAGGCTCAAACACGACGAAGCAATAAAAACTACACAACACCACCTGGAAAGGGATTTCACTTTATAAAATGAAGCACATCAAATACTATTTTCAAAATAAAGCTTGGGGTTTTATTTATGCAATGCTCTCTAACAGAAAGACTTTCCCAGATGTCAAATGAACAACATTCAAGTGTATGTGTGTGTGTATATATATATTATATATATATATATATATATATATATATATATATATATATATTCACTGAAAAAACCATAGGTTTTAGGGACAGTTATAGTTAGTTGGACATTTCACTCGTACAAAACCATAGAAATTCCCCCTTTATAGTTAGTTCAGCTAACTATAACTCGCGCCCACAATGCACTGCTGATGACGTCACATATTACATCACTCATGACATGGTCAGTGACATCACTGATGACATCTCAAATGACATCACTGATGACATCACTGATGACATCATCCAGTGACTGTGTGTTTATGTAAAGTTTAAATATGTTTAATATATATAGGGAAAGGCGTATTGAAGAATGAGTGGGTGTATAAGTGTCTGAATGGATGATTTAGTACGTGCGTGACTGACTCTACAAGTGAGTGATTAAACGTATCTTACTGAATGCATGGGTTAGTGACTAAACTGTGTGAATGTCTGTATCCGTCTGTTTGTTGGTGTGTAAGTGGATGCATGGATTTGCGAATAGCTACATGAGTGTCTATATGGGTTATTGATTGGTTCTCTGAGTATCTGTATGGCTGCCTGAGTGTTTGTGTGGGTGGGGTGTGTGTGACTCTGTACATAGATGTGTGAGTGGGTGATTCACTGGGTGCATGATTTCAAGAGTGCATCTGTGATGGACTGCTTGGTGGGTGAGTGTGTGTATGGGTGTGTTAGTGAGTGAATGTATATCTCAGTGGTACATGTGCGAGTAACTACATATGTAAAAGGCAGTATATATGTGTGTTAGAGTATTTAAATGGCTATAAGTGAGAGTGTGTGATTGTGAGAGTGGCTGTATGGATGCGTGTGGGCTTGTATCAGTTATTGTATAAGAGCGTAAGAATGTGCTAGTATTTGTATGGGTAAGTGAGCTGGTGTGTGTATAACTGTATAGGTGAGTAAATGGGTGTGTGATTCATTTTTTGCATGACTGACTAGGTGTGTGAGTACCTCTATGGATGAGTGGCGGTGTGTGAGTGTTTATATAGGTGTATGAGTGCATATGATAGTCCTGTACTGAGTGACTGTAAGTATGAGTGACTGTACGGGTCAGTGAGTAGATGTGTGTGTGTAGACCTAAGAATCAGTGAGTGGGTATGTAGTTATTGGTATTGGAGTGTGTATGGTTTTGAGAATGGCAGTCTGTAATTTAGAGTGGGTGTATCAAAAGTTATATTAGGGTGTGAGAAGATGCATGAAATTATCACATGGATGATGTCATCAGTGATGTCATCAGTGATGTCATTTGAGATGTCATCAGTGATGTCATCAGTGATGTCACTGACCATGTCATGAGTGATGTAATATTTGACGTCATCAGCAGTGCATTGCGGGCGCGAGTTATAGTTAGCTGAACTAACTATAACGGGGGAATTTCTATGGTTTTGTACGAGTGAAATGTCCAACTAACTATAACTGTCCCTAAAACCTATGGTTTTTCAGTGAATTTCAAAGGTTTTTAAATGCTAATTTCTAACTATAACGTGTCTGAAGCCTATGGTTTTTTCAGTGAATTTCAAAGGTTTTAAATGCTAATTTCTAACTATAACGTGCCTGAAACCTATGATTTTTAAGTGAATTTCAAAGGTTTGTTAAATGCTAGTTTCTAACTATGCCTACAGAGGTAGGACATGTGAAGAAAGAAGAAAAAACGTGCAGAAAGAAGCAACAGAGTAGCAGAAAGAGGCCTTGTTGCAAAATTAGCCTGTGCCCACAACTTTTTCAGACGGGTACTGGTGGTAACTGACTCTGACTGACCAGAGCCAGTGCTATGCTAAAAGACACTTAGAATACAGTGAAAACACCTACATACACTAGGGAACACTATGCGTTGGGGTACCCTGTGATTAGCATGACCTCCTCTGTAAGTCCCTAGTACATAATAGGGCAGGGGATTAAAACTACCTCTTAAAAGCGCTACAGGGCGCGTTTGCACAGTGGTGAAGGGAGGGGGCCTGAGGTGACATGTGTGCAAATGCGCCCCGTGGCACGTTTTAAGTTGCGGGATTAAGTCCCCTTGAATCCTGAGGGTCCCTGAGGCCCAACTAGCCCCCAGGTACCTACAGTTAGGACCACAGAGCTGAGTTGCAGAGAGGCGTTCCGAGGCCACGCACCTTTTCACCTCTCTGCAACGCAACTCTGTTGTGCTTACTGAAGGTACCTGGTGGGCTAGTTGGCCCCAGGGTCCCTCAGGATTCAAGGAGATTAATTCCCCAACTTAAAACGCACCACAGGGCGTGTTTGTGCACATGTCACCTGAGGCCCCGCCCCTCCCTTCACCACTGTGCAAACGCGCCCTGTGGTGCGTTTTAAGTTGGGGGATTAGGTCACCTTGAATCCTGAGGGTCCCTGGGGCCCAACTAGCCCACCAGGTACTTCCAGTAAGCACCACAGGCCTGCGTTGCAACACCTGTAACAAATTGTGCAGTTGTGTTTAGGTAGTGAAGGGGGTCGTGCTGGGGGTAGTGTTTTAGGAGTAGTGCAGTGGTGTTTGTGTAGTGTAGGGGTCATGCTGGGGGTAGATTTAGGGTTTAGGGTAGTGCAGTGGTGTTTGGGTAGTGTAGGGAGTCGTGCTGGGGGAGTGTTTTAGGGTTTAGGGTAGTGCAGTGGTGTTTGGGTAGTGTAGGGGATCGTGCTGGGGGTAGTGTTTTAGGGTTTAGGGTAGTGCAGTGGTGTTTGGGTAGTGTAGGGAGTCGTGCTGGGGGTAGTGGTTTAGGGTAGTGCAGTGGTGTTTGGGTAGTGTAGGGGTACTGCTGGGGCTAGTGTTTTAGGGTTTAGGAGTAGTGCAATGGTGTTTGGGTAGTGTAGGGAGTACTGCTGGGGGTAGTGTTTTAGGGTTTAGGGTAGTGCAGTGGTATTTGGGTAGTGTTGGGGGACGTGCGGGGGGTAGTGTTTTAGGGTTTAGGGTAGTGCATTGGTGTTTGGGTAGTGTAGGGGGTCATGCGGGGGGTAGTGTTTTAGGGTTTAGGGCAGTGCAGTGGAGTTTGGGTAGTGTAGGGGGTCATGCTGGGGGGGAGTGTTTTAGGGTTTAGGGCAGTGCAGGTGTGTTTGTTTAGTGTAGGGGGTCGTTCTGGGGGGAGTGTTTTAGGGTTTAGGGCAGTGCAGTGGTGTTCGGGTAGTGTAGGGGGTCGTGCTGGGGGGAGTGTTTGAGGGTAGTGCAGTGGTGTTTGTGTAGTGTAGGAGGTCATGCTGGGGGTAGATTTAGTGTTTAGGGTAGTGCAATGGTGTTTGGGTAGTGTAGGGGGTCATGCTGGGGGTAGTGTTTTAGGGTTTAGGGTAGTGCAGTGGTGTTTGGGTAGTGTAGGGGTCGTGCTGGGGGTAGTGGTTTAGGGTAGTGCAGTGGTGTTTGGGTAGTGTAGGGGTACTGCTGGGGGTAGTGTTTTAGGGTTTAGGGTAGTGCAATGGTGTTTGGGTAGTGTAGGGGGTACTGCTGGGGGTAGTGTTTTAGGGTTTAGGGTAGTGCAGTGGTATTTGGGTAGTGTAGGGGTACTGCTGGGGGTAGTGTTTTAGGGTTTAGGGTAGTGCAGTGGTGTTTGGGTAGTGTAGGGGTTCGTGCTGGGGTAGTTTTTTAGGGTTTAGGGTAGTGCAGTGGTGTTTGTGTAGTGTAGGGGGTAGTGATTTAGGGTTTAAGGTAGTGCAGTGGTGTTTGTGTAGTGTAGGGGTCATGCTGGGGGTAGTGTTTTAGGGTTTAGGGTAGTGCAGTGGTGTTTGTGTAGTGTAGGAGGTCGTGTTTTAGGGTTTAGGGTAGTGCAGTGGTCTTTGGGTAGTGTAGGGAGTCGTGAGGGGGTAGTGTTTTAGGGTTTAGGGTAGTGCAGTGGTCTTTGGGTAGTGTAGGGGTCGTGCGGGGGTAGTGTTTTAGGGTTTAGGGTAGTGCATTGGTGTTTGGGTAGTGTAGGGGGTCGTGCTGGGGGAGTGTTTTAGGGTTTAGGGCAGTGCAGTGGTGTTCGTTTAGTGTAGGGGTCGTGCTGGGGGAGTGTTTTAGGGTTTAGGGCAGTGCAGTGGTGTTCGGGTAGTGTAGGGGGTCATGCTGGGGAGTGTTTGATGGTTTAGGGCAGTGCAGTCGTGTTTGGGTAGTGTAGGCGGTCGTGCTGGGGGTGGTGTTTTAGGGTTTAGGGCAGTGCAGTGGTGTTCGGGCAGTGTAGGGGTTCGTGCAGGGGGTGGTGTTTCAGGGTTTAGGGCAGTGCAGTGGTGTTCGGGCAGTGTAGGGGGTCGTGCAGGGGGTGGTGTTTCAGGGTTTAGGGCAGTGGTGTTCGGGCAGTGTCGGGGGTCATGCAGGGGGTGGTGTTTCAGGGTTTAGGGCAGTGCAGTGGTGTTCGGGCAGTGTAGTGGGTCGTGCTGGGGGTGGTGTTTCAGGGTTTGGGGCAGTGCAGTGGTGTTCGGGCAGTAAAGGGGGTCGTGCTGGGGGTGGTGTTTCAGGGTTTTGGGCAGTGCAGTGGTGTTCGGGCAGTGTAGGGGGTCGTGCGGGGTGGTGTTTCAGGCAGTGCAGTGGTGTTCGGGCAGTGTAGGGGGTCTTGCAGGGTTGTGGTGTTTCAGGGTTTAGGGCAGTGCAGTGGTGTTTGGGCAGTGTAGGGGGTCGTGCTGGGGGTGGTGTTTCAGGGTTTAGGGCAGTGCAGTGGTGTTCGGGCAGTGTAGGGGGTGGTGCAGGGGGTGGTGTTTCAGGGTTTAGGGCAGTGCAGTGGTATTTGGGCAGTGTAGGGGGTGGTGCAGGGGGTGGTGTTTCAGGGTTTAGGGCAGTGCAGTGGTGTTCGGGCAGTGTAGGGGGTCGTGCTGGGGCTAGTGTTTCAGGGTTTAGGGCAGAGCACTGGTGTTCAGGCAGTGTAGGGGGTTGTGCTGGAGGTGGTGTTTCAGGGTTTAGGGTAGTGCAGTTGTGTTCGGGCAGTGTAGGGGTCGTGCTGGGGGTGGTGTTTCAGGGTTTAGGGCAGTGCAGTGGTGTTCGGGCAGTGTAGGGGGTCGTGCTGGGGGTGGTGTTTCAGGCTTTAGGGCAGTGCAGTGGTGTTCGGGCAGTGTAGGGGGTCGTGCAGGGGTGGTGTTTCAGGGTTTAGTGCAGTGGTGTTCGGGCAGTGTAGGGGGTCTTGCCGGGGGTGGTGTTTCAGGGTTTAGGGCAGTGCAGTGGTGTTCGGGCAGTGTAGGGGTCTTGCTGGGGCTGGTGTTTCAGGGTTTAGGGCAGTGCAGTGGTGTTCGGGCAGTGTAGGGGGTCTTGCTGGGGCTGGTGTTTCAGGGTTTAGGGTAGTGCAGTGGTGTTCGGGCAGTGTAGGGGGTGGTGCAGGGGGTGATGTTTCAGGGTTTAGGGCAGTGCAGTGGTGTTCGGGCAGTGTAGGGGTGGTGCAGGGGGTGGTGTTTCAGGGTTTAGTGCAGTGCAGTGGTATTTGGGCAGTGTAGGGGGTGGTGCAGGGGTGGTGTTTCAGGGTTTAGGGCAGTGCAGTGGTGTTCGGGCAGTGTAGGGGTCGTGCTGGGGCTAGTGTTTCAGGGTTTAGGGCAGAGCAATGGTGTTCAGGCAGTGTAGGGGGTTGTGCTGGAGGTGGTGTTTCAGGGTTTAGGGCAGTGCAGTGGTGTTCGGGCAGTGTGAGGGGTCTTGCTGGGAGTCGTGTTTCAGGGTTTAGGGCAGTGCAGTTGTGTTCGGGCAGTGTAGGGGGTCGTGCTGGGGGTGGTGTTTCAGGGTTTAGGGCAGTGCAGTGGTGTTCGGGCAGTGTAGGGGGTCGTGCTGGGGGGTGGTGTTTCAGGGTTTAGGGCAGTGCAGTGGTGTTCGGGCAGTGTAGGGGGTCGTGCAGGGGGTGGTGTTTCAGGGTTTAGTGCAGTGGTGTTCGGGCAGTGTAGGGTGTCTTGCCGGGGGTGGTGTTTCAGGGTTTAGGGCAGTGCAGTGGTGTTCGGGCAGTGTAGGGGGTCTTGCTGGGGCTGGTGTTTCAGGGTTTAGGGCAGTGCAGTGGTGTTCGGGCAGTGTAGGGGGTCTTGCTGGGGCTGGTGTTTCAGGGTTTAGGGTAGTGCAGTGGTGTTCGGGCAGTGTAGGGGGTCGTGCTGGGGCTGGTGTTTGAGGGTTTAGGGCAGTGCAGTGGTGTTCGGGCAGTGTAGGGGGTCGGGCTGGGGTTGGTGTTTCAGGGTTTAGGGCAGTGCAGTGGTTTTCGGGCATTGTAGGCGGTCGTGCTGGGGCTGGTGTTTCAGGGTTTAGGGCAGTGCAGTGGTGTTCGGGCAGTGTACGGGGTTGTGCTGGGGCTGGTGTTTCAGGGTTTAGGGCAGTGCAGTGGTGTTCGGGCAGTGTAGGGGTCGTGCTGGGGGTGGTGTTTCAGGGTTTAGGGCAGTGGAGTGGTGTTCGGGCAGTGTAGGGGGTCGTGCTGGGGCTAGTGTTTCAGGGTTTAGGGCAGTGCAGTGGTGTTCGGGCAGTGTAGGGGGTCGTGCTGGGGCTGGTGTTTCATGGTTTTGGGCAGAGCAGTGGTGTTCAGGCAGTGTAGGGGGTTGTGCTGGAGGTGGTGTTTCAGGGTTTAGGGCAGTGCAGTTGTGTTCGGGCAGTGTAGGGGGTCGTGCTGGGGGTGGTGTTTCAGGGTTTAGGGCAGTGCAGTGGTGTTCGGGCAGTGTAGGGGGTCGTGCTGGGGGTGGTGTTTCAGGCTTTAGGGCAGTGCAGTGGTGTTCGGGCAGTGTAGGGGGTCGTGCAGGGGTGGTGTTTCAGGGTTTAGTGCAGTGGTGTTCGGGCAGTGTAGGGGGTCTTGCCGGGGTGGTGTTTCAGGGTTTAGGGCAGTGCAGTGGTGTTCGGGCAGTGTAGGGGGTCTTGCTGGGGCTGGTGTTTCAGGGTTTAGGGCAGTGCAGTGGTGTTCGGGCAGTGTAGGGGTCTTGCTGGGGCTGGTGTTTCAGGGTTTAGGGTAGTGCAGTGGTGTTCGGGCAGTGTAGGGGGTGGTGCAGGGGGTGGTGTTTCAGGGTCTAGGGCAGTGCAGTGGTGTTCGGGCAGTGTAGGGGGTCGTGCTGGGGCTAGTGTTTCAGGGTTTAGGGCAGAGCAATGGTGTTCAGGCAGTGTAGGGGGTTGTGCTGGAGGTGGTGTTTCAGGGTTTAGGGCAGTGCAGTGGTGTTCGGGCAGTGTAGGGGGTCTTGCTGGGAGTCGTGTTTCAGGGTTTAGGGCAGTGCAGTTGTGTTCGGGCAGTGTAGGGGGTCATGCTGGGGGTGGTGTTTCAGGGTTTAGGGCAGTGCAGTGGTGTTCGGGCAGTGTAGGGGGTCGTGCAGGGGGTGGTGTTTCAGGGTTTAGTGCAGTGGTGTTCGGGCAGTGTAGGGTGTCTTGCCGGGGGTGGTGTTTCAGGGTTTAGGGCAGTGCAGTGGTGTTCGGGCAGTGTAGGGGGTCTTGCTGGGGCTGGTGTTTCAGGGTTTAGGGCAGGCAGTGGTGTTCGGGCAGTGTAGGGGGTCTTGCTGGGGCTGGTGTTTCAGGGTTTAGGGTAGTGCAGTGGTGTTCGGGCAGTGTAGGGGGTCGTGCTGGGGCTGGTGTTTGAGGGTTTAGGGCAGTGCAGTGGTGTTCGGGCAGTGTAGGGGGTCGGGCTGGGGTTGGTGTTTCAGGGTTTAGGGCAGTGCAGTGGTTTTCGGGCATTGTAGGCGGTCGTGCTGGGGCTGGTGTTTCAGGGTTTAGGGCAGTGCAGTGGTGTTCGGGCAGTGTACGGGGTTGTGCTGGGGCTGGTGTTTCAGGGTTTAGGGCAGTGCAGTGGTGTTCGGGCAGTGTAGGGGGTCGTGCTGGGGGTGGTGTTTCAGGGTTTAGGGCAGTGGAGTGGTGTTCGGGCAGTGTAGGGGTCGTGCTGGGGCTAGTGTTTCAGGGTTTAGGGCAGTGCAGTGGTGTTCGGGCAGTGTAGGGGTCGTGCTGGGGCTGGTGTTTCATGGTTTTGGGCAGAGCAGTGGTGTTCGGGCAGTGTAAGGTGTCGTGCTGGGGTGGTGTTTCAGGGTTTAGGGCAGTGCAGTGGTGTTCGGGCAGTGTGGGGGTCTTGCTGGGGGTGGTGTTTCAGGGTTTAGGGCAGTGGTGTTCGGGCAGTGTAGGGGTCTTGCTGGGGGTGATGTTTCAGGGTTTAGGGCAGTGCAGTGGTGTTCAGGCAGTGTAGGGGGTCTTGCTGGGGGTAGTGTTTCAGGGTTTAGGGCAGTGCAGTGGTGTTCGTGGCAGTGTAGGGGGTCGTGCTGGGGTGGTGTTTCAGGGTTTAGGGCAGTGCAGTAGTGTTCGGGCAGTGTAGGGGGTCGTGCAGGGGGTGGTGTTTCAGGGTTTAGGGCAGTGCAGTGGTGTTCGGGCAGTGTAGGGGGTCGTGCTGGGGGTGGTGTTTCAGGGTTTAGGGCAGTGCAGTGGTGTTCGGGCACTGTAGGGGGTCGTGCAGGGGGTGGTGTTTCAGGGTTTAGGGCAGTGCAGTGGTGTTTGGGCAGTGTAGGGGTCTTGCTGGGGTGGTGTTTCAGGGTTTAGGGCAGTGCAGTGGTGTTCGGGCAGTGTAGGGGGTCTTGCTGGGGGTCGTGTTTCAGGGTTTAGGGCAGTGCAGTAGTGTTCGGGCAGTGTAGGGGGTGGTGTTTCAGGGTTTAGGGCAGTGCAGTGGTGTTCGGGCAGTGTAGGAGGTCGTGCTGGGGGTGGTGTTTCAGGGTTTTGGGCAGTGCAGTGGTGTTCGGGCAGTGTAGGGGGTCGTGCACGGGGTGGTGTTTCAAGGTTTAGGGCAGTGCAGTGGTGTTCGGGCAGTGTAGGGGGTCGTGCTGGGGCTGGTGTTTCACAGTTCAGGGCAGTGCAGTGGTGTTCGGGCAGTGTAGGGAGTCGTGCTGGGGCTGGTGTTTCAGGGTTTAGGGCAGTGCAGTGGTGTTCGGGCAGTGTAGGGGTCGTGCTGGGGCTGGTGTTTCACAGTTCAGGGCAGTGCAGTGGTGTTCGGGCAGTGTAGGGGGTCGTGCTGGGGCTGGTGTTACAGGGTTTAGGGCAGTGCAGTGGTGTTCGGGCAGTGTAGGCGGTCGTGCTGGGGCTGATGTTTCAGGGTTTAGGGCAGTGCAGTGGTGCTCGGGCAGTGTAGGGGGTCATGCTGGGGCTGGTGTTTCAGGGTTTAGGGTAGTGCAGTGGTGTTCGGGCAGTGTAGGGGGTCGTGCTGGTGCTGCTGTTTCAGTGTTTAGGGCAGTGCAGTGGTGTTCGGGCAGTGTAGGGAGTCGTGCTGGGGCTGGTGTTTCAGGGTTTTAGGGCAGAGCAGTGGTGTTCGGGCAGTGTAGGGGTTGTGCTGGGGTGGTGTTTTAGGGTTTAGGGCAGTGCAGTGGTGTTCGGGCAGTGTAGGGGTCGTGCTGGGGGTGGTGTTTCAGGGTTTAGGGCAGTGGTGTTCGGGCAGTGTAGGGGTCTTGCTGGGGGTGATGTTTCAGGGTTTAGGGCAGTACAGTGGTGTTTGGGCAGTGTAGGGGTCTTGCTGGGGGTAGTGTTTCAGGGTTTAGGGCAGTGCAGTGGTGCTCGAGGCAGTGTAGGGGTCGTGAAGGGGTGGTGTTTCAGGGTTTAGGACAGTGCAGTGGTGTTTGGGCAGTGTAGGGGGTCGTGCTGGGGGTGGTGTTTCAGGGTTTAGGGCAGTGCAGTGGTGTTCGGGCAGTGTAGGGGGTCGTGCTGGGGGTAGTGTTTTAGGGTTTAGGGTAGTGCAGTGGTGCTTGTGTAGTGTAGGGGTCGTGCTGGGGGTAGTGTTTTAGGGTTTAGAGTAGTGCAGTGGTGTTTGTGTAGTGTAGGGGGTCATGTTTTAGGGTAGTGCAGTGGTGTTTGGGTAGTGTAGGGGTCGTGCTGGGGGTAGTGTTTTAGGATTTAGGTTAGTGCAGTGGTGTTTGGGTAGTGTAGGAGTCGTGCTGGGGGTAGTGTTTTAGGGTTTAGGGTAGTGCAGTGGTGTTTGTGTAGTGTAGGGGGTCGTGTTGGGGTAGTGTTTTAGGGTTTAGGGTAGTGCAGTGGTGCTTGTGTAGTGTAGGGGGTCGTGCTGTGGGTAGTGTTTTAGGGTTTAGGGTAGTGCAGTGGTGTTTGTAGTGTAGGGGGTCGTGTTTTAGGGTAGTGCAGTGTTTGGGTAGTGTAGGGGTCGTGCTGGGGGTAGTGTTTTAGGATTTAGGTTAGTGCAGTGGTGTTTGGGTAGTGTAGGGGGTCGTGCTGGGGTAGTGTTTTAGGGTTTAGGGTAGTGCAGTGGTGTTTGGGTAGTGTAGGGGGTCATGCTGGGGGTAGTGTTTTAGGGTTTAGGATAGTGCAGTGGTGCTCGGGCAGTGTAGGGGGTCATGAAGGGGGTGGTGTTTCAGGGTTTAGGACAGTGCAGTGGTGTTTGGGCAGTGTAGGGGGTCGTGCTGGGGGTGGTGTTTCAGGGTTTAGGGCAGTGCAGTGGTGTTCGGGCAATTTAGGGGGTCGTGCAGGGGCTGGTGTTTCAGGGTTTAGGGCAGTGCAGTGGTGTTCGGGCAGTGTAGGGGGTCGTGCTGGGGGTAGTGTTTTAGGGTTTAGGGTAGTGCAGTGGTGCTTGTGTAGTGTAGGGGGTCGTGCTGGGGGTAGTGTTTTAGGGTTTAGGGTAGTGCAGTGGTGTTTGTGTAGTGTAGGGGTCATGTTTTAGGGTAGTGCAGTGGTGTTTGGGTAGTGTAGGGGTCGTGCTGGGGTAGTGTTTTAGGATTTAGGTTAGTGCAGTGGTGTTTGGGTAGTGTAGGGAGTCGTGCTGGGGGTAGTGTTTTAGGGTTTAGGGTAGTACAGTGGTTGTGTAGTGTAGGGGGTCGTGCTGGGGGTAGTGTTTTAGGGTTTAGGGTAGTGCAGTGGTGCTTGTGTAGTGTAGGGGTCGTGCTGTGGGTAGTGTTTTAGGGTTTAGGGTAGTGCAGTGGTGTTTGTGTAGTGTAGGGGTCATGTTTTAGGGTAGTGCAGTGTTGTTTGGGTAGTGTAGGGGGTCGTGCTGGGGGTAGTGTTTTAGGATTTAGGTTAGTGCAGTGGTGTTTGGGTAGTGTAGGGGTCGTGCTGGGAGTAGTGTTTTAGGGTTTAGGGTAGTGCAGTGGTGTTTGGGTAGTGTAGGGGTCCATGCTGGGGGTAGTGTTTTAGGGTTTAGGATAGTGCAGTGGTGCTTGTGTAGTGTAGGGGGTCGTGCTGGGGGTAGTGTTTTAGGGTTTAGGGTAGTGCAGTGGTGTTTTTGTATATTAGGGGTCATGTTTTAAGATGCAATGCTCCAATACCTGACCAGTCTGCACTACATAAAACTGCAAAAAACTAAAAATAAAAAGTGTTTTGCACACCTTTGTCATTGGGCTATATGTGGGCTACATCTGGGTAATATTTGTGCTACATTTGGGCTCTTTTTTCTCTGGTGGCCATCTTGGAAGACTTCTTTGTTACGAAGTTTCCTAATTTCCTCATTTACTGCAGTCTCCTCAGTAGGAAATGCTTTCAGTTTTTACTTTGATTCCATCAAGAAGGCATTCAGATGTGTCTCACATTTGCCATAAATTCAGAATGTTAGCACTCTAGTTGCTCATTAGATCACTGTAGTAAAGCTACTGCTCACCAGGGAGTTAACTGGAAGTCTGCTGCTGGTATTGAAAGTGATTGTTTCAGTCTGCATGTCAGAATTTTCTAATGAAATAGAAGAGGATTTGAGTTCTCATTTAAAACATGCCCTAATTTTTCTTTCTACAGCACTAACCATAATTTCTATGACAAAATGAACCCCATCATTTTGTTCCTTTTTAAATTAAATGTTTTAAGTGTTACTAGTTTATTCCAATCAAGATGGCTTCAGGTGTGCCATACTTTTCTCATAAGTAAGGCTGTTAGCACTATAGTTGTTCTTTAGAACACTCTGGGAAGCTGCAGTAGAACACAAAGGAATCAACTGACAGTCTCTGCCCTTGTTGGATGTACATGTTTTACTGAGAATGTCAGACTTCATTCTCACATGACTGAGAAAGATAATGTGAATTTACAGAAAATATGCTCTCATTTTAGCTTCTGGAGCACCTTCCAAAACTCTATGGGACAAGCATATGAAAATAGTTTTCTCTCAAACATGATTCATGATATCCCAGCAGGTTTTTCACAGGGTAAAATCACCTTAGAACACACCACAATTCCTGAAATTAGTATGGTACCATCAACAAATGAATTCTAATGTAACTAAAGTCTGTTATCACCCTTTATAGTTCTCCTTTTGGTAACCCTCACAATCTTTGATTCACTACAATGCATTTCAATGGGGTACTATCATGTATATTGGTCCCAAGATGGCTGCCAGCAATTCCAGGATGAAGTGCTGACAGCCAATCAGATCTCACAATGACATGTGTGGTTAGGCTCCGCCCAGATATATATGTGACTTTACTTTTGATTTTCTCAGGAACTACTTAACGGATTTACACCATTTAAGCAAAAGGCACGACACTGAACCAAGGGCTACCTATTTGCCAAATTTGGTGTAATTCCGTTCAGCAGTTCAGGCTGTAGCCGCGATGAACGGTTCCTATGGAAAAATGAATGGGGAAAACATGTTTTGGGACCCCCCTTTTTTCTCGGCCCCCGCTTGACGAATCACCCCGAGACTTTCAGGATAGGAGTGGACCGGAGCGCCCCAACAAGTTGGAAAATTTTGCGAAGATTCGTCAACCGGCGCCACAGTTATTTCAAATGGAATGTTGCGGATTTCCTATGGAAAATAGGTCCTAACTATAACTATCTACTGGCGACCGCCAGTAGATAATATACATACATACATATATATATATTCACTGAACAAACCATAGGTTTCAGGCACGTTTCTAGTTAGAAATTGGCATTTAAAAAACCTTTGAAATTCACTGAAAAAAACCATAGGTTTCAGGCACGTTATAGTTAGAAATTAGCATTTCAAAAACCTTAGAAATTCACTGAAAAAACCATAGGTTTCAGGGACGTTATAGTTAGTTGGACATTTCACTCATACAAAACCATAGAAATTCCACTGTTATAGTTAGTTCAGCTAACTATAACTCGCGCCTCATAATGCACTGCTGATGACGTCACATATTACATCATTCATGACATGGTCAGTGACATCACTGATGACATCTCAAATGACATCACTGATGACATCATCCAGTGAATGTAGCTTTCTTTAAAATTAAAATATATTTTATATATATACCAAGCTGTATTGAAGAATGAATGGATGTATAAGTGTCTGGATGGAGGATTTAGTAGGTGTGTGACTGACTGTTTAAGTGAATTATTAAATGTATCTTACTGAATACATGGGTTAGTGTCTAAAGTGTATGAATGTCTGTATCACTCAGTCTGTTGTTGTGTAAGCTGCTGCATCGGTTGGTCAGTAGCTACATCAATGTCTATATGGGTTATTGATTAGTTGCCTGCGTATTTGTATAGGAGACTGAGTGTGTGGTTGGGTGGGGGGTGTGTGACTCTGTGCATAGATGTGTGAGTGGTTTATTGACAGGGTGTATGAGTTTAAGAGTGCATGTGGAAACAGTTGTATGGGTGGGTAAGTGTGTGTATGGGCGTCTTGGTGAGTGAATCGATGTCTCAGTGCACATGTCCAACTAAGTACATATATAAAAGGCAGTGTATGTGAGAGTTGGTGTATAGAAATGACTATACGTGAGAGTCAGTGATTGTGAGAGTGGCTGTATGTATGAGTGTATACTTGTATTAGTGATTATATAAGAGACTAAGTATGCGTTACTATCTGTATGAATAAATGAGGTGGTGTGTGTATAACTGTGTAGGTGAGTAAATGGAACTGTGATTGATTCTTTGCATGAGTGACTAGGATGAGTACATAACTGACTAGGATGAGTGCTGGTGTGTCAATGTCTATATAGGTGTATGAGTGCATTTGATAGTGTTCTATTGATCAGTGACTGCATGTATGACTGATTGTATGGGTGAATGGGTAGATGTGTGTCTATACCTAGGAATCACTGAGTGGGTATGTAGTAACTGGTGTTAGTGTGTCAATGGTATCGAAAATGGTAGTCTGTATTTTACAGTGAGTGTATCAAAGGTTATATGAGTGTGTGACGAGGTACATCAGATTGCCACATGGATGATGTCATCAGTGATGTCATTTGAGATGTCATCAGTGATGTAATCAATGATGTCACTGACCATGTCATGAATGATGTAATATGTGACGTCATCAGCAGTGCATTGCGGGGGCGCGAGTTATAGTTAGCTGAACTAACTATAATGGTGGAATTTCTATGGTTTTGTATGAGTGAAATGTCCAACTAACTATAACGTCCCTGAAACCTATGGTTTTTCAGTGAATTTCTAAGGTTTTGAAATGCTAATTTCTAACTATAACGTGCCTGAAACCTATGGTTTTTTCAGTGAATTTCAAAGGTATTTTTAAATGCCAATTTCTAACTATAACGTGCCTGAAACCTATGGTTTTTTCAGTGAATTTCAAAGGTTTTTAAATACTAATTTCTATCTATAACGTCCCTGAAACGTATGGTTTTTCCAGTGAATTTCAATGTTTTTTTAATGCTAACTTCTAATTATAATGTTTATTTAACCTATAGTTTTTCCGACACCCAAGAAGGACACAACACCCACTGCCACAACCCTCAGGACCTCCCCCCGTACCACCGCTCTCCCTACTGTAATTTTTTAATTTGTTATTTAAACTATATAATGTCTTCTTGTTTTTTAAATATTAAACAACTACATACAGTATAAAAGGGAGCCCAGCCCAGAGCCACATCTGAAGACCAATACATGTCATAGACCTACTGATCAAGCATCTCTGACACCCAAGAACGCCACAACACCCACCACCACCCCCAGGCCCCCCCCCTCTACCACCGAGGCAGCGCAGAACAAGACAGCAAACTTTCTGAAAACGGCATGGCCCCTCAGCCACACAATAGCTGAATATTGGGACAGGTGTGAACAAACTATATGTGAAGGAAGCAATTCACCCATGTTTAACAATGCACACAATGCTAGCGGTGATGTGCTGGACACATCTCAGTATGAAGAACACACACCTCTCCATGTGCACAAATACTACTGATGCTTGTAGTGTTGTGGACAGTGGACCTAACCATGTTACGTCAAACACTAGGGAAGATCTCAGTCATGTAGCTGTGTCCCCCCCCTGTAAGCATAAGCGTAACCGGAGTGGGCTGGTCCGACGTACGCCACTTCAGCATAGGATTGTGAATAAATAGGCCGGAGCTCTAGGCGTGGTTCACTTGTGGGAAGGCCAAAGCGTCTGCCAGGGCAGCACCCCTCATCCTGCCATGAGGCCGCCAACATGACCGCCAGCCTCCTCAGCCGATCACTGGCTTCCGCCACACAGGCCCACAGTGGCACAGCACCGCGGACTTATGTCTGTACAAACTACTGCCTTCGATATACACTGCGGACAGCAAGGCTCACAATTCAGATCGAGTCACGATTGCAGATGACGCAGTCCCGTAAGCAAGAGACATTGCTGAAGTCAACAACACATGGCTGTGGGCCCTTCCTGACCGCTGCTTCCGGCCTACACTGCGGTCAGTAGGGCTCACAATTCAGATGGAGTCGAGATTGCAGATGATGCAGTCCAGTAGGCAAGAGACATTGCTCAAGTCAACAACACGTGCCTGTGGGCCCTTCCTCACCGATGCCTCCTGCCTCCACTGCGGTGACTAGGGCTCACAATTCAGAGCGACTCGCGATTGCAGATGATGCAGTCCAGTAGGCAACAGACATTGCTACCAGTGCGGCCAGCCCGGACCACCCATCATTGCTGACTGCGCACACGTTAAGTGCTTCAAGTACCACTAACTCTGTGCAGCTCAAGTCAAAGCCACATGGCTGTAGGCCCTTGATGACCGCTGCCTCCGGCCAACAATGTGGTTACAAGGGCTAACAATTCAAGATTAGTGCAGATGCTAATTGTGTAAGAGAGTATAATCGGTTAAGAAGACTGTATGCTCCCAATCTGTGCAGCTCAAGTCAACGTCACGTGGCTGTGGGCGACCGCTACCTCTGGCCTACACTGCGGTCATCAGGGCTCACAATTAAAATTAAGTCTTGATTCATTAATTACAGAGTCCAGTAGGCAAGTAACTATCACAGGCCTAAAATCTACATAATATCCTTTTAGTATCCTTGCTTCAAGAACTTTTTTTATATCAGTTATAGCTTTAGTACAATCACCAAATTCATCTTCAATTGCAAACGAACACTCATTAGCAGTCTACACTGCGGGCAGCAGAGCTCGCAATTCGAATTTTGGACACGTGGTGCCACTAACCCTGTTCAACACAAGTCGCGACACGGGGTGCCACTAACTCTGTTCAACACAAGCCGGCGACACGTGGTGCCACTAACCCTGTTCAACACAAGCCGATCCCACATGTGGAACTGTGTCCTGAGTCCTGAATGGCAGTGCCCCCAACTTCGTGCCAGCGACCACAGCACCAGACTCCCTTCGATTAGTGAGGCGTATTTGCATATGGAAGGCCGGCGACACATGGTGCCACTGAACCTGAACTACGCAGGCCGGTGGGGCCACCAACCTATGCACGTGGCTGTGGGCCCTTGCTCACCACTACCTCTGGCCTACACTGTGGTCAGCAGGGCTCACAATTCAGATAAAGTCGCGATTGCAGATGACGTAGTCCAGTAGGCAAGAGACGTTGCTCCCAGTGCGGCCCGTCCACACCAAGCAGCTTCACAGGCTCATACATTCTCAATGCTTCTGGTGCCACTAACTGTGCACCTCAACTCAACGCCACATGGCTATGGGCCCTTGCTGACCGCTACCTCTGGCCTACACTGCGGTCATCAGGGCTCACAATTAAAATTAAGTCTTGATTCATTAATTACAGAGTCCAGTAGACAAGTAACTATCACAGGACTAAAACCTACATAATATCCTTTTAGTATCCTTGCTTCAAGAACTTTTTTTATATCAGTTATAGCTTTATTATAATCACCAAATTCATCTTCAAGTGCAAACGAACACTCATTAGCAGTCTACACTGCGGGCAGCAGAGCTCGCAATTCGAATTTTGGACACGTGGTGCCACTAACCCTGTTCAACACAAGCCGCCACACGTGGTGCCACTAACCCTGTTCAACACAAGCCGGCGACACGTGGTGCCACTAACCCTGTTCAACACAAGCCGATCCCACATGTGGAACTGTGTCCTGAGTCTTGAATGGCAGTGACCCCAACTCCTTGAGAGAACCACAGCAGCAGACTCCCCTCACGAGGCCGCCAACATGACCGCCAGCCTCCTCAGCCGATCGCTGGCTTCCGCCACACAGGCCCACAGTGGCACAGCACCGCGGACTTATGTCTGTACAAACTACTGCCTTCGATATACACTGCGGACAGCAAGGCTCACAATTCAGATCGAGTCACGATTGCAGATGACGCAGTCCCGTAGGCAAGAGACATTGCTGAAGTCAACAACACATGGCTGCGGGCCCTTCCTGACCGCTGCTTCCGGCCTACACTGCGGTCAGTAGGGCTCACAATTCAGATGGAGTCGAGATTGCAGATGATGCAGTCCAGTAGGCAAGAGACATTGCTCAAGTCAACAACACGTGCCTGTGGGCCATTCCTCACCGCTGCCTCCTGCCTCCACTGCGGTGACTCGGGCTCACAATTCAGAGCGACTCGCGATTGCAGATGACGCAGTCCAGTAGGCAACAGACATTGCTACCAGTGCGGCCAGCCCGGACCACCCATCATTGCTGACTGCGCACACGCTAAGTGCTTCAAGTACCACTAACTCTGTGCAGCTCAAGTCAAAGCCACATGGCTGTGGGCCCTTGATGACCGCTGCCTCCGGCCAACAATGCGGTTACAAGGGCTAACAATTCAAGATTAGTGCCGATGCTAATTGTGCAAGAGAGTATAATCGGTTAAGAAGACTGTATGCTCCCAATCTGTGCAGCTCAAGTCAACGCTCACGTGGCTGTGGGCGACCGCTACCTCTGG